>BMAV01023500.1:116921-141177 GCA_019973955.1 Trichonephila inaurata madagascariensis
CATCTGACGCACGTCTCCAACATATTTACAATCGGAACAGCACACCGCGCTGTTCATTTTAATAATGTCTCTTGATATTTACGAAAAAGGCCTATTCGAGATGCATTTTACGTACCTACGGACGTAAAAGCAGCCATAAAGAACATTTCCTAGATGTTTTTTCGACTACGGAATGTTCGCCTTCGAAAAATATCGTTAAACTTTTGCCTTGGGTTGCTGGTAACCGTTTTGCCACGCTAGAAAGGTTTTGCTATCCACGGAGAAGATTCTTTCTCTCTTTTTTTTTCGAATCTTTTAGTACATTTTGTAACTGGAACGCGGTCCCAAGGAACATAAATTATAGAACGTTTCATAATCTGTAGCTAAAGAGTAAAGGGAGAAGACATAAATGGTTTTTATGTGAAGAGCACTTAGCTGACATGAAACTGCAGAAAGCTTCAGGTACTGAATTTGAATTGGTGAATACATCAGGGCTTTGATGGAATATTTAGCTGATGGTTCTTCCTCTTCAGTCATTGCTTGAGAAAGATAATGTGAATCAACGAAGCTTGAATAAAATTGCTAATTCGTCAATCTTATAGTCAATGTTACCTTTCTTGATCAAGACATGTAAGTCTATAGAATATTCTCAACTACTTTATTTTGCCTTAAAGTTACTTAAAAACATAGTAGTTGTTCTAAATTCAAAGGACATCCACGGGCACATCTCATTGTTTCTCTATTACTCTTTACAAGGCGTAGAAAAATGTTGTTTTCACCAGAAAGAGTCAACGCAAATGGCTTAAAATATTGAATAAGAAACATGTTTGGATATCTTTTTATTAGGGTTGTTTTAGTTTCAGTTACTACTGCATAAAAACAGGTTTTGGCAACATCAAATACCGTTATCATTCGTAGTCGAATGGCTAAGACTGTCTTTCAATTGGAATTTCTGAGAATATTTATGCGCAGTATCTCAAGTTCTTAAATAAGGTGGTTTGCGGGAAATTAAGTTTAACGCTCCTTTATATCCGCGATTTAAAATTCAGGAACGTTATGTTAATTCTGTTGATTTTATTTATTCTGAAAGAACAAGAGATAATGCGAAAAGGTCTCTAGAATCGCACATTTTCTCCAATATTTTCGAATATTTTTAAGCCTACTTAAATGATTCATTACTGAGTTTTTTTTAAATGTTTCAAAAATATTTTAAATTTTTTTTAAAAAAATGGAGGGGGTGGGGGATGAATATAATTGCGCAGAAACTTTCATAATTTTTATGCTCTTTCAGGTAGGTTTCATTGCATTCAACACAATACTATGTTCTATATTTGAGGAAGAACGTAGAAAATCTATGTTTAATATTAATTTCACGAACTCAAAATGGACTGACATCAAGAGCCTTAAGTTCAAGTCCTTCTGTAACCTTATGCTAGCTTAATTATCTACGATACTACGACTGTAGAAAAAGAATAAAAACTTACTAAATACTTTTTTATATTTTTAATTTTTTTTTACCAGTAATCCATTGGAATCATTTGAAAAGGAATTTCTCTTTGAGTCATGAAGATTTTTGATATTGTACAGTTTCAAAGAAATAAATAAATATAAATAAAAGAAGTATAAACATTATACAAAAAGTGTGAGTAACATTCAAGCAAATACAAACAATTGTTTTTTGAAATTACGTTAATATTTAAGAGGCACAGCAAGAACAAATTTGATATACTAATCACAATGGGAATATAATATTGGATTTCTCAATATAAATATACAATGATGAAACCATATATTTCAGTTGCATATTATTACCTGGATAAATATTGAGAGAGCGATTCCCATGTATACATACAAGAGTATTTTTTTTTATCACAATGCGCTGAATTTCTGTGACGTCATGATAACCGCAATCACGTGTTTCCAGCCAATCAGTTCATGAATTCATGTGACGTCATAGTCATATAAATGCAATCGCATACTTCCAGCCAATCAATTCATGTGCCTCGCTGTTGCCACCTTTTGCAGCAACTTTCTTTTAAAAAATACCTATTCGTCACCAACAATAGCTCACATAGTTAAACAAAATAACTTTGATTTAATAGTATACGCATAATATAATTTTTTCTTTTTTATTCTGAAAAAGTTTTTGAGAAGAATCTTAATACGTGGAACATCTTTACTCAAGTTTCAAATTTTAAATTTTAGCTAAATTTTACAACAAACACAAGTCTAATATCAGTTCTGAACTTAATAGAGAGTGCGTATTTGCATCTATCATGTGAACATTGGTAATTTTAAAAAAAGCATCGATTATTGCAAATAAAAATGAAGTGCATTATAAAAGTTAAAAATGGTGGTTAAAATACATCATTCCCACCATTGTGTTTTACTATGACGCGATAAATTTATATTTTCAATACCATGCACTTTATTTACGAAATGTTTTGCTCTAAAAACCTTATTTTAAGCCTTCACTTTGGAGTCTATAAATTCAAAACTTCTTTAAGCTTAAGAGAATCCAAAATTTTCAAGCAATCGTTCTTTTATGAATAACTATTAAAAACACTTCGGCATTTTAAGTGTTTTCTACTCAAGATGTTGTTTTTAACTAGACTTTCGCGTGCAATACGTTTATCATTAACTTCAAGTGTTTACTCGTGAAGTTTTACTTTAAAATTTAAACCTACTTTTTTTTATCTGGAAAGGCCCCATAACATAAGAGGCTTACTACTTTAACAGAAGCAGGATTTAAAGTACATTAAGGATACTATTTATATATTTTTAGCGCATTAAAGATAATTTAATTTTTGCATTGCAATTCCTTTTCCTTGCATATTACTTGATTTTGATGTCAAACTTCTGCAGCAACTTCTCAAAAATTGAATCCATTGAGGAAATAGCAATAAAAAAATGTCTTAAGGATGGGCATAAATATTTTGCAAAGCTATCTTTGTCCCAAGTTTAAGGATTCAAAGGCGGTGTCTTTTTTGTATTCGAAATAACCTTAACACACAATAAGATGTTGTAACTCTATTATATATTATTATTTTCTGTTTACTAAATAAAGCGCGTCTAGAAAGTAAGTTCCGTTTTGAAAAAAGAAAAACCCAAAGAATTTTGTAAGATAATTTTATTTTCACATAAAAAATAATATCTTGAAATATTTTTATTCATAGTTTCCGCCGATACATTCTTCGGATAATCAACTTATTTATACCTTTATCACACATAGAAAGTTTCTAACAATGATGATAGTCATACCTTCATAGGGAATTTTGTGTTGTCGTTTTTATAGTTCTTACCCCCAAGGTCATAAGTAGGAACGAATGGTATTTAGATGGTAGCAGGTCTGGGCTGTAGGGAGGATGCTAACCTAATTTCATTCCTTTCCTTTGATTTTCAATTGCATGCCAAATTTTTAAATCTCACAGAGTCGAGCAGTGTTGATAGTTTTTTTTTTATCTTTAAACACGACGAGCATAATTTTATGGGTTGGCACTAATGTTTTGGATTTGTACTTTTTGAATTTTTGCTTGCATGCGTCTCCACACTGTCTATTACTGTTTCAATTCTGGAGCTACGTTACGAACCCAAATATTATCACCAGTTACTTAGTTTAAAAAGGCCTGCCCTCATTAATGTATCGGGTGAAAAAAAGTCAAAGCATTGCGAAGTGTCACTTGATTTTATTGACATCTGTGAGAATTTTGGGTACCTGGCTAGAGAATAATTTATTCAAATCTTAACAGAGGGAGAGGGACATTTCCGGGTTTTAAAATGTAAGAGAATTCATCTCAAAGCGTTGCTATTGTAATGCGTTATGTTCTCTCGAAACTTTTCTTAAACTTCGTCACACTGACAACAGAAGACCGAGCTTCATTGGTCCTATTTGCTCGTACTTCAATGATTTTTCTATAACAACTTCTCTCGCCATACTATCGTTAATTGTACTTCCAGCGTATATCTCAAAGGTTTTTCTTTATCTTTTAAGTACTAATTTATATTTCTACATTCGAATTTCATGTCTCCCACTTGACTTTTTTGAGGAATTACGGCTTAATTATTTAGAAAAGTTACTCAAATTTTGCACTGTAGTGTATGTAATCAGAGAGTTTGATAACAATTTCTATTGCAGGATTAGAAAAGTATTAAAAATTCTTTGTGACCATAATTCTCATTAAGAACATATATTATCAGGGTATAACCATTTGCAGCATGAATCATATCTGTAACATTAAATTAGTAAAACAACTTCGAGAAATACAGCTTCAAGTACACCAATCATTTCAAGCATTACCTTACGTGTCTGCTTTATAATTAGCGGTGTGACCGCAATCTCTTGTATAATGCATCAGGTTTTAATGTAGTTTTGTGGTTTTTCGTTTCTTGAGGGTATACAACACATAGATTTTCTAAATGTTGCAACAGCTTTTAAAAGTTTGTTTCCTAGAAACGGTGTTCATGGTTTTCTGAGTTTATTTACTGGTATTAATCTCTATAATTTTTTTTTCTTTAAATGATGCTTTATTCGTAAAATAACTCATGGTAAAGTTCAAAGGAAGGAAAATAGGATGGGAATTATAATGATGATAGTATAAAGAGTGTACAACGAAACGCACACACAGCATTAAGGTTGTAGATGCAGATAATACGCACATTATTTTATAAAGGCGTTGAACATTACTACAATAATTATAAAAAAATCAAGTGACAGTAATATAAAAAATTTAGAAGTGAATATAAAAGTTTTATTATAACTGAAGAAATTTTACTTAAAAATTGACTAAAAAAAAATAATTTTAGCGAATACGTGAAAAAAGGAGACTAAAAGTACTCTAGATTTAGTTATGTTTAAGTAAGCTGTAATTTTTAGTTTTTTGAAGCGACCTTATTCATATTTATAATTCTTTATAATTATCTTCAAACACATCAAAGAATCGGATTTTTAAATCAAAAGATTTAGGCAAATTTTAGAATAATGCTTATGTGCATAAGAGAGAACTGCATAGTTAGAAAATGCATAAGATGCACGAAACGTCACGCTATCATTATAGGAACCATCATTTGGATAGTAAATGATGGTGAAAATAAATCCTCAAGGACACTTTCTGAGATAATGAAGAGAATAAAAGGAAAAGGGTTGTCCAGCAGGACTTCTGAAGGGGCTCATTAACTGAATAATGGGGCAAAAAATCCACCAAAACTCTGCCACTGGCATTCCAAATTTGCTGAAACGTTTACTGGCAGGTAAAAGGGTAAAACGACTTAGAAAAGACCAATGAGTTTGTCATGAGGTTTTGGTAAAATTTTTTTCGCCTTTAAGAAAAAAAAATTGTCAAAGACATATGAACATTCCAAAAAAGAAGCAAAAACAGTTCCGAAGACTTTTTTTATAATGCAAGCATAAGGTTTTTTTAAAAAAAATAGAGAAATTAATTGATATTTTGAAACTGATATTCTGAAGTAAAAGGTTTGCTTAAAAATAAAAGGGATACATACAGTATGAAACAAAACAGAAAAAAAGTTATATTGACAGAGTAGCGTTGGTACAAACCTCTGAATGACCAAGAGATAGAACAATAAACCGAAAGTCCCCTAGTAATTGCTTTTTGCCTCTCCAAGACTCGTTGTGGCACAGTCTATTCCTGTTCAACACCGGATTATTCAACAGTTCATGAGGTATAAGTCCTCAATCCTCAATGAAAATCTGTGTCAGTTGCTTGGTGCTCATCAAAAGATACAATCGTAACGCCAGGTTTTCACAAAATAATGGTGTTCATGTTCTCTATAGCAGTAGTTTTAAAACTACGGTCCGTGGAGCCCCGGGGGTCCTCAGCACCTTTCTAAGGGGTCTGAAAATGTCTCTCATTTACCAATGAGATTTTCCTCAGAAAGGTTTCATTGGAAGGTTGATTAGATTACTTAATTGCCCCTAATGAAAATCTCCAAGAATATTAATACAGTTTTTTCATTGTTTTCTACTATATAGCCATTAACCACAATGTTATAAGTCTGTATTAGTAGCAGAAGTAGTCTTAGGATTATTGAGGGACCTTTAAATCACTCAGTCATGTGTTAAGGGTGAGGGGGGATGTTCAAAATCTTTGGCGTCCTCGATGTCAGGCTGTTACGTAAAAGGGACCGTAACGATCGAAAGTTTAAGGACTGCTGTTCCATGGAATTTAAATCAGGAGAATACGCCAATTAATACATTCTACTGATACCTTCCTTTTATAGAAGATAAGTTGAATGGGATCGGTGTGGTTGTGAGTTGGGACCAATAAAACAAAGACTGGATCAATGACACCTCAAAACAAGCACAAGGGAAGATAACTTCTTCACAACAACGACAGTGGCGTAACGAAGAATGTTAGGGGGCCCCAGCAAAGTCAGGTTTTGGGCCCCAATCCGAATCTCACAAAGGATTCCAAAACCATAGCATAGCATGGGCTTTTCCACCCCCACACACAATGTGGAGGTTTCGGGAGTGTACGTTACGCCACTGAACAACGATATATAGTAAATTATACTCTTTCGAAAATGTGGAACTATGTTCATTGATTCATCATAAAACCTGAAGGAGGATTCGATCTGAGTACCTTCCGATCCGAAAATGAATATTTTTGCCATCACGCCAAAACGATCGTCGTCACGTGTTGGCTATTGCTGGTTTTTATCTAGATATCACACCGCCACAAACCTCTTCACACAAGTATTACAAGACCAACCCCCCAAAGGTCATTTTCTTTGTTAGAGGGATGAAAACGTATCCTCGCCCTCCCCATATCATCCATCGAGAATCGTCTGTCAGACTGAATATAACGAGGATAGGACTCCATTGATGAGATGTTTAGTCTTTCTGTTCATTACATTTCTATTATTGTTGCCGACGATGGGCTGCTGCCAGTGATATGCATTTCTCAAGCGGGTGAATAAATCACCTTTATGAAAGTGTCTGGAAAGAGTAAACCTGTACAAAAGTCTTCCGTTGTCGTACGCAGTTGCTGAGCAGTGTTGGTCTCTGGTCTCACCAGGGACGTCTTAAGTCTGTGGCCTTAGGCCCAGAGAAATCCTAAGATTTTTTTAGGCCCTTCCTGACATCTTTAAAAGTAGACAGTATATAGAATGCATTCAAACGGTGATTTGAAACAAATGTGCACGACTACCAATCTCGGCTCGACCCGATGACCGTATTTCGACTAAACGAGTTGAATGATTGTTTCTGTCACTATGCCTAGACTTAGGCATGGACAACGATCATTACATAATTATACAATCTTACCACTTTTGCCAGTCGACATGCAGTTTGAAATTTCCTGTTTTTCGAAAAATATGTACGGGAATAATATTTGACCATTAAAATTATCCGGATCATGATCTTATTAAGAGAGAGTCGAGAACGAAATGAGGCCCCTACCGAGGGCCTAGTTGGCTCATGCCTCAAGCCGTCCCTGGGTCTCATCTCTTTTCACCTGTATGATGATATATTGGTAGTCATTTGTTGTTGTTTTCCTTCGCCAACCACAACTAAGCCTTCTTAGAGCTATGCCTGTTCTTTAAAAGACTTTCCAAACTTGTGATACAGCACTTTTATCAACTCCAAACTCTTGTGCACAACATTTGTCAAACTACGCCTCTCCTCAAACTTAACAATCATTATACCAATTGTAAAGGCATCCTGGTAGTTTCTCGCCGTTATTATGAATATACGATTTCACCTTCACTTGCAGAGAATGCCGAAAGGTGACCTTTCACCTTTTTAAATTGCCCTGAAAAAAAAATTGAATTGCTCAGTCCATGTATAAGTAGATTTAGTAGAATTGTATTATATCTAGAAAAGAAATTTTCGTCGGTAATACCATAATTCAATTTAAAGAAGAAAAGAAATATTTCTTCAAATACTGCGATAACATTATTTATTTATTTCTATTTTATTCTCAACATATTTGCATTATTCTGTCTCGAGAATATACAAAATTTCATCGGAATCTGATTGAAATTTATTTTTAGCCTCTACATTACTTATAATAGGAAATATAAGCCATTTGTATTCGAATATTCTAAATTCTACATAACATCAAGGAAATTGTCATTCCATTCTTCCCACGTCTCTTATCTTTCAATTGGTAACAAACCACCAGAAATGTCTTTCGAAAGAATTCGTTTCAAATTCCAAGTCTTACTGTTATAATTTTGAATAATAGGTAATATAAAAGAATATCTAGATAACAAACAAAATAATAGAAACATCTCTGAAAGAAAAACAGCAATGTAAGCTTTTATACAAATTCTTAGTGTTATGTAGGCGTCGCAGTTTGCTATATATAGAAACGAAGTGGGAGGTCAACTATCTATATAAATGTTACAGTTATAGATAAGACATAAATTGTGTACTATTATTTTAATATGTCAAATTTATCCAGGGATTTTGAAGAAAGGTATAATTATATATATATATATATATATATATATATATATATATAATGCTCAATTATAGGAGTGGTTTCAGCGTCAACACAGCTGGAACTTAGGCTTATTAGGACCTGTATGGTCATATGTATTAAAAAGAGTAATGTCTTTTTTTTAAATATGAAAATCAAGGCCTTTGTTTTTCTCTTTAAACACTAAGTGGAGGTTGGTCATTTTTCTGGAGGGGGGAGGCTATAACTCTAAAAACCCTTTAAGATGAGGCAATTTCTGCCGTATCTAACAGAGTGAGCAGTCAGTTGGGAGCTAGTTTTGAGTAGAAATCACCTGGGTCCCTTCACACAACATGGTCAACTGGCACTCCCTGCTGTTAAGGTATCCGACAATGTTCGAAACCGTGATTTTAAAAAAGCGCATAAATGGATGATTTTCATGATATTTAGTGTCACTTAGATTATAATACATGTACAAAATTGTTTTAAGGACATTTTGACGAAAAAAATTGTTTTAATACAATATTTCGGCAAAAAATTAACTTAGAACGACCTTTTTTCAAAATCTCCTTTTGTGAAAAATGTTTCTATTATAATAATATTTTGCCTGTATATAGCTCAGACCTCTGTGCAAAGGCTCAACTGAGATTTTTGATAAATTCACATTATTTTCAGAGTTACAACTCATTGAAATAATTATCGGCCTTTTTTTCTTAAAATTTCTTCCTTCTGTTGTCGTAAAACATGGATAAACCCACTTCTAAGTTGTATATTTCAAAAATTCTAGTTGAGCCTCTGTAAAGAAGTCTGTGCTATATACAGGCAAAATATTATTATAATAGAAACATTTTTCACAAAAGGAGAATATTTTGAAAATTTTTCATTCTATGTTAATTTTTTATCAAAATATTGTACTTAAATAATTTTTTATTGTACTACTATTCTTAAAACAACTTTATATACATTTTCTAATCTAAGTGATACTAAATATCATAAATATTATCCATTTATACGCTTTTGCAAAATCACGGTTCCGAACGTAGTCGGATACCTTAAGTTATCGAAAACCACGTTCTCCTCCCCACTAGTTGACTCAATTAAAAGAATATTGTAGACACTACGCTCCTCACACGTGGGCAATTGTGTATTGACACTGGAGAAAGTTTTTTTTATTGCTTCTTCAGACCCAGTCATTGTACCGATGAGTCAGGTACTCTATTCTCTCTTTTTTAAAGTCATCGTGTATGAAAGGAATTCTGTTCCATCTTCCCACTAGAGGTGTGGTGACAGGAACTGAGTTGACTAGCACAAAGTTGCCTCAAGTGAAACCGGCCTAATCTCTTATACTGAACTTGGTCTCCTTGGTCATTTCATAAATAACCTTAGAGTACGACATGAATAAAAATAAAATCAAACTGAATTTTTAAGTTTTGTTTTAAAAAAAATCCTCCCATGTACTCCAGTAGTATAGCTTAAAATCTGTGCAACAATAAATTATGCTTTATAACTGTTAAACGTTACCTAGTATTTTGTCCGGAAACAAATGTAACAGTTTGTCTTAGAATTATTTTACGTCATAAAACTAGCAAAATATTCTTAATTAAACATTTATTTTGAGGAAAAATCAAAAAAAATTTGATAACTTCCTCCACAGTGAAAATATATATGTAATAATTCCCAATAATTTAATCTTTAACAGCTCTTGATTTATTCATGGTCCAGTCCTTCAGGACAACCGTTTAATTATTTTAATTAGTTACCCACCTAACGGGGAGTTTTGAAACTACACCCATCCACCCCCAAATCATGTGATGTCCCGTTAGGCTATACATACCGAGATCTGGAAATCCCGCGCTCTCTTTTGTCTGTCTTCAATATGTAGCCGGCTGCAGTTGTCGTGCATGTATTTTTGTTGTGCGTGTTTTCTTTGTGATGCCGTCAATATATGTTTGTATGTCTCTGCATGTTTAATACAATAAACTTGATTAACTTAAAAGACTGCCTCGTCAATCCCATCAGTATGTAACATCACCCATCATAGAAAATGCATCTACCTACAGTAATTACTTCCAATGGCCACGCCCTATCCTTTCGTATACTACAGTAATAACATCCAATCGCCACGACAAATCTTTGCCCCACTATAAGTTTTATTATATATATATTGACCAATAATTCCCCATATACGTTAACATACCAGTATTCCACCTCGAAAGAAGAATAGAGAATGCTGCATCTAAGAGAACATATGATAAATTAAGTGAAGCACAATATACCCGAACAATACAATAATAAGCGTCTTCTAACATACTTTCTCCAACAGATAATTAGGTGGCTGCTTCAAGTCTCAAATAGATTCCAAAGCATCAGTACGGTCCCACTCGGGAGGAACTAATTACTCTTCCTCGAGAGACACTTTAATTACACATTCGTCTGAGGGATCATCTTTTAGATAAAAGTAATGATCTGGTTTGCATCGAGAATTAGAGAACGGCCCTTTTGTCTCGTGTCCGCTTATTTACTTCGCCATTCCGGAATGTAAAATCAGTAGTTGCTGCATCTGGAATTATAGGAAAATTCGGAATACGCCAGTTCGTTTTAATTTGTTCCGGGAGATGTTGGGGATTTTGTTACAAAGAATCATTTGGATAAATCCGCCAGAATGGAGGGGATTAATAAATTCTGGTAAATGATTTCAGAGCCATGTATAAAACGGAAATTGAAGTAGTTTCGATTAAAAATTGAAATTTGATGAGATGGAACGCACTTGATGTCTATGATTCGCTTTAAAGTTTTTGAAGGATTTGATGTTTATTTATTATTCGAATTTAATCTGAAAGTCTTTTCTGATAAGATATATTTAACTGAAAAAAACATGACTCTAAGCTTATGATAAATAGAAAATAAATAGAAATAAATAAATGAATAGAATACATGGCTTGAGTAAATTTGTGTTTCGCGTTAACTAACTAAATATATACAGGGTGTCCTCGAATACCGTGTAGAAAATTGGAGGGGAGGTAGAGAACATCCTGAGAGGCCATAATTACAGAGGAAAGCATGGGCGAAAACGTAACCCTAACGACATAACGAGACACAGAGACAGTAAGACTACAATGCAGAATGTAGTGTAAAACGCTTTATTACAAAACAAAAAAACAATCAATTAAAAGTATGACATTAAAGCATCACAGGGGGTGTTTGAAATTGCTGCCATTGGCATGTATGCACGCACGACACCGACGCGACAGGGATTGGTGGACATGTTCGAAAATACTGGGTGTTTCGTGGATCGTAGAAGCAGCGATGGATAATCATGCCACCAGATCCATTTCAGATTTGACGGGCGTGTCATCAATCATGGTTCTGAAAGATACATGTTCCACCAAGTTCTGATGCACCAGAGCGAACGTTGGATGATTCAGTTGCCACCTCATTGGATATCTTTCCCCATGCAATCGAACAGCAACACGTCCATTTCCATTGGCAAGACCGTAGCTGAAGTGGATATCCGCCAACTCGGCTTTCGTATAACGATTCATGTTCATCACACGCTGTCCATACCTGAAATAAGGAAACCACATGTGCCGACCTTGCAAGATTACGTACAGCGCCACCTATCGCTTTCCTCTCATGCTTTCCTATGTAATAATGGCTCCTAACGATGTTCTCTACCTTCCCTCCAAGTTTGTACACGGCATTCGGGGCCATCCTGTAGTTTGCTAAAACTATCTATGTCACTTGTCAACGATATAGACATGTAATTCCTTAGGATTAGCATCAATATTCAATCTTCTAGGCACGAAAAAAGGAAAAATAAAATAAATAAAAACTAACGCGACTTCGTGTTATAGATTAATCAAAATATTTCTGTTGAAGATAGATAATTGATTCTGAAGAAAAAAGTAATAAGAAAATCAGCTAAAAGTTTATTAAAAATGTCTTTTTCTTAACTAATTTCGCATCTTACTGTCGCATTCATTGGGAAATCAAATTTTTTCAAACTCTCAAGATCTATTTGTTCTGAACATAGTTAAAGAAAGAAAGACAACAAGTAAATAAAGGTTGTTTTTAACAATTTACTCTTTGGAATTTAGAAAATATTTCCTGATCATGCTTTCCAACTTTTTTTCAGGTTGACGAATACGCAATAGGGTTTAAGTATTAAGTGTAATTATATCAAGTGCCTCTTAAGACTTCCTGAGGCTCTAAGACTTCTTTAGGCAAAAGTAGGTCCCATCTGCAACCCTTTTAAGTAATCAGATGTTGTTAAATATTTTGTAATGTCGTGAACAATTAAAATACTTCATTACTTGGTAGCGAGAGGGCTCACACAGCTTTTTGCCAAACGGCATTTTATTCCAAATAAATTAAACAAAACATTAAACTCCTAATTTTTTTTTACTCTCCACAGCCTTTCGCTGGAGAAAAATTCTAGTTCGGCTTAAGGTTTGAAGATCTTGAAATGACCGGCTCCCGGGTGTAGCTGTCCCGGCAATCCCTTTCAATTGTATGGTCCCAAGTCCATTCACTCAAACCGTTGCTGCGCAGACTCCAGCACTCCGTCTTTAAGAGGTCATCGTGGTTCCTGTCCTTTGGTCCTGGTCGGTTCTTCGAGGAAGCGTGTCTTCGAGGAAGAAGAATAAATGCTGATCCGCGGAAGATGATGCGGAAGATCGATCAAAGATCTTTGGCAACTTCAGAGCCGACTCTTTAAATCCCTAGGTGGGCCTCTTTCACGCCCCCAATAATCTCTGATTGGCAAGCATAGTGGATCTGCATATGGCGCTCCTTGTCTTCGTCCCGACTCCATTAGTTCTTTGAGAAAATAGACCAGCACGACTAAATTCAACCCCATCGCCATTCCTCGTATATCATATGGAGGGTCTATGCATCGAGCTGTCACTTTGAAACTGAGGATACCCTCCATGGTGTGTCTTTATCACAAAAGGTCGGCATTTCTTTTCATTCTTTTTCGTGCTCCTGATGTGCGAAGGGACCCAACAATGGCTATTGTTCACAGGAGTGTCCTTTCTTTAGATCGTGATGTCCGAATGTTATCTGATGGTTGGAGAGGGAAGAGGCATAATTTCAATAAAGCTGCCTTCAGAATAGTCTCACATTATTTTTGCCCCCAGGTATGAGGGAAGAATACACGGAATTCCTTTGGAAGAATACAATGTCCCACCTGGGCATTCCGCCCACCCTTGTACATCAAACTTGACAGGTATTGTCGGGTAGTCTTCGTCTAATGAGTCGACGTTACAATTTGTACAAACGGAAGTCCACAACAAATAAATGTGCACGATTTACAATTTTGTACACCTAAGCAACAACAGACTCGACCCAAAGCCGGTTTAAGCTCATTTCGGGCCCTGGGCATAGAAGATACACATGCCCTTTTAGCACTAGCAGATCCAAGGAGGGGCTCTTGGATCCAGCTTATCCAGGATCCTGAGTGCCAGCCCCAATCGCCCAATGGATAAACTCTGCACTGACTCAACCAACTGAAATCTTTCGATTAAATCAGGGGAACTCAACCTTTTTTTCTGCTGGGCCACATACATATGTCAGCTATTTCACGCGGGCCACAACATGAGGATAAATGGGGGAAGGGGGGATGCTTTAAGACCAAGATAACATTGGAAATTTAAAATGTGTGGAAAATTGATCAAAATATTATAACTCCTATTTTGCTTTTTTTAATTATTATTTTTATTTTTGTCTCTAACACTAAATTAGAAGCATTTAAGAAACACTCCGTCACAATTTCTGCATTAGTAAACGGTTTCATATGATCACCAATAATATAACAAATATCATAGGATATGTCTTTGTTACCGCTGTGGTATTACTACTGACAAAACTCTATGTTGCTGTTGCGAAGATTATTCAAGAAAGCCTATTTACCATCTCTTGGAAGAGATCTTCGAGGAAAAGTGTCATTGAATGATTCCTGTTTCTTGGTATTTTTTTAATACAGTACTTTCGTGACAAATCAAACAATTACTGATCCATGTTTGTTTTTCACTACAAAATAGTCAACCTCCCAATCGCCTTGAAATGATGTATTTTCTTCGGATATTTTTCGTTTGTAAGATATGAAAGATGGTTAAAAATTAATTCCACCCACTGTTCATTCCACTGTTGTTTGTTATTACTAACCATAACTGTTCCAAATAGAAAAAGAATATCAATTCGCACCCGTATGACACCGACAGTAAAAGGCAAAATTGGTATAGTTGATTTCTTGACAAAAAAATTCCCACCAAATATTTAATACAATGTTCTTAAATAAGTAAATTTTTCAGAGCAAAGGGCCACGGCCGGGCCACTTGAAAAGGTTCGGTGGGTCACATACGGCCCGCAGGCTGCAGGTTGAATATCGCTGGACTAAATTATAGAGTATGGCGATAGGCCCATGCCTAGATAGGTACGACGGACATGACTTAATATTTTATTCTTGCCACTGTTGCCAGTTAGCGTATAGTTCAAAATACTGAGTTTTCCTGAAAATATTTCCAGAAATAATATTTGACGATTAAAATTCGGACCAAGTTTCTGAGACCTAATGGAGAACGAGACAAACCCTCCTTTGAGGTCGAGGTTCTGGACCCGAGCTTACTTAGCCCATGCCTTAAAAAGTCCTTGATCATATAATTTTTGACAAAAAATTTTCTGGAATTGTAAAAAAAGACGTAATAAGGAAAAAATAAAATTTAACAATTGTAGTTTATAAATCATTCTTGAATGATTTAAACTACATCATTCTTTTCTTCAAATATTAATTCCATTAAAATTGTATGGTTTCTAAAATATGTAATATTAGAACAACAAGGAAATATTTGTATTAAAAATAAAGGGAAAGAAGAATTTTATTTACAAAATGATTTTATTTTTTTAATTATCTAATACCGTAAAATCTGGCGTATAACGCGCACTTTGAACACAAAAAATAACATCGAAAATTAAGAGTGCGCGTTATACGCCGGGTATAAAAACGATAGCTTTAAAAATAACAAAAAGAATGGGCATAAGAAAAATTTACTTCTAGATGTATCGAAACACTGTTTATTTAAAAGAAACGACTTGCCTTATGAACAAGAACAGTTGTAATTCTAGAAGTATACTATTTTTTCAAAAGTTTGGGATAATACCTCGAATAAAATACTTCAAAACATAAAAACAATGTACACTATTATTTCAGATTTCTTTGTTAAAAAAAAAAGGGGGGGGGGGGGCGCTATACGGCGAATATACCTAAAAATTGAAAAATTTAACTGGAAAGTATAGGTACGTGTTATACATCGGATTTTACGGTAATATGAATTACAATTTTTTAAAATAAGAACCTACACTCATATTTATGCATTTTTTTTAGCCAAATAATTCTTGAAGTATCAAAAAGAGGAAATTAATTAAGTGAAATTATTCTAAGTCCTGCATATAAGTTATTTTTAATACTTTCACCCTTTAATTTAAATAACTTATAACACATTTTTTTATTAAAAAATATTATATTAATGTGATATAATGCAAAAATGGACTGTGTTTACCATCATTCAATTCCTACTATTAGTTTACATAATGTTCACATTATAAGTTCCTAATTAATTCATACTCTTATATATATATATCTTGTTCACACACACACACACAAATTTTCAATCGTTAATAAAATACCTTTTATTTATCCATTCAAGTTCAAATACGTTTTTTAAACTTGTAGTGGATGACACTTGATGTTAATACAGTTTTTTTTCAAATAATTATTCATTAATTAAATTCAATAAAGGATAAATAGCAAACAAAAATAATAGTCCAATAAGAAAAATCGTTCCCTGTGTCCCTGTAGCGCAATGGGTGGCGCGTTGGACTTCTAATCCAAATTTCATGGGTTCGAATCCCACCTAGGATAGCCTAATTTCTGAAAATGGGATTTATGGATGAATAAATACTCCAACACCATATGTAGAAAGAAAAATCGCTTTTTATTTTGCCACTTAGTAGTGTGATTCTGTCATATGTATATACATATTTATATGAATTGCAATTATTTAATGAAAAGTAACTAAAATAAAATTTTCTTTGTTGACCTAAGTTGGAATTGACTTAAAATTTCTTTTTTATATATTGTTTTACGTTATATTTAGTACAAACTGTGATTGAATTTTAATCAAATATGATTTTGATTGTTCGATTTTACAAATCTTGAAGTTTTGTTTTAAATTTAGACGACCTCTCCCTTTTACAAAAGTTAACATTTTGATAAAATCCATTCCAGATGGCACAATTTTGTTAAAAGCTACTTAACACATTTTTATATCTTTAGTAACAATATGTAAAAATAACCAATTTTAGTAACTATGTTACGGTGTTTGTATAACAAAATCATGAAGAAAATCAATGATACATCATTTTTTTATTTCAAACTCTGAAAAATGAAACAACGTTTTGGCAACAAACTATATCCCATCAATCAAAAAAGAAAAACGATATTTGATAATTCCTTCCGACGCCAAAACAATGCCGTTGATCAGTATTGGTTAACACTACAATTCATTTTGTAGTTTGCGTGCTAGGTAGCTATTTGCTTACCCATATACTTGTACTGATCAATATAACTACCGATTAAAAATAAATTCGATGCATCGGGACATCGAAATGCTTTTAACTTAATCACTCCGTTGTATTACTCGAAGAATTATCGGTTGAATCTTCGATCGTAACTTGAGCGAGTTAGTTCATGGAAGTGAAGTGAAATGAATCCCTTTATCTATTTTTTTTCTTCTATCGCCGAAAAATCGAAATAAAATTTTGTGAAACCTTAGAAAGCTGATAAAAACAGCAGGAAATTAATCCTTCTGTTTAATGTCTCATTTTATCGGTTGTTCTATGATATACAGATGTTTATAGTTTCAAATTCCTAGTATTTTTCGATGTAGGCTTAGTTCACATTTGTGACGTCACGATCACATGTCAGATGCTATCATGTGCTCTTTGACATTATTTTATCTGTAAAAACACACTTTTAACATATATAAAATATATATTTAGTAGGTTTTTTTCGAAATATATTGACAAAAATAGCGTTGTATAATCTAAACGGATTCCGAAATTTTTAAATAAAATCTATTTTTGGACTTTAAAATTATAAAAGTAAAAAACTACAATACATTGCGCACCTGAAAAATAAACAGTAAATGTTTATTGGGAGAAAATTAATCATTATTTAGTTAGACTTTATTATCCTGTGTGTGTGTGCGTATAAATCTTACAAATTAGTTATTTCGAATAACTAAGCAGACGCGGTTAATGCGAGAGTGACTTTTACAGTAGCAGATATTCAACGTGTGGCACCACCACTCATTCACGGCATATAGGTGTCGCCACTTTTCTACCATATTTTACTATATTGTAAATAGTTACCTTGTATATATGTTCATGTGAATTCAATTGTTACCACTATTTTTATTATAGTTATTTTGTATATATCTTGCCAGTTCGATTGTTTTGATTCAACTGAGTACGTGGATTAATTCCCCACAAACGTATTAAAAATAAATACTTAAAAAAATATAAAAAGATTATGTGGAACGTGTCTTCCGCTCATTCTAATAAGATACTTATGTTCCACTATTTTTACGATTTCAATTGACATTGAAACACGCCACGTGTTATTTTCCCTGCAGCGACACTCTCCTTGTGGGAAAAATTGAGTGTTACAAAGTTCACTGCCCAGCGTAAACTTGAGACTGCAACATCCTAAAAAAATGCGATCAAGATTACTAGATTGGTGGCCTCACTGTCCTTGGCGATATATTTGGCGAAAAATAGGATATTGCCAAGGAATCATCGAGAAGACTCGAGGATCGACCTTTCTATAAATTTCGATGAGGCTAAATGAAGGACCTTTGAAATAAGCTTCATTTCAGAAGAAAGTGTAGGCAAGATCAAAATACGTTTGTGCGTGGACTGCGATAAGAAAGAGAGACTTTGTGTTCTTGCTATTGAAACTGTTCTAGAGAGCCATTTCTGGAACGTTGTAAAGCTTGTTTAGATCGAGTGCATTTCCAACAATTGTAAATAATAATAATTGGAGTCATCGGCTACTTTTTCCTTACACAAATTTACAACAATATCTATTTTTCGAGGAAGGCCTGTTCTGCTGCGGAAATCATTCTTTTTTAAAAATAAATTATATTCTATAATTAATAAAGAAATTTTCCCTTTTAACAAAACATGTAAAATGCTATTAAATAGTTACATTTTAGACGTCATAGTAACATCAAATATCCCCCCCACACACACAAATTTTTCTTAAATTTTTATTAAAAAAAAACTGAGCACACATTTTGTTCTTAATTCATTTTTTTTCTTTCTTTTTTTTCTTTTCTTGCGAGCAACCATACGGTGCTTAAAAAGAATCAAACCTTCAGGAGGAAAAACGTTCTCGCCGCATTCGATTTCAATGTTCCAATTATTAATATCGATAATAATAACGAGAATAAGTAAAAAGAAACAGTGCCACAAATATAAGAATCCCGGATCACAGATCTTAACTATCTTTAACTATTCTTTTCACAATCAGGAAGTATGTTTTAATTAATTCTTTTTAAGGAAAGTGTCTTAACGACTTTGAATTTCCGTGGGGGAAAGAACCTTGGCCATTTTGTTCACAATTGGAAATAATTTGGCGGCCGTGCAGACAGAAATAGATTAAATTACGCGAATTCGTGCGATTTTGTTCGAGGAAAATGGTAATTAGGTTTAACTCCACGTTGCAGGAAATAGATTCGGTTAAAAATATTGCGTTAGTAGTTTTAACTTATTTAAAAACATTTGTATGAATTGTACATAGCATAATATGATTAGAAAATAAGCAACCTTTTAAAATATTGTTATATAATGCGTTTCTTACTAACTCAAATCTCTGAAATAATACTATGTAGACAAGATAAAATAATACTGTTGCAAATTTTCGTGGGGCGGAGAAGCAGCCGATGACTCCAATTAATGGAATAAGAACAGATTTATTATAACGAACAAGAGAGAACAAAAAATATAACAGATTTTTTTTCCACTGTTGGAGCACTGTAAAAACAAGTTTTACAGTGCTCTAGGAACGGCTCTCTAAAACTATTCCACTAGCAGTCAAACAAATAAACTCTGTCTTATCGTAGAAAATCGCGAAAGCAGATTCCAGTCTCTAGTGACTTGACCTGTCTCAAAAGTCCTTTAAATAGCTTCATGAAAATTTCTAGAAGGATCAATTCCAGAGACTTCTCGAGGGTTCCTTGGAACTATAATTTTTCGCCAAATATGCCACTGGTGATAATGTCGCCAATCTGGTAATCCAACTCGCATCTTGTGTGGTAGCATTCTTATTTTTTAAACTCATGCTGTGAAGCAAACTTTCCTTGTAAAACTAAATTTTCCCATAAGCAGTGTATCACTACAGGGAAAAACAACACACGTGTGGGTATTTCAATACTACTAGTCACATTTAATTATTTTTTTTCGAATATTGGTTGTTTTTGCAAATGAATATATTTGTACAACACATGAAAGAAAGTTGAATACGAGGCAAAAGTTTAATTTTTAGAACAATATTTTACAATGTGAGTAAAATAAATGTAGCATCTTTTATTAATTTTGGCATTTATGAAAAAAAAAATTGAATTTATATTCAATTAGTCTTTAATAATAAACTCATTTCATATTTAATAAGAGAAAAACATTTGAATGACTATACTTAATATTCGTTGCTTTTTGAATAACTTGCACGATTTATTAAATTAAAGAAAATGAGGAAGAAATATTTTTTGAAGAAAATAGGAGAAATCTGTTTGTTTTGCTTGCAAGCATTTTTTAAATTGAATACTTATTTGATTCACAACTCGAAAGAAAAAACATTCAAATGACAAAATGCAAGAAAACTGAAAATCTAACTATTTAAAAATATATGGCGTTGCCACTTACAGAAACATAAATACAAAATCCTAATATTAAATGATTAAAGGTGGGAAAATCGTTTTCATAAAAAAAAGCACTATAATAAATTAAATAAATCTCTAGAGAGCAAATATTCTCGTTTGCCTAAAAAAATATCCATTAAACGAATTATTTAATTACGAATACAACAATTAATTTGCCGTTATACTATTAATTAATGTTTTATTTAATTCGATCTCTTTAAATCAGGATATCTCACTCAAACTGAGTTTCTATTGTTCTATAAAGAGAAATGATTGTCAATTAGTAATGGAAATCGATAACTATTTATTTGTAGTGAAAAGAGAGAAATATATTCGTCGGGTTATTGAGGTCAATAAGAAAAGTACTTTGCAGATATCTAATAAACAAATAGTTTTATAGAAAGTTCGATGTGAGGAAAACACTTCCTAAATATATTCTGTACTATTACTTAAATCGAATGCCTGTTTAAACAAAAACGTTCCATTTCAATATAAACGAAAGGGAAATTGACATGAAAAAAGGACAGTGAGCTTTAAAAGAGTTTTTCAGCTGCTTCGAAAATAAATATATCTTACAAGTGAGGTTTGAATAAATTTCGGTAGTTTATCGTTTGTTAAATAAGAATGTGTGTGTTTGTTTTTAACGATAATCACCTATTCATAAAAATAATGCAAAGGGCTTTGTGATAAATGTTGATCAATTATCACGACAGTGTAAAGAAAAATATTCTCCAGACTTTTAAGTTAACTCAGATAAGAAGTTGCTTATTTTTTTTCAATTCCTTCTATTAGTTCACAATCTCCCTATATATATATATCTTGCTCAAATTTTCAACCGTTCATAAAATACATTTTAAAGAGCTCATTTGAGCTGAAATTTTCTGTACACGATTGTTTTGGGTGACAATACTATAATTTAATTGTAATTAATTAAAATTAATTGACTGAAACTAATTATTTAACGAATTACAGATACAGTCACGTTGGCTTCATTTTTAGCTACTTGAGTCAAAACTTTAAAAGATTTTTTATTCTCACATTTTAAAGCATCCAGTTGAGTTGAAATTTTATATACACGATTGCTTTGGATGTCAATTCGATACTTTAATGATAATCAATACGAATTAATTGGCACTTAATATTGTGATTCTATCATATATATATACATATTTATATTAGTTGTAATTATTTGAGAAAAAGTAACTAAAATAAAATTTTTCTTCTTTGACCTAAGTAGGGATTGACTTTAAAATGTTTGTTTATATTATTTGTTTAGAGTGAAGTTTAGCTGTTCTTTTTAATCGGAAAAGTAAGATAAGCTAACTTTAATTTCATTTTATTTTTACTGACTCTTGTGGTTTAAAGTCAAATTTTTTTTTATGGTAATCGTATTTTCACGTTATGGTTACAGGTTTTGTGGGATATGGATTAACAAAGGCTATTTCACCCAGCTAATGGAATATATGTTTTTTCCTTCTTATTTAATACATATCTAAAAATTTCATTCTCTGCAAGAAACCTCTAGGCAGTTGACATTTTAACAGTTGCATACTTCAAAAGCTTTCTGAAGGTGATATTGTAGCAACGGTCTATCTTCAATGTATCTCACAAGCGATTTTTGTTTTTTGTTTTTTTGAGAAATATATTTGTCACAAATTAAAAGAATGTGTTCCAAAATCCTTATTTTATTTGAGTGTAGGTATTGCATATTGGATTATTCAGTATTTAATATATGTGCAAAAGTGCTGAATTGTAATCATTCTGCTAATGATGCAAAAGCCTAGTATATCTTCTCTTCTGTTATTGGCCCACTTTTATAGGTGGGATGTTTCCTAAAATTTTTTTATATTAACTGCTATTATAACTCTTAATGAGTTTTTTTTTTCCATTCTGTTTCATTTCCATATTTTCTGATGGAAATAACCCATGTTTAATTTTTGTATGTGTGTTGCCAAGTCAAGAATATAAATAATTTTAATAACATTAGCCTTTTGCATTTATAATTCATTTCGAAATGAATATTCGCTTTATGTTTTGACTTAACTATAAAAATTTTTAAATTGATAAATTGAAAATTCTGATTGTTTTCAGCAAGCCTAATATTTATTCATTTTGAAAGTAGTTTTCTTAAAAGGAAAAATAAGAATATAACCTAATTTTAACAAATATATTACTTATTACTGAAATGCAATAGAAATTTTGATTAACAAATACATCAAAGGGTTATATAATTCACCTTTAAAACATCATATTCATAATAAAAAATATCATAATCAACCTTTCAAAGTGACGTATACGCATTGTACAGTTTCCAACGTCCTTAAGGATATGGAGGCATTAAATAAGTAATTATTGGGAGAAGAGATTATTAGAAAAAAATAATCTGGTATCTGGTAAAACACGCTCAGTGATTTTCTCTTATGTTATTAAATGTATTTTCGAAGATATTTCTCAAATAATTCTTTACCAAGTCTTTTAACTTAATAGAATGTGATTCTTAATGATTTAGTTCTATTGTGTATTGAACGTTTTCCAGCAGTCTAATTAAAATATCAATCAATGCGCTTCGTAATTTTATACTACGGTTGACTGACGAGGTCGAAGCATGAGTAGACACCCTAGTCTCCATTCGATTGATTTAACCTTAATTATTATTTGACTAAGAAGACTGCAATAAACAACACAAAGAATACCAGTCAGATTAAATAACTAGATGGCTTTGAAGTGAACTCCACACACAGATAAAATTCTTAGATTTATGCTACAAGTTAATTACTGTAATATAATTACTTACGTGGAAATTTTACAAATAAATGCTTAACTCCAGTTGTGGAATGCAAATACAGTCGAACTTCTATGTAACGAGCCTCTATATTGCGAATTTTTCTATATAGCGAACTTTTTCCTGGAACCTTGAACATTTCACGATTTTCTTCATAAAATAACCTCTCTATAGCGGAGTGCATTTTCTACGTAACGAACTTTTTCTTTTGTGATTCAATTTTTGTTCTCCATTTTGTTTAAAGTATTTCTGAAAAAATTTCAAGTTATTCTTTCTTTAACACATTTTATGGTGGTCATAAATCTTGAACTGGTTTTAAAAGATCCTAACTCTCCGAGAGCAGCAGTTCTGGATGTTTCATCCAAGAAGTGCAACCTTTAACCCCTTAACCGTTGCCTAGATCACTAGAAACATCTTCGATATCCTC
Organism: Trichonephila inaurata madagascariensis; assembly: GCA_019973955.1. NCBI lineage: Eukaryota > Metazoa > Arthropoda > Arachnida > Araneae > Nephilidae > Trichonephila > Trichonephila inaurata. The sequence continues at coordinate 140,508 of BMAV01023500.1, forward strand.
TTTCACCCTCAGTGGAGTTGTCCTGTGTTCTAATTATAAAATAATGTATGTTTAATATTACTTGTATGCTTTAAATTGTAAAATGTCCTTACAATTCATTAATTTCAGTATTATATTATTATCGTAATATTGAAAATACAGTGAAGTATTCTAAATTATTTTTTCTTTTTTTCCTTTCATTTTTTTTTTTTTTCTTTCTTTCTTTCTTTTTTGATGAGTAAGATATATAAAATAAACATAGCTTAATTTAAAAAAAGGTGTGAATAATTACTTTTTAAATATATAGTGTTTATGAATTTAAAATTTGTTTTATGTGGTTTATATATGAAGTATATTAAAAGATTAACCTCTATATATCGAAATTTTTTCCGTTATTTTGCGACTTCTTTATATAGAGTCTGACTGTATTTCTATAATCCGTTCTCTATTTTAATGTGTATTTAATATTTCTACATCCAGTGGATTTCTTGAACCCGTACTGGAAAGAATAACACTAAATATGTACGGGAATGTTGTTTTAAAAAATAGTAAACTTACTATGATGTGGTGTGGCTACGTTTGCCTAGTGTTTATGGTCAAGAATTTATTTGACTCCTAGGGTCACTGAAGACCCTCTACGTAGAGGAGTTTGAGTTTGAGTTAATATTAACGTCGCACTGTTCAGCTACAC
>BMAV01023500.1:152030-166888 GCA_019973955.1 Trichonephila inaurata madagascariensis
TTACAGGTTCAACCCCATCCCAAGTTGGTGGATTTTCATGATGCAAATAGTTGACAGCGTCCATGCCGAATGATTATACAGCGTGTTAAAAACACTTAGATTGCCTGAATAACTTTCTATTATAGTTTCATATCGTCAGAGCTCAGGTGCCGGCCTCTGGGAAGGAAACTGGATGTCAAAATTATATTTTAGCAAGTAATATCCCCCTATATGGTGTTACACTAAAAATATACTGTCTGCAATGGTAATTATACCAATCCGCAGCTCCATTAGAAAGAGAAAAAAAAATGTTATTCTTTAAATTTACATTAATTATTCAATCTTAGCTGATAAATATTTTTCGATATTTTATTTTTGTTTCAATGTTTTTAATTTTATTCAAACAGATTTTAGTCTTTTTTACTTTCAATCCGATTAAATGTTACACAATTAAAATTATATTTTCACTGAATTATTGAATTACCAACTTAGTTGGTTAAGTTAATGTAATTGGATTATTTAAAAAAAAAACTTGAGCACAAGGCACAAAATCTTTAATTTTCAATCGTATTATGAAATTTTACTGCTATTAAAGTTTTAATTTAACTTCGCCAGTATAAATTAACCCTTTGATTTTAATTTTTGTGAATTGGAATTTTCACTAATTAACAGAACGGAATTTTTAATGCATTTATGAAATAAAATACTTTATTTAAACTAAATTCTTTCCTTGATTTCGTCAAACTTTAATTAATTAATTTTCCTATAACAACAGCCAACAGTTTATATTTTCGGTTTTAACGCTCATCAGCATAAAAGGTTTTGCGAAGAATTTATTGGGAAAAATGTAAACATATTTATCTGGAAATATTCCAGACTCCTTTGTTATTCGATATTCATTTTTCCTTTTTCACAAAATGCTGAGAATAAAATATTCCAATTAAGCCTTTTGAGGCTTAATTATAGAAGAGAATTTTGATTAGTGAAAGTCTTCACTTCCGTTTTAATTTTGTGAAAAATTCTTAATACTTTAATCTTTAAATAAGCTATCTTTTTAATTTGTAGCTTAGATTATTAAAAAAATATCCAATGATTAAAATTAAATCATGCGAACATTCGAGGTAATAATCTACATAGTATATATATTTTTTCTCTCTAAATTTCATATCTCAAAAATTTAATTACACCAAACGTTTTTTAAGACTCGTCAAACACATATTCTTGCTGTTTTATTTTATTCTAACATATTACTGTTAAATTCTACACGAGGCTTTTAAAGGGCTGAATTATAAACCATTATAGCAAAATAAACGATTTCAACTAAGCTATTAGCATTCAAAAACAATATATTCAAATTAGTTGATAGTTTAGAAGTGTTAACAGTATGTTTGAAATTTATAACAAGCCCAATTTTAAGAAGTAAGTTATAACGTGAGGAATTTTATTTGTTGAGTGAAACTTCTTACTTTTTCTGTAAAAATATTATATAAGTTTTCACCGCGGTTGAATCTGAAAATCTTTTTTGACTTAAATTTGTATTATGCAAGTGGCAACAGCAAATAACGCTTTTTATTAATTTTTGTTTTTTTCAAAAAATGGCGCTCAATGAGAAAAGAGCAATGTAAAAAATATCAGCTAAAACAATTCATTATTAAATGTCATTCCTTAAATTTATTTTTTTTAATATTTGTTTATTTGTTATTTATCAATTTTTAAAGTCGCTAAAGTACTCGTATTCTATGAAATAATCAACTCTATATCGATTCGAAACGGCCACGGCAGACACACCAATGAACGTTTATACATATTATGTTGTTGCTTATGCCACCTGATTGACAGTAACCCACATATTGTTATAAATTTGTGTGGGTGACACACAGCCAAATGACTCCAATTATTTGAATAATAAATTTTTTTCATAGACAAGGACAAACAGATGACTGTAGAAAGACAAATCGACGTATACACAAAGAAATATTATAACCGTTATTTACAATAGTGCAAATCGCACTAGTTGTGACCAAGCCTTACAATGTTCCACATTCCAATGTTTTTTTTTGTTTTTTTAATTTTTTAAACTACCATTTATTCATTGATGAATTAATCTTAAATGCGCGATTTTTTTAGAATCTGGAATATCCATTGGCATCTTACCAGTGCATCTATACGGCCTGGTTTGCAAAATGTAGGATCAGCTATCACGTCTTTCCCTCTTTCACGTTAAGAACACTTTTTGGTTTGTTTGTTTGTTGTATTTATATTAACCATGAGCGTTTTCGCTTTAGGGTTGAAAATCTTTTAGTCGCCAAATCTGGAATTGGGATATGAAGTTAGTCACTAAATCTGGAAATGGGAAATCGTTAATCTTGATGATCCTAATCAGGGGAATGGAATAAAATTAAGTTATGGTATTGTCATTGGTCCTTGACAAGTGTGCAAAGTTTCTGAGGAATCTGATCTTTTAAAGTGGGTAAAAATGTTCAAAGATTCCGTTGCATACAGGTGAAGATGATAAAAGTGTGTTAAAATAAATCACACTGTGCATTTTTTTGGAAAAAACTTTAACATAAAACCTAATATTTTTATGGAAAACTGCATGAAAAAAATATTTAAAAAAAATGAAGGAACCTATTAAATATTAAAAGTCTCTCATGAATAATTTAACTACTAAATAACATCTCATGAAATTCACATTGTATGCATTTTAAGGAATTTTTGACTTTCGTGGAATTACTTTCACTCGAGTATATGCAAATTTAATTATCCTCACTTAAGGAGCAGTAATTATTATTTAATTATAGTTATAATCTTATTCCCCACATCTTTTAAGTATGCTGGAAAATTTTAATGCGGAAAAAAAAAACCATATCATTGCTAGTGTAAATAATAACTTTTAAGCTTTGTTTATCTTAAATATTTCTTACGTTGGCTAATTGCAATGTAAACGACACTGTTTATTAAAAAACTACTGAGAGGAAACACATTAGTGAAATATTTTCAAATAAAAGTGCAAAAAAAAAACAAAAAAAAAAAAAGCATTTTTGTTGTGTAATTGATTTTTTGTCGTTTCCTAATTTGCACCCTCAGAAAATTATTCTTTAAATAATTAGTTAAAAGTTTTTACCTTTTTTTCTCCACATTGAACATTTTTTTGTTATAAAAACAGGACGCTTTAACATTCACTTTCATTCTCATTAACCTCGAAAATATAAGAAGGAGTACATTAGAGACCTTTAAAATACTCTATCATTAAATCCCTAAAATTTCTAAGCTCATTTGAAACCCATTAAGTCCCGATTACCATACATTTAAGAAAAAGTCACCTTCAATTTATTTTTTCTTCTTAACTTTGATTACTTCCCTTTTTTCCTCCATTTTTTTTCAAAGATTGACATTTTTTCTTCTTTTTTCTTTCATTTTACAATACTTTTAATCAGACGATTTTTAATGTGGAAAAAAAAATGAATCGATAGTTTTCTAATTATTCCTTTAATGAGAATAATTTTATTCTGAGGGGGAAAAAATTAGTCTTCGAACTTTTAACCAGATGAATTTTTTAATGTAAAAAAATATTTTGTCTGAATTAATATAATTTCAATCAAATATGAATTAATTCCAAATAAATAAATAATTTTGAGCTTTAATTCAAACAATTCTTTTGATAAAAACAACTTATTTCTTGTTCTTTAATTTTTGCTTTTATTTCTTATTTTAAGAAGCTTGTAATCAGACGATTTTTAATAATAGAAGTTTATTCGATAATCTTCAATTTATTCTTTAATTCTTCTCTCAATATTTAATGGAATAAGTTTTATTACAAAAGAGATTTGTGGTATTTTATATCAAACAGTTCGTTAACGAGTTTAACAATAAAAATATTTTTACATTACTTTTTATAAGTAATTGGAATACATACGATTGTCTAATTTATTTTTATTTCGTCGTTAAACATTTTTAATTCTAAAAGATCGTACATGGTACATTATCGAAAAAGGATTTTCGCCAGATGATTTAACAAAAATATTTTTACGGTATTGAAACATTTTCGTATCTGAGCTAATAAATTATGTATAGAAATATTATTCATTTTTTAAAAAAAGATTATTTTAAAGAAAGAAAAAAAAGACGCTTTTATAACTGAACAGAACTTTTTAATGTTTATTTAAATTTTATGTTTAAAAATAAGCTCTTTCATTTGTATCAAGAACTAAGACGAATGAATCATGAAGAGAACCTTTCGTTTATTTTAAAAATATGTTCTTTCTTGTAATTCTTTTATTCAATCTCATCTTCAAAAGATGGAAGACTTTTTTCGAAAATGTTTGATACATTATTCATGCGCTAAAGACCTTTGCCTGGGTTTGAATACAAAATGCTGTAATCTTCTCTGAAATGCTTTGGCTACGTGTTACCTCGAGAAACGTAATACCTACATCAAATTTCTGGGATTTATTTTTAATGTATTTACTTTCCAGGTTTTTTTGAATGAAAGAAAAGACGATATTTTCCCCCACAGTTGGAATAATTTGAATTTTGAGTTTATGTCTAGGAATTTATTTATGTAGTGGATGGGGTATATAGCTTTATAAAACTTTAAATTGATACAATCACCAAATTTTTGTGCTTAAAATAAGACAATGGTAATATTTTTGACTATTAACATAATAGTTAAACAAAAACACATTCCATTATAAATATGTAACTGAATTCTATATGTGTATGAATTCTGTTGGATAAAGTGGCCGAAATTAGCACTATACTACATATTAATGAGTACAAGAATTGATGTATATAATATTTATACAAAAATATTCATTAAAAAATGGAAACAAACTGTATCGTTTAAAATGAAACAAATAACTATTTTAAAGGATATTTTGTATTAAAATTTATACTTCTTTAAAAATATTAATGTAATTTTTTTTTGTGTAGTAAAAATTCGTCTGGTCATAACGTTGCCACATGTGTTTAATGATACTCGAATAATTTTATAATTTGTAGTTATGATTCTATTTTCTCACTTATGATCATTTATACTTTGAATATTATTATAATTTTACTCATTAATATGTACTTATGATTTTATATTTTTACTTATTACTCAGTACTTATGATTTTATATTTTTACTTATTACTCAGTGCTTATAATTTATTCTTGCTTATTAATCTGTATTTGTGATTTTGTATTATTACTTATTGATGTGTCTTATTATTATGTATTCTTATTTATCAATTTGTAATCTGTATTCTTACTTATCAATTTGTACATATGATTCTGAATTCTTACTTTTTAAGCTGTACTTATGATTCGCCGTTCTATTTATCAATCTGAACTCATAATTCTGTATTCTTGCTTATTACTCTGAACTTAATAATCTATATTTTTACTTATTAATCTATACTTCCAATTATGGAATTAATCTGTACTTAAGATTCTGTATCCTCACTTATTAATCTGTAGTTATTATTATATTTTATTAATGTTATTCTGTATTTATAAATGGGAAAAAAAGAAAGGTGAACGCTAAAAAAATAACGAAGGATTAGACTTGTATCAAAGTTCCTATGGCAATTTGTAATTTTTTTCCCCTTGTTTTAACATAAAAAAAGATTTATAACCAAGTGATTATTATTTGTAGATGTTTCATTTTAACCTATAAGTCACATAACAAAATAATGTTTGCTCAAATAAAACTTTCTTTATCATCTTTACTAAAGCAAAAACAAAAAACGCTTTGCTGATTGCTATATAATGCAGCCAAAACATACTCTAATTTCTCTAACTTTTATGTATATTTTGCATAATTTGTAACTTTACCTCTACACAACCTGACAATTCCTCAAAAATCATTTTACAGAAAAACGCTTAATTGTCTATCCTCAGTACCTCATCCTATACTCTTCTCCACAAGTATTACAAAATACTTGACAACCTTCAAGTAAAATTAATTTTCCCTAAAATTCATTCCAAATTTCAATTATGACACTGACGAATATTAATTCTACTTCTGCTTGAATGGACAGCGATGGCGAACTCAAATATGAGCGCATTGATTGCTCGGGCTAAATGAAACTCTTCTGTCATTTTGATTGGTGCGCTGTAATTACTCTTTCTAATTTGCTAGAAAGATCGGTAAACTTCCACGTCAGGGTCCACACCTAGGCAAATATTCGCACACAGCTAATATTTATTTAAGGGACAACGCTAATGTAACTCGGCCTTAATGGGAAAAGTTAAGGGGAAAGGAATAGTTATTTTAAATGAAGGTATTTTAAAGTATAGTTAGAGCATTTGTGTCAAAATTGATGTCTTTATATTTGATTGCTTGTTATTACTAGATATTAAAAGTTAAAGTTTTATCTTAAAATGTGTCATCAGTAAATTATTTTAAGTATCAGCCTCTAAATATCTCCTTATAAGTACAAGCTCTGTTAGAATGGCTGCATTAGGGAGACTAAAGAAAATTGGTTCACTTGTGATAACTGCACAGAGTTCTCTAAAAATTAAGGTATATGTTTTTAGAAGCTTATCATTACAAAAATTGGTAGATGCAATAAAACTCATACGAGTGATAGTAATAAAGGAAATTTTTCGCAATATTGGTAGCCATTACGTTTATTTTAAAGAAATGAGAAATTAGTTGGAGAAAAAATGTGCAAAAATTCAACTTTCTTAACTTGGAGTGTAAGTTTTCTACATGATTACTGATCTTCAATAGTTGTTGGTAATTTATCTAAAAATATCCTGGAAGGTCTAGCAATGTCTTGGAGAAGTCATGGACTTGATTCGTTAAGATGGAAGGCCCTTAGAAGAGAAGTCAAAACTGAAGCTGTAAGATGTCTCAGTGTGATCCAGTGGCTGTAGAATTGGTTTAAAAATGGACTTTGTGTTTGACCTTGAAGATATGTTCAAGGTCAACCATGAGGAAGTCTTCTAGCTCTTTTGGTACGACGGAGGAGAAGCAATACTGTACCTCAATGTCGTTGCAAATCATTTTGTTACATCAGGAACAAGAATCTCCGCTACTAAAAGGCACTCATAACTCAAGTCTATAAAATGTAATCAGTTGTGCGTCATCAGACAACAATGACTGATAATTCAGGTCTATATTGGCCAGACAACAGCGGGCTTCTGTATTCTTCTCAGATGAATCCAGATTCACTCTGCAGAGTGATTCAGGGCGTCTAGTAATCTGGAGAAAACAACGCACCAGACGCAATCTGTTCAACATTGGTGAAACTGTTACAAATGTTATATACTTATGGTTTAGATAGACAAACTCTTTGTGTTCATTCTGAGCTGCATAGGTTCCATTGAGGAACTTTGACACGTGTGAAATATTGAAATATATCTGCCCAAACTCCGCTACTATTGGTAATGAAGTCATTATAAAGGAAGATAATGTTGTGCACTTGTTGAAGATGATGTTTTTGAGACGACGATTGAAAAAAAATTCCAGAGTAACATGTCAGAACATTTCATAAGTGTTCAAAATAAAAGACGGAACAATACGGAAATGTGTACTCAATACGAGCAATCGTTGGAAATAAAGAAATGGGCAAGGAAGGCACAACCACTCGCTACAGTAGAGATTAGAACAAAAATTACGTATTTAGGTTTGACTATCCTCATCTACCGTCCGTATACCTCACAAATATCTCCACAAATTATCTTCTATTTTTATTTTAGGACAATCATACGCGGTAAATGGTTGAAAAAAAATTGAGAAACGAAAGATGCTTAAAATATTTGAAAATAAAAATCAATTTTATAAATAGGGAATTTATAAATTAGTTTCTAGCACATTAAAAAATGCCCACACAGTTCAAGGAAGGAGATATTGTGACGAATGAAATTAGTTTTTCTAAAAATATTCAAGTAACTTTTTTTTTTTAAGTTTGAAAACAAAAAGTCTTTCTTGGTTACTTAATTTTTTAGCTTTGTCTAAATAAAAACTTTTAACTATTTAAGAATGTCCAGAGATTTTTATAAATAAATATAATGAGCTTATTCGTTAAGATATAAGTGCTTATAAAAACAAAACATTAAACACAAATATATAATTATATACTATTCGTTTAATTTGGTAAGTATAAGCAAAAATGTTTATTAATAAAAATAAATTGTTTTATATCTTGCATTGTTTTTTTTTGTTCGTTTTGTGGTTGAGTAGTGACCTTGTGCTACTTTTGATAAAGGTGAAAATGCTTTTTATTCAAATGTTTACCACGATGTATTAAATTAGGACGATTCAGTACACGTATAAATAGGAAACAAGTATTGCCATTGGAAATATATATTTACAATACTTCTTTTCTCTAGTGACGAAATATTACTTATTATAATTATTTCTATTGAGGCTCAAATGAGCAAATTTTTTACCTGAATCAGAAACAATGCATTAATTTTTGTAAGCACTTTTTCATATGATATGTTTTACTTTATACAGAGTAAGACCCCGCTTAGCGCGGGGTACACGTTCCATCAAAGTAGAGCGTAATATGAAACAGCGTTAAACGAGGTTATCTCATCATGTAAATAATGGGGTTAGGGGAAGATGGGAGGAAAATTGTTCAGTTATTTTGCCATTAAATTTATTAATTATGTTTTTTATAACAATAAAACAAAAATATATTTCTTACAAATATAGAAACATAATAAATGAATATACATATAAAAATAAATAAAATTCTAAGTCAGTATGTTTACATTTCAGATCATTCAGTCTCTTCTGTATTTCCAATTTTCTGTCATTTTATCAAGAAGGTAGATTGACTTAAAGGCATACTGCGTTCAATTTCGTCGTCAATCCATATAGAAAGTCTGTTATCCATTTCATATATTGTAATATTTCTAGAACGGGTAATTCTAGTATCAGAGCTTGTCGTAGTTGCAGTTGCCGATAGCAGTATTTTTCCTTTGTTCTTAAAAATGGCCCTTATTGTTGAATTTGGAAAATTCAATGCATCACCAATGTGAGATTGACGCTCACCAGTATCTAATCTTCTAATCACTTGCATTTTAGTTTCTAGTGAAATGCTTTTTCTTGTAGCTATATTTTCGTGGTTTTTACTGTGTCACCCATGATTAAAAGTTAAAAATACTGATATATGTCACTATAGAAATTGTTGTATTATCTAAATTTATACTTACAATAACGTCAACAAATGTTTGAAATGATAAAGGTATGTTCGTATAACACCACAGAAAAGATGAAACAGAGATAAACTGCTTCGGATATCGGGAAGCCTAACGCTGCGTGCAATTTCGGGGAATCCCACAATTAAAAAAAAGAGCGTTAAACCGAAATAGCGCTAAGCGAAACAGCGTTAAGCGGAGTCTTACAGTATATAAATCTGAAAGTTTGTATATTTCCTTGGGACTTATGCAAATCCACACCGTTGATCGTACCTTTTTAAAAAAATTTCAGGTAGCTTCAATGAGGTTTCAAAGGAGCCGTAAGCACATTTTTGCCAAAAAAAAAAAAAAAAAAAATTATTATTAAATTTATTTTTAGTGAATGTTTTCTAAGACCTCCTATAGCTTAAGTAAAAGTTAATGTAAGCATGTGCAAAGTCACCAGATATCGTGATATGTAGCCATTAGCTGAAAACCCTTTTCTGCTCACGTTTCGAAAACTATTGTTTCATTTGGCGGCATCTTTTGATTTAGCAACATTTATAAGAACAGATTTTGCTGAAATCGACAGCCAAGGGGGTTTTTCAGGGATGTTACAGGCAAAAACTCCCGTTTTTGAATAATAAGACCCTACATGCTATGAAATTCGGCAACCATGTATCTTTTGTTGAGTATAGATCTGCTATGAACAAGTTTTGAGAAGATCGTCTCCCAAGGGGAGAGGGAGATTACGGGGTTGCCATATAGATAAAAATTCCCGTATAGGGGCAATGAGACCTACAGAATTGTAGTTTGGCAAGCAAGCTTCTTTTGTTGAATAGAGATGTGTTACAAATGGGAGTTTGGCGGAAATCGTCTCCCATCAGAGTTTGCAGGGTGTTATGGATAAACATCGCCATTTTTTTCATCTGTTGGACGAACAGACTTGAAATTTGTCAAGCATTTTTCTTTCGTTGAGTAGAAATTCCCTAAAAACGGATTTGGGAGAAATTGACTCCCAAGGGGTAGATTACGGGGACGTTATGGATAAATATATTCCGTTTTAGAACATTTAGTCCTATTTTTTTAAAAAAAAAATCACGATACGAGGGTTATAAAAATGTTATTGAACACGATTGAAAGTTTAATGCTAAGACTTAGATATCGATGACTTAAAAAAATATATATTATCTGCCATACATTATGATGAAATAGCTAGCGAAACGGGTGGGTAACGGCTAATAATATATATTGCTTGAATGCAAAATTTTAAAAATATATATATTTCGTATTTTTTCAATATGCATATATGTCAGTGCTTCTCAAACTCTGAATATTAACGATCCAATTTTTAGTCATAATTTTCATCGCCCCCCCTTCCATACAATAACAATGTATTGAATTCAATACTATATTTTGCCGCTAATACTACAACACGACTTCTACTTCTTACGTACCATAGACGTATAAAAGCGTCTCGCTAATCAAAACGATAATAAAACGATAATTGCCCTGGACGTATATATACGTTTTTCCGAAGTACGATCTTTTTTGTGCACTACTATCCATAAAATTATTCCGAAGTCTTGGAATGCAATAAAAGGACCTTGGCAGTGTTTGTGAAGGATTTACTTATTTCATAGTATTTACCTATTCATTCACCAGAATATAGTGGTATATACCTATAGTATTTACCTACCATAGTATTTACCTATTCTTTCACCTATTCACCATGCATCACATACGCGTACCTACGTGGAAAACGGGGGCACTAGGGAGAGATTTGCGTTTCTTTTAACCGGCAGTTAAATGATTAATTATAAACCGTACAAATTAAAGATAAATATTAATTTTTGGATACCATTTTTATATGAAAAGCCCATGGGTTCACTGGTAATTTTCAAACTTGTTCTTAACTTAGTATTGTTAAACTAATTATAAAATACATTGTGCAGTACTGATACATTTGTAAGTTTATTATATCAGTGTAAATGTGTATTTTATTTTTTATCATGTCAGAATGCATTTTGTTTATTTTTCATAAATTAATAATTTTCTTAAATAATCTTTCTTTTCGACTTTTCAACATGCTCGCGCCCCTCTAGCAGAGTTACCATGCCCCCTAGGGAGGCGCGCCCCACAGTTTGAGAAACGCTGATATATGTCCTAGTCAAAAACCAATAATTTTTTCTTTTATAAGCAGTTTTCGAAAATGCTTTTTTTTAGCATAAACATTTTTCGTATGCCTACCAATAAGACACGCCCTTCTTTTTATGACAATCCAATAACAAGTTAGGGTTTTTGACTCCGATCCCTATACTGACGAGCCTATTTTATGGATTCAGTGCTCTTCCATAAAATTCTTGCTTTATGTATCAAATAAACTGTGTTGTATCAATGGCTTCCTAAATAATGGCTTTTTTATTTCTCAATTTCAATGTTGTTACACATATACTTAAAATGTTTCTTTTTCCTTACAGTTCATTAAACTTCGTGCATAAATCACTTCCTTAGGTTTATTACCAGCCGAAATCCTGGGCTTTGAAGCGGAAATTAATTTTTAAAAGTAAATTTTTAATCTGTGAGTTACCTTTTTGGAGAAATGGTTCGTGCTCGATTTTCTGTGTTCTTCGTATAAAATGTTGATGTAAAACAAATTAACAAAGTAATGGAGAGTTTCGGTGATGTAACCCCAAAGTACTTAAGGATATGAACAAGTCGAGACCAGGGTTCCAATCCCTATTTCACTAATAACCACCTTTCGGTTTCTACATGTTTCCAGCTTTGCCTCCAAGTTCTTCCGTTATATATTGGGGTATGCAAGTAGTTCTACTACTGCTAAATTATGCAAGTAGTTCTTGTGCAACTAAAATAAGGCATTGTTTAAACCAAAGAATAAATCAAATTTTTTGGAAAGATTTAATAAACAGGGAATCTCGAGTTAGAAGACATAAAATATTAAATTTTGGAAGACAGATTTCTTTTGTTGATCAGAGACCCTGAGACATAGCCATCCTTTGATGACCATGTCTTGCCGGTTCCGCGTAAGCTAGAGGTGTGGGATTATCAAAATGATGAGACATAATTCTTAATACAACTTTTATCAAGAGTAACTTATAATACTTAAATTCTAATTTGACAATTATTAATTAGAGTGAGAGTCAAGCCCAAAGTAAATCACGTATTTAAGTCAGATCACGCAACTGAATCCTTTATCTCAATTATAGTTAATAATCCTATGCATCTAATTACTTATATCTAATATTACCTTTCTCAGTCCTGGTTCCTTTACCTAGATAATGGTATCTATAAACTTTATTAACGAAGGTTCCAACTTCTTTATCCTAGGCTTCTATTCTTTCCAAAACTATCGGACTGTTAATTCTTGATGAGCAAGATTTCACACTAAGCTTTATCACGCTATTGATCAGAATGATTCCACACTACAACCTCTGAGCCTGCTACGCTATATTATGCTATCGCTATATTATGCTATCGCTATATCTAGGTTTGCCGCGCTATCCTTTTATAGTATATCTCATTTACATATTCGATCCGTTTCTCTTCTTGGTATTGGGTTGGAAAGGTTTTGCCATTAATCGTGGCCGTCAAAGAACATAGGAGTTATGTTAATCAGAAAGACGCGAGAGACGTCACAACCCACTAAAAACAGGTCTTACGCAACTCAACTCTCAAGAAAGTTTGCGGAGAGAAAAATTCCCACTTTTGAACTATCAAGTGTACAAACTTGAAATTTGGCAAATGTGGTTATTTTTTTTCCTTTTTGTAGAGTAGAGATCCGCCATGAACAGATTTCTTGGGAATCCACTCCTAAGGGGTTGCTTGGAGTTATGGGAGTATTATACATAAAAACAGGAACTACATACTTGAAATTAGGAAAATTTGTTTATTTCTTTGAGTAGAGATCTGCTAAGAACTGTTTTTTGGAAATCGATTCCAATGGGGGAGGAAGAGTTGTTATGAGGGATTAAAGAGGCGTTATGGAAAAACCGTTTTTGTACTATTGGACTAAGACTTTAAATTTGGCAAGCATATTTCTTTTATATAGTAAAAATCCACAAAGAACGGGTTTTAATGTGGAAATTGAATCCCAAAAGGAGAGGAGCGTGAAAGAGAATATACTTCCGAAATTCAAGTCCGGATTTTTTTCAGATTAAGAAGCGTAGGCTATAAGAGTGTTTTTCAATACAATCGAGAACTTAATGTTAGAATTTAGACATCAATAAATTAAAAACAACATATATAGTCGTAGAACATCATGAAATATGCAGCGGAGCTGGTCGAATAACAACTAGTTATTGTATATAAAGCATATATTCTTTGTTGCTCGTATTGTTGCTCTACAAATGTGGTTATTCAATTCCTACTATTAGTTCACACTCTCCCTATATATATTTATTTATATATCTTGTTCAAATTTTCAATCGTTAATATGTTTTTTATATGTTTTCGTTCAAATATGTTTTTTAAACTTGTATTGGATGACACTTGATGTTAATACAGTTTTTTCAAATATTAATTCATTAATTTAATTTAATTAATTACTTATATTTTAAGAGATATATCTCTGTCGGTATTATTCCTCTAGATGGCCACACCATTGGATAAAACAGCTTTTGTTAAATTTGTGAAGATTTAACTTGAACTGAATAATCATATGTTAGTTAGACGTCAGCATTTCTTTTACACTGGTTTTAAGACAAATTCTTACCAAGTATTTTCAACTTTTATTAAAAAATGTAATTACAAACTTAATGTGGTTTAAAAGTTTTTAATATTAATTTAAAAGGTGTTTTGTCACTTAATATTGGGATTCTTTCATATGTATATACATGTTTATATTAATTGTAATTATTTAATAAAAACTAATTAAAATAAAAAATTTCTTTATTGACCTAAGTAGGAATTGACTTTAAAAAAATGTTTTTTTTATATATTACTTGTTTTTATTTATTGTTTTCATTTATTTATTGTTGTGATCGTAAGAGGATGACTGTAAATTGAACAAAAGGTGTATATGTACTTAATTCCCTTTGTAACTTCAGATATATCGATTAAAAAATATTTTATCATTCTGACTTGCCTTACTAGAAGTCTCATCTAGTATAAAACAAAATCTCTCAATTTAAAAAGCCAAAAAAAAAAAAAAAAAAACTGGACCGTAAAACTAACAAATCCTTAAGAAAACAAAATCAAAAATCATATCCTATTCATATCATAATTGCGACAGGAACACATCTCTATTTCGAAGCAATTTCTCGCACAATATACCCGGACCACATACCAGACAGCAGTACGTAAAATGGCGTGAAAAATTGGTCTCAAAATAGCTCCAGGGTAGATCCATAAGTTTTCGTAGATAAACTTTATTGCATGTTAAAGCATTGGCCTCGGGGGACGAAAAACTTCCAAGTTGGAGAGTTTCATTACAATCAGATAGATGAAAAAGATATCCAGGCTCTTTTATACACTTTTTGGAACATAATGACGCACTCGAACGAATAAAAAAGAATTCATAAGTGGCAGTTCATCCTTTTCCAGTATGTTACCTCTAAGGTAAGAATGTATTAAAAATAAAGTAACACATTCATTACAAATTGCAATGGGGATAGTCACGGGCTGATACTTATCAGCAAGTGCAGGTGATGTTTTTTTGTATTTGTGATTTAAAAGTTTAGGGGGAACGTTTTTTTTAAATTATGGATTCGTATCGAGTTTTATGAAAAGTTTTGTAAATTGG
>BMAV01023500.1:171888-189726 GCA_019973955.1 Trichonephila inaurata madagascariensis
TTTTTTTTTTTTTTTTTTTTTTTTTTTTTTTTTTTTTTTTTGTAACTGGAGGGTAGAGTCACTTACAAAAAACGTACCCTGTGATAAAACTATCAAATATTCGTCACGGTCTGTAATCATAGAGGAGTGATTGGGACTATAGTGACGTCACTGCAATACAAAATGACGTTAAAGATCCATATCTAAATATTCTTTAAAAGATTAGGCATCTTTTATTTATTTATTGCTCACGAAGTGTCTAAAATCGTCTGTCGATTTTCATCGCATTCAGGGATCAACGTAACTACAGAAAAGAGAATGGGAAAAAGAGGGATGAGAAGAGGGGATGGTGTGTTCTCCAAAAGAGAACGAAAGAACATTTAAATGCGAAATGCGAGACTCGGGTGCGTAAAGGCGTGAACAAAGTCATTTATCACTGCCACCACCGACTGCAAGTCGAATTCCTGCTGACAAATAAAAAAAAAGGAACGAAAACAGAAATAAAAGATGGAGCAAAGCGAGATAAACTCTTCTCTCCAGAGTTTGTAGAAAGAAAGAGTTGGATAGGAGAGTAGAGTAGGAAAAAAAAAAGTTCTTGTCGTTCTCGTATAAAACGAAATGTTTAAAAAGAAAAAAAAAAAGAAACAAGGAATGGATGAAATAAGGGACTTTTTTTTTGAGCGAAAGAGGGGGCGGCAGAATTGATTGGTCCTTTCGATCTGACCATCTGAGATGCGTCTAACTCTGTGATCATCGCAGAAGTTTCGGCTAGTAAATAGTTGACCATTACTTTCTTTCAGAATTGGAAGACAAGTTTTCTTTTTTTCAAATTTTTTATTTATTTATTTTTTTATTTTCGTTGCGAGTTGAAATTGGTCGGTTTTGTTCGAAGAAATAAAGTTTCTTGTAATTTTTAAAGGGAAAAATATTCTATGAAATAAGATCTTAACTCGAAGCGTTTAATAATAAATAAAAGTACATATTTGCTTATATATTTATAATATTTGCTTTTATTACATTATTATATGCTTGATTATATTATAAATATTAGCTTTTTACCCGTCCACTTCTCTGAGTATTTCATGGTGATGTATGACTATATACTGATTATAAATTATCGATATCTTAGTTCTAGCTTTAAACGTTCGATTGTATTGAAAAATTTTCTTATAGCCCTTTCCTCTTGATTTAAAAAGGACTGAACTTGAATTTCTGAAACGCCAGTAACTCCTTTTCAAGAAGTTGATTTCCACAAAACCCATTCTTAGCGGACTCTACTCAACAAAATAAACATGCTTAGACTAAGTCTAATAGTACAAAAATGGGAAATTTTTTTTATTTATATGCACTGAAACACCTCTTGGGTGTCGATTTCCGTGAAATCTTTTCTTAGTGGATTTTAACTAAACAAAAGAAAGATGCAAACCAAATTTGAAGTCTATAGGTCTAATAGTTCAAAATCAGGTATATTTACCCATAAAGACCCTTAACCCCTCACAAACCTCTTTGGAAATCGAAAGCCACATTGCCCATTCTTAAAGGATATATTCTCAACAAAAGAATTATGCTTAGTAAATTTCAAATATGTACGTCAAATAATTCCGAATCTGGTGTTGAGTGTGTGAGTAAGTCGCTTTTCACTTTTTTATATAGATATAACACAGATAAATAAAGAGAAACACATTTTACTTCTTAAACTTCAAAGTTACTTGTACAGACGCTCCATTTTTTGTACGCGGTAACCAAGTAGTTAAGGTTGTGAAGTCATGATCGGTGTTGTGGAGTTGTGTTTTCGAATCCTGATGTCACTGCAGATACGACAAGTAGAGGAATTGATGCACGTTAAATATTCTAGGCTCAAAGTCCTCACGTTGATGTGATGTAGAAGTTTGGAGAAAGGAGTGCCACAGAGCTAATGTATAGCTTTTGTCACGTAAAATTACGAAATTCCTTTGCCAATAACCCTCTTGTTGATTCAGAGTGCGACGTTAGTAAAAAAAAAAATAGTCAAATCAGAGATTAATCGCCAAAGATTTTACGAATTATGGCACAATCTATTTGATACCATCTTAAGGGGGATTGCTAAAATTTTAGAAATTCGCCAAAGGTTGCCAATAGCATGGGTAAAATGTAAGTACATATCAAATTTCATGTGTACCCATATATTAATTGATAGTGTATGTGAACTTCTAATCAAAGCCTAGGGAATACTGTATATGGCTTAAGTTTAAGGAACGATCCCAACATCTGGAAAAAATAAACTAGTACCAATCAACATCATCAACAAACATAACAAACTAGTACCAATATTATTAGTAGTACAGTAGAATCCATAAAACTCTGCTTAATGTGAGCCGAAAAGTGGTCGAGTTTGTGAAAATCACGCTTATCGAGAAGGGGATTAAAAAAAAGAATAAGTACTAGTGTTTCTCCTGAGAAAATATTGTACTGTACTTGTATGCATTGTTTGCTTGAGAAAACAACAGAGAACAAGTTACCCAAAAAAAAAAGTACCCTTAAACAAATGAAAAATATTTAATTAATGAAGGCATAGAGCATTCATTTACTGTATGAAAAGGGAAATTAATGAATATATAGTATATAGTAACTTTTTTTTATATACCAGGTCACACACACCTCAGAAAAAAACTTTATGAAGGCATAACGCGTGTGCTGTCTGAAATGAAAACTAATTAGCCGCGACTTAGCCAAAGCTGGCTACTTTTTTAAAGAAATGCGTATGTCCTGTTGTCGTTCGTATATGACTCTGCGTTTTGCTGCTTCATCACGAAGACGATGAAGGAACAGTAAGTTCATTATCGACGTAACTTTTTCAAAATACAGCCTTTAGTCCTTCACTATGTGATATTTCAAGAGTTTGAATTGTGTGTTTAAGGTTTTTTGTGTGATCTTCGGCTAATGTTAAAGAATAGGAGCCAAATTCCGAATATTTTTTCAGATATAAAAGTACTCACACACACAAACATTAATATTATATTCTGGCTACACTATCCTGTAGAGAATCACTTATTTTATCATACTACTCATTTTTATCCGAGCTGACACATTTTTTTCTTTTATAAAATGTGTTTTTCAATTTGTTTCCTATACCGTAATGCTAAATGAGATATCCCTTCACATATTAAAAGGAAAAACTAATTTACTTATGAAATATTTTGAAATTTTCAAAACACTATATTATAAACAAATGTATAAGTTACAATGTCACAAATTTTTTAAAAAGCTTAAGTATTTTTTCAATCCGAAAATGTGTGTGTGCTCCGCGTCAAGTTCATGCTATCGTACGTATGGCGAAAACAGCCTTAAGGTTTACGTCTCATCATTTTCTGGCATTTCTTCATTAACTGTGACAGCAACAGTAATTTCTGCATCGAACATAATGTCTTAATCCTTCTGGAACGGGTCTGAACATGGGGTTTTTTCGACCTGCAAGAGGGTGTTGTCGAGTTATCCGAACAGCCGGTTAATCGAGTGCCGAGTTTTCGGGACTCTACTGTATAGCATTGAGCACTATTCATTAAAAGCGTTTAGGCTTTCAAATAGAGAGGAAGTATCGCTTAGGGCTCACTAAAACAAACAGACGACGCAAAAATAAGGGCAATCTGATTCGCTATTACATAGATTTTTAACCAGTTACTTAGCATCACTGACGGCCATAAGCCGGCAAGAACATCGTGTGAATTTACTCATCTCCTTATAAGTAATAAGAAGCTAGTTAAGTGCCCTCCCGAGTCTTCAAAATTTCACAAATGGGCTTTAAAGATATTAAACCGGAAAATAGAATATTAATAGAGGGTAATTATCTCGGCGTTTGGGCTTCCAAACTTTCCTCATTAACGTAATTACTTTAATAGGGAATAACTTCTTCGCTTAAGTGCTCTCTAATATGTTTTTATGGTATATGGGTACATATGGTGGAAGATAGTTATATAAGTTTTTTGAAGAAATTGAATTTTTCAGCTTTGATTCGCGAAATGCTCTTATATTGTATGTGTAAAATGTTATTTTATATTGCAACATAAATATTTTGAGGCAGATTAAAGACTATGTTAGCAATGCATTTTCAAAAAGGTTAGGTTAAAATGTGATCTTCATAAATTCTCGTAAATTGCCATTTTCGAAATTTTGGCCCTGAGAATTCTAAATGATAATATTTTGGATGTGTAATTTAACTATCTGCACAAATTGTTTCTGCAGTTATATTGGGCTATTTATTGAATTGTGGGAAACAAACTCAAGGAAGATTTCTATTTCAATTGTTAAAAATGTTTTGATTTAAAAAAATAATGGTGCTAGTTTGATATGACGGGGCATGCGCCAAGTTGTTGTTTATGTTTGCCAAGATGGGTGATAACATTACAATATGGTTAACTTGATATTTTTGCAGTTTTCGGAATATTGCAAGTTTTCAGTACTTCTTAATTGATATTCATTATTAATTTTAATATATAATACGCAATTATTTTATTAAAAATATAATATAAAAATACAATTATTATTTTATGTAATCATAACGCCCCCGTATAATATTCGGTGTTTATAATTGTTTTTTTTACTATATTTATAAATATTATTACATATGTCACATATATTTATTTATAATTATTACATTATATGAGCATTTTTATGTATAATTTTTATAATATTACAATACGATGAGATTATTCTTTTTTTAAAATTACTGTTAAATTATATTATAAGAGATTATTATATACTACATAGTATTATTAGTACATGTTACTTTTATTATATTATATTGCTATTCAGTATTGATTGATCTTGGTTATTCCCAATCTCTGTTCCTATATTCTTCTTTTGAAATATATTTCTCTTTCTATATTCTTCTTTTGAAATATATTTCAATGTATTTCAAAACAATTCTTTAAAATTATCCTCCTGACGATTTGAAACCACTAGGCCACCATCTTGGATTTCATTCCAGCGACCACAAGCGCTTCTTGGCGTGATTCCTTTTTCTCGCCAAGCAACGCTTGGCACCTTGTCCCATGATATCAAACTAGTTCCAAAATAATAATTTGTTCCTTTATTGAAAAGCTTACTAGGACAATTTTGTCCCCTTCCCAAATATAACACATAGATATTTATAAACGAATTAAAATAATAGTTTATAAGAGAACATAAAATCAAGCCAAATCACAATTTCTGAATTATTTAGCGAATTTTCTCCTCTGACATTTTAAAAAGACAGCCAACCAATTTAAGTGGAAATTATTTAAAACTACGATACTTAGTAAGGCAGCCTTCCAATTATTATAATTTGTGTAATCCTTCCCTGTTTTTGCAACATGTTTTTTCCCCATGTTAATAAAAGTAAGGCGTATCCAAACACGTTAACAAAAAACTATTTTTTTTAATTAGTTTAATTTTATTCCTCCGAAAGAAATTTTATTTCAGTAGCAAGACTTTTTATAGCTCAAATGTAATATTACAGAAAAATATAATAAAATATAGATTATTATATATTTAGATTCTCTGGAATTATTGTCTATTATTGTATTTTTTGCTCTTTGGATTTGACAGTCTATAACAAGGGTGGCGAACCTTTATGGATCAACATGCCATTTTTTTTCTAAAGAAATGTTTAATGAGGTACAGACGTGCCGTCAAATAATTTTGACTTTTGATTATTGGGAAATTAATAAAACTAAACTCTAACAACTCAAAACTCTTTATTTACTTGGAAAAAATACAGTATAGTAGATTATGTTTCGATTATATAATAGTTAATGTTTTAGTTATACGTGTAATTCAAAATAAAGTAACATAGTACGCGTGACTTCTGTTGTTGCAAATTAGATGACAAATAACTTATACTAGGATTGTAAGATGTTACTTTTAGCAAACACAAAATACATACTGAATTGGAGTCCTCTGCCAAACGGTTTCTAAGAGAGTCTTTAATGTTATTCATCTCTGAAAATAATGACTCTCAAGCATGGGAAGATAAAAACATGGTTAAAATAGCATAAGAGCCAGTTTCTTCAAACAATTAAATGTGTCTGGAATTGAATTCCATGTTTCCAAAATTTCGTTACTGGCATTTTTACTTATATTAGTGAACTTAGTTATTTTGAACTAAAATGCAAACCATTTTAATTGGTGGCGTGCCCAAAATATTATGCCGCGTGTCACTGGTTCACCATCCCTGGTCCCCTCAGGGGGCTCACCTTCTTTAGGTGGGTACGGGTGTCACAATCCCGAGGTACCCTAGTGATCTTTTCCTTTTCCCAAGGGGTTTACTATCTTTGGTAAACACGGGCGTCACGACCCCGGGGTACCCCAGTGATCCTTCTCTATTTTCGACCCTTCATCTTGCCATCCAATTTCTTCTTTTCCTGTCCAGACCACAGACCTATGAATGTTTGGCGCAGTATAGCCATCCCTGGTCTATAATATTTTATTCTCTGGATTGATTGTCTATTATTGAATTTTGCTCTTTGAATTTAATAGACTATTATATTTCATTCTCTGGATTAATTGTCTATTGTTATATCTGTTCTCTGAATTGTCAATTGTTATATTTTGTTCTCTGTACTGATTGTTTATAAAGTCGAATTCTGAAGCAATAAAAGGGTTGTTGATGACTTACCTCGAAATTTTCAACCATGGTGAAGCTACAAGGACGGCACCTGAAATGGCCCCCCACTATCCAATGAAGTACATCATGCCAATGTGAGGATTTGGATCCTCGACAGAGCATCCTCGGTGCCCGAGGGGTCATTATTGTGAACACGTGACTGGTGTTGTCGATTCGCAAACTCTAAAACTAGTGCCATGGAAGATCCACCGTGTAGAGGGGATAATGCACGTTAAATCTGTCGAGGCTCAAATTGCTCCAATGTAATGTGGTAATTTGGAGAGGGACTGCCGGCTCAAGTGTCGTTCTCGTCACTTGACCATGGTTCAGAATTACGGCCATCACCAATAGCTCTCGTGTTGCTTGACAGAAAGATTGTCCCTCACTTCCCTCCCCGCGGCCCGTCATAAGAACCTGACAGAAACAGTGCTGGTCACTAATTTATGAGTGTCCGCGATAGCCCAGTGGTCCAGGTAACGGACTTGTGGCCGGCGTATCATGAGTTCGAGCCTAGTACTGCTGAAGACCCACCGTGTAGGGGTAGCGATGCATGATAAATCTGTCGATGCTTAAACGACCTCCCATTGGTGTTGTTTTGGTAGTTAGGAGAGGGGGTGCTAGCTCAGATGTCGTCCTCGTCCCTTGCCCATGGTTCAGAATGACGGGGTCCGTCGCCAAAAGCCCTCGTGTAGCTGAATAGAGCGACGTTAATATTCATTCACTCTCTCTCGAATTTATGATCATGACAACTTTGTAGCCAATGCCTTTTTATTCTCTGGTAAAACTTATCTCTCATATTGTAAATGTACAAAAAATAAATATCACACAATGTTCAGCATTTCAATATGGTAAGGACAAAGCTTTGGATCTACCCGTTTATAATTTGTTTTAAAAGTATAACTTACCGTAAAATCCGGCGTATAACGCGCACTTTGAACACAAAAAATGAGATCGAAATATTAGTGTGTGCGCGTTATACGCCGAGTATAAAAACGATTGCTTTAAAAATAACAAAAGAGATGAGCATAAAATAAAAATTACTTCTACACATATATAAAAATACGGTTTACTTAAAAGAAATGACATATACCTTATGAACTAAAAGATTTCTAATTCTAGAAATATACTATTATTCCAAAAGTCTGGAATAATATTTCGAATAAATGACTTCAAAAACATAAAAGCACTGCACACGTGCATTTCAGGTTTCTTCGTAAAAAAGGGGGTGCGCGTTATACGGCGAACATACCTAAAAATTAAAAAATGCAGCTTGGAAGTATAGGTGCGCGTTATACGCCGGAACTTACCGTAATAAAAGAATGTAAATACACAGGAAATGCTTTTAGAACATAAAAATAACATCTTAAATAAGATTACTAAACTTTAATGTGCAAAAATATCATTTAGAATTATGTCAATAAATTCTGCAAACGATTCGCTAAAATGTAACTTTTTAAAACAGTTTTACTGATATCCTTTACAATACTGTTTCCTAAATGAACAGGATATTCCTCAACTATTGAATAGAGACTTTAAATTCTAAAAAAAAAATAGTTCTATTCAGAATCGAAGCAAAAGAACGAACCGGAATTTCTCAGCACTGCAACTCTATAGGTTGAAAGGGGGAAAGAGAATTTTAAGGGGCAGATTTTATCTTGCAACTGACGCAGCTTTTTAAAATGAAAAGAAACAGGGAGCTTTTGAAATTTAAAAGAAGTTCCTTTTATAAAATTGCGGTCGATGTCTCAGAAGTTGTATTCTTCCACAGAAAGAAAAGGAGAAAGAGACGGAAGGGCGGAATTCATTTCCATTCCACATTTATATTTTAGAAACGATGCTCATGATCCTGAGAAAATGATTTTAAATATTTAAATTGTTAAGAACAACTTTGTAAGAAAATCCGATACAAAATATTACTCCTTATTTCATTTAAAGCTGAATGTTTTAAAATAAAATAGCTTTTACTGCCTTTGTTTCGTGATAGTATTAGTTCTGTTACATTTTTTAACGGATCCTACATTTTCACAGAAGGTTTACTCCTCAGTTTTCCATTAAGTTAAATATCGTTCAGAAATGTTAACCTCGTGTTTTTGAAATAAAATTGTCAGAAAATCATTTTAAAGTTAGATATTTGTTTTAACATTTAAAATATATTTCCGATTTTTTTACATTGACTGCATTAATACATTTCTCGCCTTAATTGTATTTATTTGCTTATTTGACACAATATTGATCCGTGACCTTGGTATCCAAAAGGTTACGCGCACGCGGTTACGAATTCGTAGTCGATGCTGTTTTATTCCCGTTCTGGTTCCTAAAGATACACCGTGTACATAGACTGATGCACGTTAAATATGTAGAGGTTCAAAATCTTCACTTTGGCGTGGAGTAGAAACTTGGAGAATGGGATGGGAACTCTGATGTCGTCCTCGTTACCTGCTCGTCTTTCCAAAATTACGAGGTCCATCTCGGAAATAAGATATAAATCATTTCCAAATAGGCCAGTAGGTAACAACCTAACTGTATCATGTTCATCATTTGAAATCTATGAGAATTCATTAAAAAATTTAGGCAGAGAGAATGTGTGAACATGTCGCCAACTGTTAAGGTTACGCCGACAATACTTTGGGATTCTCAGGAAGTTTTTGTGTTTGCTGCCTGAAATGGAGTGAGTCTGCAACTGCTATCTCTTGTTGTAATATTCTATCGGATATTTGAAACGCAATTTGTAAAAAAACGTCCAGACTATTGACTCGAGGAACCTTATTCTGCCTCGATAATACTAACGTTCACAATTTGATTAACCCATAAGGCAACTGAAAAGTTTCGGTGGAAACATCTTCAACCCCCGACCTGCAGCTCAGACTTAGCTCCTAAAATTTCTCACCTGTTCAGTCTGCTTAAATTGCATATGGGTGGTAAACATTTTGCACGGATTGAGCGAGATAGCAGTCCAAAGACCTTTTTGCGCAATATATTTGGAAACATATAAAGAGATAAATTAGATGTTTCAATGTCGATGGCGATTATGAAGTAAATATCATGGTTTCCTTTTTTATATTGGTTTTTGTTTTTACCTTTTCACTTGCCCTCGTATGTAATATTCTTCTGGCAAGCAACCGACAGAAGAGATTAAATGATGAATAAGATAAATTGTTTATATATCGCAAGTAGATGATAATATTGCTCTAGAACAGGGATGGCGAACCTTTATGGATCAACGTGCCATTTTTTCTGAAGAAGTGTTTAATGAGGTATAGACATGCCGTCAAATAATTTTGACTTGTGGTTATTGGGAAAATAATAAAAAAAAGTACTAACACACAACTCAAAACTCTATTTCGAAAAAATGCATTTTGTACCTTACAGCCGTAAATATTTTAGTTATACGTGTAATTCAAATTAAAGTAACATTAGTGTGACTTCTCTTGCTGCTGATTAGATGAAAAATAACTTATATTACGATTGTAAGATGTTATTTTTAGCAAAATGCATGCTGAATTGGAGTCATCTGTCAAACGGTTTCTCTAGCGAGTTTTTAAAGCTATTCATCTCTAAAAATAATGACTCGCAGGCTGGGTAGATGAAAATATGGTTAAAATAGATAACCCAGCTTTTCTTCAAACAGTTAAATGTGTCTGGAATCGAATTCCATGCTTCCGAAATTTCATTAATAGCATTTTTTTTCTTATATTGCTTGTTAATCTCTCTGTTTCAATCAGTTCCCACTTTCTATTTTTTTCAACAAATTTTCGAGACCATATTAAATCAAACTGGAAATTAATCAGTTGCATTTCAAAATTTGAAATTTCCAACCAATCGAACTGAAACAAGATCAATTTATTAAACGAAATTACATCAGGGTACATTAAAAAAAAACTTGAACATTTCCGACAAT
This sequence comes from Trichonephila inaurata madagascariensis, assembly GCA_019973955.1. Classification (NCBI taxonomy): domain Eukaryota; kingdom Metazoa; phylum Arthropoda; class Arachnida; order Araneae; family Nephilidae; genus Trichonephila; species Trichonephila inaurata. The sequence continues at coordinate 182,385 of BMAV01023500.1, forward strand.
TCTTTGAACCGAGAAAATCTCGCTGAAAACTGACCGATTACTCGCGTTTGTTCGTAATACTTCATACTGAACTTTGTTATTTTGAATTAAAATGCAAGACGTTTGATCTGTCGTTATACCACACCTTTATTTCGGTTTGCTGCATGCATTTACCTTTCCCAATATTATTTATTCTCTAGAGTAGATGTCAACATATTTAAGAACAATATTTAATTCTTACTCTTTGATTTCAATATTAAAATCTTAGATACCTTTTGTTAAATGTACAAGATGTATTCACATTAGTCTACAAATTTGTACAAGCTTATTTGTCATACCATTTATCAAAATTAATTACTAGATACTACCCGCCACTTTGCTGGATATTTCATGATGCTATATGATTATATACTGTGCTTATAAATTATTGATATCTTAGTCCTAGCATTAGAATTTTTTGAAAATCATTTGAGAACTATTTACTAGAACTATATTGATTTGAAGAGTACAGGAGTCGAATTTCTTAAACGGAAGTATAATTATCATTTACTCTCCCTCCCTCCCCCTCCCCAACTTCATTTCCGCAAAATTGATTTTTAGCGGACCTCAACTTAAAAAAACAAGCATGTTTATTAAGTTTCAGGTCTGTAAGTCTAATAGTTAAAAACAGGATTTTTTTATCTATATGCCAACAATCCCTTTGGGAGTCGATTTCCGCAAATCCCGTTCTTAGTGGATTTTTGCTCAACAAAAGAAGTATGCTTACCGAATTTCAAGTCTGTAGGAGTCGAATAATTCCTGAGATTTCGTGATGAGTGAAAGAGAGAGTAGCATTTCTCCTTTAAAAAAAGATATGTGAAACATAAATTAGGTGTTAATATAGTATAAAATTTATAAGCAATTAGGAATTTTTTACTATAAGTGTAAAGAACATTTCATCTCTTGCCCTATTTGGAACAGACTGCTTGTATAAATGATAAATTGCAAGGTGTGGTAGAATAATAGATATACTTAACTGACAAATGTCCTTTTTAAGCTGAATCTGATTTGTAAAATAATAATTAGTATCGTATATTACATATATATTTAACGTCATTTTAGCAGGTGTTAGGAAACTTAATTTTGAAAATTAACGCTTACTGTTCCATTTTAATTCGATCTTTGACCTCGAAATTATTTTATTCTAATTAAGTTCAAAAGTAATGAAAAGAGCATGTGTATCCTAAATGCATGCATCGAACAAAAATAAACAATCGTGCTTATTACAGTAATGACTTTACACGGCACATTATTAATTTAAAAGAGGCTTCGCAGTTTAATTTTGGCACCATTGAATAGTATTTAACAATACTATAAAAGAATAAAAGACAAAAACAAGCAAAATAAAAAAGAATCTATTGTTAAACGAGATTCATGAAACTTTAAGTACAAACTCATTTCTTTGTTTATTTCAATAACAAGGGTGTGTTTCAAAAACAACTCATTTAAATTTGCATGAGAATTGGCTAAGAATGAAAATGTATATTGTTAAGCTAATGAAAGTATGCAAAATATATCACAAAATAAAAGTGTCTTCAAAATATTCAAAATAAATGCTAGTGAAACTTGTAAAATGAAATATTTACACAAATTTGTACTTTGATATCTCTTTTATAAAAGAAAATTAAAAATGAGTAAAAAAATGTCGATTCTGTGTGTTAATTGTAAAACATTTTGAAGGGAAAAACATAATGAAACTTATTTGATCAGACAAAACATCGAATAATTCTTCTTTCCTCGAATCGAAATAAACATCAAAATGAACACATTTTATTTCTCGTCTTCTCATTTAATAAGTTATTTTTTAAAAATTCAAAAATCTAAGACTTATTTAAAAAAATGTTCATATGTATTTATCAAAACATCAAAATGCCTTTAAATTTTTCAAAAACAAAGAGAACTTTACAGAGCATTGAGTTTAAAAGAACGGTTTCAAGCTGAACGTACTTTTAAAAATTAATAATACGAATACTTTAAACTAATAACAATAAAACTCTTTCTCCTTTACTACTATACTTCTTTCGAATTAAACACATTTTCTCTTAGCGAATATCTCTCTTTCAATTTTTCACCTTCTTTTAAGAATCAACTCCTTATTTCATACTTTTCTTTAAAAATAAAAATCACAACATCACAGTTTTATCCAACTTTTACAAACATTACAGCCACAACTACAGCAACACAAACTCCAAGGCAAAATTCAAACTTTGGAATTAATTTTCACAAATTCTATTTCAAAAATCAGTTACGAAAACAGTTATAAGTTAAACAACAATGGCAAACGACTTATTTCAGCGAATATATCAAAAGTATAAAATCATAACTGCAAAAGATTTGTAGGAAAATGTAAAATTAATCCACCAAAAAAATATTTTATAACAGTTATTGTATTCTGAAAAAAATGATTCATTTCTTTATTAAAATAAGTTTCCTCATCACTAAAAATTTATTTTATGATGATTGTATTTGAGTTACAATATGTGAACACCATTTTAAAAAATAATTTAAGAAAATATCCTTGATAAGCATTGTTAACTAATGTCATGTCACTTTTAACTAATTTAATAAATTTTTTTTAACATGCCACTTTATTATATGAATTCGTTTTATTTATGTGAAAATCGTTTGTGGCAACATTATATTTTGTGATCTTGAAAAACATTTAATTTGATTTTTGATTGTAAAAAGAACTTTCTAGTGAGATGTGGTTATAAAAATATTATTTTAACGCTAGATATGCTTAATTATTGATTTATTCTTAGAACCTTTAATTAATTCTGATTTAAAAATTATTTTTTTGTGTTATCTAAAATATATTAAAAATTTTCCAAATTCATCCGAAATGGAATATACAACTTTTAACAAAATGAATTATTCTTAAAACATTGAATTCGTGATTCGAAATTTTAAAATGTATTTTTAAAAAATGGTTTTTTATAATCCTTTGTCTACCGATGGTACTTATAAGTACCATTCTCACACTTTAAAATTACATAGAATAACCATTTTTACGAATACTCTGACGAAACTTAGCAGGAATATTCTTTTAAATCCACTCTTCCAAGATATATGAGTATGATGAGTATTTTAGCAGGGAAGGCGAATATATATACTATATAGTTTTATAGCAGAAATTGCGTTTTTAGCGGATTGCGAAGATTATCATTTTTGTTCCGAAAAAGTAGTTAATGTCAAAAAGTGTCTTATTTGTGTGTGTTAATGAAGCCCTTAGAAAACGATTTGACTATTTATTTTAAGTGAACAGTGTATATACTTAATTTTACAGTTGAATATCTTTAATTAATTAATTAGCTGTAAAACGGACTAAATTTTTCAAAGTTGAGTTGTTTTTTTAAGTATATCCCTTAATTTTCAATGTAGGGTTTCAAAAAAAATATTGCACGAAAAACACTGCGGTAAATCATAAAGCGTTAGATAAAGGGTTAAACTGAGTAAAGGAATTTCTTTTTTAGTTTCAAAGAAAGAAAATTTCGGTTGTTAGTAGTTAGTAACGATTCATTATGAGTGAATCAAGTAACTAGACACGTAAGACACAACATATAGTCTATTATTATAGTCAAACAGTTCATTCAGTATTTTTAGCATTTTCAAATACTTTTCTGTCTTTTTATTTTTCTACATATTTAAGGATGGAGGTACTTTAATTTCTTTCGCATTGTGCAAAATATTTCATTTTGTAATAACTTTTAATAATAAAAAAGCATTTTGTTTTTTTCCATTCTTTTGGTTTTCGTACACACATACATTGTAAAAGTTGACATTAAATCTATGAAAATATCATGTTCGATTTTGGATCTTTTAATTGAAACTGATAAAGTTTTTACTGACTTAAATATCAACGTTTATTTTTCCTCTTTAATTTGCTTATTCATTATTTGTTTTTAGTAGATTTTTAATTTAGCATGCCAGTACCAATCAGGGAATAATAGCCTTTGTTGCTCAAAATAGCCTATGTAACTCTATCAATTAACCGGAAATGAGAATTTCTAAGGTATCTCATCTGAAGTGCCAATCAATACACTAACTTAACCAAAAAAAATTTTCTCGTGTCTCTTTACGACATCTCAATTCGAATTTATTTTCAACAAACGAACCTGAAATACTTTTCTCGCACAATGTAACCCAGAACCACTTAACAGGAACAACGAAGTCGTAAAATTAGTAACTTTAAGAGGGTTGGTAAAAGACCCAATGTTGAGTTAATCTTTGAAGAGCCGCTGGAGTTAAAAAGGGCAAAGGAAAAATAAAAAAAAAGTTGTGGAGAGATAAACAGAATGTTTTACAGAGAACGAAGAAGAAAGTACCAAAAAAAAAATGCTCTTAAAAATTTGTAGCTTGGAAGACAATTGGAAGAATAGATTGCCAAATGGCATCCGAACAAGCCATCATTTTAAGAACCACTTATGTTTTTAAATACAATGTCATTATTTGCTTTTAAAAAGTTGTAAAGGATACCTAAGACTGTCAGAATTTAATAGGTATCTTAAACCTCACTCACCAATGAAATTAGAGTAATTCGTGGCTCCCAATCAAAAATTGAGTTTCAAAACCAACCTCGAGGACAAGGTAACTGATAGAATTAGTTAAATAGAACTGTGCTTCCATAAGAAATTCCAATCTATTTTAGAAACAGCTCTCTCTTCTTTTAAAAAATATACTACAAGCCATCAACTACAAGCTGTGACCAATTATATTCCCTGGAACCCATCCAATGTCTTATAAGCATTTTTGATTTATTTCATGAGTTTATACTGAAACAAACTATTTGTCAGTTTATTATTTTCATAGAATTTTTATTATTCGCTATTCCTTTATTATGATATCAAATTATATAGAGACATTTTTTTCTGATAATGTGATTTAAGTTTGGGGTCATATTCTTCATGAACTGTACGTACTTAAGGTTACTACATGCGGTACCGAGATTTTGAGCAAGCCTATAAATGGATAGTTTTTTTTTATCTTAAGTGTCAGTTGAGTTATAATATACGTATAAAATTGTTTAAAGGATATTAAAATACAAGCAAAAATTATTGATCCTTAAGACATTACGTTTTTAAGGCGAATAACCATAGTACATCAACTGCTACATTTTTTCTGTAACTTAATTCCACTGATATTTCTTCTTTTGCGCTTTCCATCTCTTTCTGTCGCATGCACACATATAAAAAAAAAATCTCATAATGAAAGCCTAGCTCTTAAGAGAACGTCATGTATTACTTTCCCTTCGTTTAGGGATAAAAAGCACTCAGATGCTACCGTATTTACTTTCAACGGACAAGGCTCCAGGTGGTTTTCGTGTGCCTCTACCAGTACCTGACAGTGATTTATTGGTTTCTGAGCTTCGTTTCTGTTCCTTTTATTGCATTCGAAAGTGAACTGAGATATTTAGGTACAAGTTCCAAATCAGACAATCCATTCAGATAACAAATAAAAAAAGAGGAAGACGAAATGGGGGAAAAAAAGATTTCTCTCTATAAAAAAAGGATGGGAAAAGACAGAAACAATGCTTGGAACTTTCGCACTGGATTTCAGTTAAGCCTTTTATTAGTTTCTGAGTTAATGTCTAGACTAGAATGAAAAAGAAAATTATAATAAAGAATTCGATCGAAAATACTGTCATATAAAACTTGATGCATTACAAGTAATAACAAAAAGGCTTGGATTCCAGTTGTGAAGCAAAATCCTAGATTTTTAACGTGGAGGTAATCTGTAGGACTCCACCATGTCAAAAGAATGAACACGACATTTCCATCAATAATTTTGTTTTTTATTCCATATTCTAATCTCATCGAATTTGAAGCTACAAATCAGCAGACGATTTTAGTAGAGTTGCCACAACATGGTTGCAATCAGATTTATTTTCAATATTTTATAATCAGCCGGCTCTAGTTCATGGTGGTTGTGAGCAATTTTACAAGAGTTGCCACACAGTTTAAACTTGAACTTCTTGATTTTAATTCTGAAGAGATTTTTGAAAAGAATATCATTACGAATTATAAATAGAATGATCTAATAATACGATATAACTAATTTTATTTAAAATAAATACATCTTTCAAAAATATTTTCACCAAAATATTATTACAAAGAATATTTGATATTTATTTTTAATATAATTGCTTGCAACCAACAATAATGCATCCTGGGAGAATACAACAGTGTTAAAATAAAGAATTCTAAATGGAAATAATAGCTCGATAACACAAATATTTTGATTTCAAATTATGTGATAACATTCAACAATTATTTGTAAAATAAATTTCTATTTGGAGGTGATATTAGTATTCTAATAGCTTCATTTGATTTCATTATTTCCAGGTTCTCCTAAATGACTTGCATTTTATAAAATAAAATCCTATTTCAATATTTGGTATTTAAGAAGGCAATTTTTCAGAATGCATTTCTAGTCGTACATTTGTGTGCGTTGTTGAAATATTAATGTATTTAAAAAGATACCATTTCATTTCAAACATGGGTAAATAGCATTAATAACAATTCAAATTTTCTCTCAAATTGCTGTTCATTTAAGAGAATAATTTAATGTACTTTTATATCTGAATCAAAATGGTAGATAGGCAATTAAAAATAAACTTTTCAGTAATATTACTTGATGTTTTAGCTATGTCAACATATTAATAAATATTTTGTTTACTTTTTAAAGAACACAGCATTACATTTATTCATATATATTCTCCTCATTAATTTATTATTCCAAACGATTTGAGGAAGGAAATTTTTAAAAAAGAAATTAAACCAAATGATATTATTTACCTCATTTAACTTCCTTTTTCTGCTGAATTGATTTATTTTTAGTTATTCACCGAAAATAATTTCAGCTTGTTTACCATTGATAGTATTTGCGTATTCTTTATTTTCACATTATTTTGTAGTTATTCAACCGCTATGAGTCAGGAAAATGGCATTTTGTTTTTAAAAAAAGATATTGCAAACGAAACGAGACATTACTCATCTCATTTAACCGCCTCTTCTGAATTTACTTGCTTTTCGAAAAAAAGTAAAACTGGAAACGATTTCAGTTTGTTTATCAATATCATTTTTTGAAAAAAATTACCGAAACTCTTTTATAAATAAATGAATTTCATAGTAAATAACGTTAAAAAAACACATCTTGAGCGTAGAAAACATTAAATGCATGGATGAGATTGAAATTAATGTTAACAAGCAGACGAGAAGTTAGTTTACCGTTCCAAAATAAATCACTAGACGGAAATACTTGGAATATATTTCTTGTTTGCTTTTAAATAATTCACACATTTTGTTACACCATAAGTATGATAAAA
>BMAV01023500.1:189826-200346 GCA_019973955.1 Trichonephila inaurata madagascariensis
TTTTTTTTTTTTTTTTTTTTTTTTTTATGCGTTCGAATGAAATTATAGGTTTTTTTTCCTCCGCCATTGTAAAAGTACAAAATCCTTCGAAAACCTATTTAGGAGCGAAGGTCTTTGTTGTGAAGGATACATAAGTTATTTTCATGAATATTTAATGAAATCAATTTTGTCTCACCGTGTTAAAAACAGCGGTATTGTGATCACTTAAGCTAGATTTTTGTTTGTTGTTGTGTTTTTGGAATTCGTTTGAACACTGCAATAAAAATTCTACAAATATTTATTTTAAGTACTTTTGTAAAAAAAAAAAAGTTTCAATTTCGTACAAGTATAAATATTATCTAGTACCTGTTTCTTTCAAACGTTATGCGTAAATAAAATAATTCTGCTGAAGAAAATTAGATTGTAGCATTTTTCCCCGCCATTCTCCTGTGATTTCATAATTTATTTGGAAACAAATCTCACAAGTGAGATTAGTCCGAAGTGAATTTAATTAAAATAAAACAAAAAATCCTCATGCTTCCTTTTTTTTTTACTTAATAAGAGGCTTAGGAGAGATTTACAGAAGAACTTTTTTAAAAAAAGATTATGCAATGCTACCAAAAAGCACGAAATGGAAGATTAAATGAAAACGGAAGGAAAAGTTTGTGGTGTTTGAAAAAAAAATGTAATTCCATTAATTTAACTGAAATATTCGTAAAAGGTAACCAGTTTATTCCTAATTGCAAAACTTAATAGTTAAAATAATTAAGCTACATATTAGACAAGTGTACACATTTATTTAAATACGATGCATATTTTTGATATGTTTACTTAGTCGAATTTGGTTTAAAAAAGCCATTTAACTTAATGTATATATTTTTAATACACTAAAATCCACTTAAAATAATTTTATTTTGTTTTAAACTTTTTTAAATCTATCCTAGTCATACTATTTATCAATTGATGAATTATATATATATATATATATATATATATATATTTAAACTAATAACTACTAATAAAGGCTGAAATAATATTAATTTTGCTACTCTTGAAGCATTCATTTTTTAAAAAAAATAAAATGTGTGTATTGTTGCAAAAATGTTATACTTTGCTCATTGAAGGTATTATGGTCCAACAAAGAATATCTCTGTTCTTCATTTATGCAGGTAAAGAGGAATAATCTTGATGACAAATTTTGTCGCCAAATCTCGCCAAGTGGTCAAATTTGACGACAAAAATATTCGCCCTTTGAAAAATCCAGGAGCTCTTACAAGGTTTTTCCCAGCCTGTATAAACACAAAGCGGAAAAGCAACATTGGATTCAAACATTTGACAGTGACTGTGCGTTTCATTTGTCTTATGCGAAACTGTAATTTCGGATTTGAGTTGGTATGTTCAATATTAGTATGATTTTTTAATCTGTACTACAGTAATATAGTCTGTAAGTGCTGTAGTATGAGATTGTTAACAGTCTCTGTCAGAAGGAAATTTGGTGTAATAGCTAGAATGTTTCTGAACAGGTATTTATTCTGAAAGAATATGCCTGTTAATTACGTAGGGCTTTCTTGCATTTCAAAGACGATCTACCATGTAAGAAAATTAACGTAGATAGTAAATACTTCTGAAATGCACATGCAATTTAACTATTATTTTAATGATGCTTCAATTAATTAATTTTCAAATAAAGTAATTAAATTTTTAAAACATTAAATTATTTACCCATACGGGACAATAAACGTAATTAAGAATGATAAATTACTTCATTTGCAATTGAAACCATTTTGATGGGTTATTTTTAATTACTACTTCATTAGTCTCTTTGGTAAATAAAATTTCGAAAAGAACGAAATATTCAGCTTGTTCTTAATTATTCTTTTTATGGTAGCGTTCATTTATGCTTGGAATAACTGAGGGATTCCTTTCACAGAAAAATAATCACTACACATAAAATTTAAATAAACAATACATTTTCCATACTTATGCACATTTTTGCAAAGAACTTACCATTTTCTTTATTCTGATATTCGCTCTATTTCGTTGAAGACGCCATTTGCAGACGATAAGAAGTAAAGCACCATCAACTCTTTTGTTCGGTTTGAAAGGATCACTTGTGCTACCCCTCCCCCCTTATTTCTACCCCTCCCCCCTCTTGAGCTAACGAGATCCATTATTTTAAAAGCCGATCAAATTTTGCTTATTTTATACGCTTCCAAATGCTCAAAGATCGACTCTATTATTCTTTTGAGTAGATGGCAACACTGCTTATAGCAGACGATAGCTGAACGAATGAAAAAAATATGGAACAAAGAACCAAATCATTTAATCTTTAGCAAAAAGAATATTAACAAAAAAGAATCTTTCTGAATATAAGCATGAAGAAACAATAAGGATGCATTTATATCAATAAAAATGCGAATGCTTTTTTCGAATATACTCTCTTTCGCTTCAACATCTTAAAGACATTAGAATTATTTGGTGAAATTACATCAGTGCGCGCACTTCTTTATTCGTTATTCACTTGATAAAACGTTCTTAATGCTATTTGGGCTGCTGGATGAAAAAAGGAAGCCATTTATAGAACTTTTGTTCATTGCTGAAAATTTTCAAATGATCCAAAACAATTTACTTTAACGGAGGAAATATTCTTTTGTATGGCAAATTTGAAGGGGAAAGAAAATGGCGAACAAAATTGAAAATCGCGCAACAATAATTAGGTAGCGTTGCCATAGTAACATCAGCTTTCTGATCTATGGAAAATGTTTAACATATCGGTGTATTTGCTTATTTTCTCAAGGGTTCTTGAGGCTTCAACTTTTTTGAAAAAATATTTTCAATATTTACTTCTAATTCTTCAGACTATATTAATATTCTTTTTTTACCATATGGAAAAATATGTAAGAGAATTCTCAATAAATCGGTAAAAATACATGACAGAAACTATTATTGAATACTGTAAAATTATGTTTATTGATACACCGATTTTCTGTTTTATATCTTTCAATGCGTTTCTACAATACGGTCATTATCCGCCCGCTTCGCTAGGTCTTTTATGACATTATAAGACACTATAAATTCTTTTTTTTTTGCGGTTATTTTAATAAATATCTTGGCATTAAGCTTTCGATCGTATTTAAAAATATTTTTATGGCACTTTTCACTAGATTTAAAAAGAACAGGATTTGAATTTCTACGACAAAAAGTTCTATAGCATTCCTCCTCGAAGTCGATTTCCTGTAGCACCATTTTTAGCGAATCCCTACTCATTAAAAGAAGCATGCTTGCAAAATTTCAAATTTGTCGCTTAACTGTTAAGAAACTGGATATTTTTTATGTCTAAAATGCTACCCTAACCCTTCCCCCTCCCGTGCAAACCCTCTTGGTAGCGATTTTCGCAAAACCCCTTCTTAGTAGATATTTACTCAACAAAGTAAATATGCTTACAGAATTTCTAGTTTGTAAATCTCTAATAATTCAAAAATGATTTTTTTTTTTAATCTATAAGACAACTCACAGACCTTGCCCCCTCCCCCCTCCCTTGAGAGCTGATTTTCGAAAAACCCGTTCTTAGTGAATCTATTCAATAAAAGAGAAACATGTTAGATAAATTTCAAGTCTGGATGTTGCAGTTCAAGAACGGGAATTTTTGTCTATAACGCCTATGCAACCTTTCCCCCTCCCCTTGGGAGTCGATTTTAGAACATTAAAAAGAATATTCCTACTAAATTTCAAGATTTTAGGTCTGATAGTTCCTGAGATGTCGTGATCAGTGTGTGAATCGCTTTTCCCCCATATATAAGAGATATTGTTTGAAAAATATATTTGGAATTTCGGTACTTTTCCGTTTCGTCGGCACAGGTGATTAAGTCGCCAAAAATGATACACCAAACGGAATATTCTCGTTGGTAGACTTTTACCACCACATTTTCAAAACAATTCGTGGATTTTTATTAATAGTAACGTCTTTTTCATGATTCATCGAAAATGGTTGAAAAACGAACGAGAACTAATATTTATTAATATTTTTTAATGTGCATATGGTTGCTGTCGCCAATAACGCCAACTTGGCGAGATTTGCGCTGACGAAACGAATTGGAAGTATTGGAATTTCTTTTTCATAATTGAAGTCGAATCCATTATATTTATTTATATAACTTTAATTTATCGAATGAAATTTTTAATTCATTTTTAGGTTTTCACATTAATTTTAATTATATTTCCTTTGTTTTCGTAAATTCACACGATTCACTTTATCAATACCATTCATTTGTTTTCTAATTCATTACATTCACAATAAAAAAAAATGTTTTCTTATCCAAGTCTCAACCTGAAGTATTTTTAATTTATTTTTATTCCACGAAATCAAACCTTAGAGAGAAAATTCGATTTTCTTTCTACCGGTACAAAAAAATAACAAATGAGAAATCGAATTCGAATTTCTTGAAGAACAAATAAAAGAAGAATCTGTTCATGTTTAGTTTATACATTTTTCGCCTTTCGCGCGCGGTTTCCACCTGCGGAATATTGTTCCACAGTAAATCCTTTGCAACAGCAAATGCAAAATGTCACTTACGTCCTCAATGTCGTAGTATTGTTCGAAGTTTTAAGATTGATTCATGAATATACCTCGTGATTTGTAGGTTTCGTATTTCTTTTCGGGTAGGAAACGTTAAATGCAATTCAAGGAGATACTCAAATATGTTATTCTGGTTTGTGTCACATTTTATGACATCGCGTTTAGGATCTATTGTGAAAAAGTAGATGCTCACAGAGAACGGTTTCGCCTACGTACACATATAAGACAACACTAAAAGATGGTTATTGGGGATATATATCTGATAACCAACAATCATATTATTATTCACTGTTTAATATTTATTAAGCAATTAATTGAATATATGCGCATTAATACATGACGTTATCATAAAATTCGAATATTACTCTTTATTGTTACAAATGTTAAAATAGATTTAAGCTGTAGTACATTTAGTAGTCTTTTTTTATGACTTTTAGTAATCACTAGCATTTACATACCTGCTTCGCTGGGTATTTCATGCTGTTGTACGACTCTATACTGTTTGTAAGTTGATATCTAAGTCCTAGTCATAAGCTGTCGATTATATTACCAGCGGGAATACTTCTTTTGGCTCAATATTTGCGACTTTATTGAGCTTGTGAGAGCATTATTGGGTGCATTTGCAACAAAAAAAACTCATAATATTAGCATTAATGAGAGTTGAAAGCTTTCTAAAAGAAAAAAAAAAACGATATCACTTTTGTTTAAAATTACGGAAAAGGATAAAATACGCTTAATTAAGAAACACGATTCACTTCGGCCGACAGAGCTAAATCAACTGTAAACAAATCCACGTTGCCAAACCGAAAAAGGAAAATTTTGAAAGAAAAATTTTTACAATGATTTTTTTTTGAAAAACAATTGTAATTTCGCCACAAAGAATTAAAAAAAATGAATACAACCATAAATAAATATATTTATAATAAAATATGCAACATTCCCTCAAAAAACTGTTCGGAACATTAATTTTCGCAAATTTTTTCTCGAGTGACGTCATATCGCCAATTCGTAGGAAAATTGCATAAAAATTGAACTTCAAAAAAATCTCTTCGTGGTTTATAGCATTAAGACCTATAATTTTTACGTGCCAAATTTCATACTTCTGAGTTTCTTAATTTGGCCAAAACAGCTGTAACACACACACAAACTCTTTCTTTTATATATGTATGTAGATTAAGAAGAAAAAATGCTTCTATTTCTAAAATTAAAATACAATTTTCTTTTATGCTCCTGTAACCTCCTTTCCAAAGTGGATTTGAGCAAAACTCTATTTAGTAGATCTGTACTCAATAAAATAAACATGCTTGCCAAATTTCAAGTCTGTAGATTTATTAGTTAAAAAAAGTATTTTTATCTAAAACACCCCCTCAAACCCTTTGAGAGTCGATTTCGTGTAAAACCTATTTTTAACGGATTTCTACTCAACAAAAGATACAAGCTTGCCAAATTTCAAGTTTGTAGGCCTTATAGTACTGGCTTTCGTGATAAATGAGTAAGAAAGTGAATGAGTGAGTCACTTTTATGCCATATATATACATATTTACAAATAAAAAAAGTCTTCTTAATCGTACCGAAAATTGGTTTATACCAAAAACAATATTCTGTGGAACACGCGTTTTTTGTGAAACATAATATAACCTAACAAAAATTCACTGAAATTTTTTTTATGCATTAGATTAACTACGCATATTTTTTATGCATAATTACACATCTGCAACAAAAGCAGTTGCTGAACTATATTTGCGACGAAGCTACATGATAACAAGTAATATATATATATATAAAATTTAAGAGCATTCCTACTTTGAATTGTTGAATAGAAAATATTTTATTAATAATAGAAGGAACTGAAAAAAGAGCATGATTTCTTTGCATTATTGTAACAATGCATACCCGGTTTGACTAGTTTGGCTGAAAAATCGATTTTCAACGCCAACTTTTGTCATTGTTTTAACAGTTACATTGTTACAGCAATGGAGACGAATCTAAGTTGGCGTCGAAAACTAGTAATTAATTAAATTTAGTTTAATTAATAAATTTATATTTGAAAAAAATGTATTAACATCAAGTGTAATCCATTACAAGCTTAAAAAAATTTATTTGAACTTGATTAAATGAATAGAAATTATTTTATTAACGATTGAAAATTTGAACAAGATAAATAAATTTATAAATATATAAATAAACATAGAGAGAGAGAGAGAGAGTGAGCTAATAGTAGGAATTGAATAAGTGCTATAACTGCCAGTCAACAAAATAATAATAATAATATGATAAATGCAATCACGTGTTTCCAGTCAATCAGTTCATGCGAATCGCTGTCGCCAACTTTTCCTTTCTGCAGAAACTTTCTTTTAAAAAGGTACATATTTGTCAACAATAATAATGCACATGTGTAAATAAAATGTATTTGATTTGAAAATACACGTTAATATAAGAACTTATTTTTTAAAAAAATTTTGAAAACTTTTCGAAGAATGTCAATGTTTCAATATCTTTACCAAATTATCAAATTTAAAATTTTGTCTACATGTTAAAAATGGAACAACAAGTACGAGACTAATGGCTGCTTCGAATCAATAGAGAAAACGTGATTGCATTTATTATATGATTGTCATGTATTTAGCCCGTTATTTGGCCTCCTGGGGTAGTGAAGTACTTTCGGACATATACCGCTGGCAAAATTCACTCACATGAACAATGATCTCTCTCTATATATATAAACAAAGTTTTTCGCGATGCTGAAATAAAATTATTTTGGTCCCCCAACATGGTCGCCAAGTCACCAAACTTGGCCGCCATAAATTATGCCAACTTGGCTGTATCGCCAATGTTTCGCCAAAAGAACAACATAATATACGTAAATTACAGTTTTATAATTTGAGCAATGAGTATGAACAGTTGTATAACTTGTACTATGGGGGTTGTTCTGCCCCCCCCCCCCCTAGTTAAATTAATAAAAATTAGTATTACAACACATTTAGAATTACTGACTTAATTTCTTCTTTCAGAATCAAACTATTTTTTCTCAAACAAAAAACTGCACTCAGAACACTCAGGAAGAAGTCTAGGTTTTACTATTTTGAATTTTGACTCAAGGCTACTTTCCGTCTCATCGATCAAACGGAATAAGAATACTTACAGTTCATGGCTAATTAAATAAACTTAACTTTAAACAACAATCATTGTAATTGCAACCAGATAATGTATATTTTTAAAGATAGTCCAAGTTCTAAATATAAACAACATTGTTATAAATTACTTCCAGCTTCCCACTTTACTGATCACCAAACCAGCAATCGAATCTGACCAAAAAATAAACACTGTCGTTGGCCACAACCTTCTCCTCAATTATTTTTCACAGAACAATTAACCAAACCTAGTGAACCCTCTGACCGGGATAAATTAGGAAAGCTTTTCATTTTCCCGTCTGACATGAACAATGACATTAAGCAAACAGGAAGCTTTATCCATGTCAATGCCCTCTCTATATCCACCGATTTATTACAAGGTACAAGGGTACAGAATTCCATTATTTCCTTACACATTGGCGATTCTGACAAGTTTTAATTTGCTCGTGAGGGCTCGACCACAGTGCTTTGCGAGACATCGAGATTTTTCCCCTTCCTTCTTTGGCAATCGGAAACTGTTGACCTCATAGAAATGGATTCTAATGATGCTTCAGTTAAGGTGGATTACCACCTCCTGTGTATACTTTTTCTGGCTTGTATTGTTGAGTTTATTATTTTTTTTAAGTTGAAGTTGTACCATCATTATTTTTTATGGTCCTGTGTATATATAAATAGGATGAAATGGGAAGTGATATTTGACTGTAATTAAATCTGTTTGAATTGGTCGTCGTCTTTTGAGTTCGTTATGTTGGGATTACAAGAGTCAAGGACAAGCAGTTGTTGAATCTTTAAGGTTTAAGATCGTTCAACCGCGTAGACAGACTATGCTATTCATCGCTAAAGTTTTTTTTTTTCCTTTAAAATCATGTTGTCGAATTCTTTGAGTTGAATTGCTTTTTTTCTATGTATTTTCAGTTGTGAACTTTCACTGGAAGTAATTCATTTTCATTCAGATTACGCTGTGTTTTTATAGCGTCAGCTTGAATTTAGAATATTTTACATTCTTTAGAAATTTTTCTTTTGTTTATATACTTTTTTACGATAACACTTGATGCATCTGAATGATTGATAGTATTTAAACAAAAAAACAAAACAAGTAATACTGGCATACCTTTAAGTCTTAGTAATACTGTGATAATTGGATAAACAGAATACCTTTCTTAGAAATCAAAAGAAATTGCCATGGTTGTTGTAACACTGGTCCCATTATTTCGTAGTAGATCTATGCCTTCACTCTAGAAAGAACGTGATTGATTCTTGAGGAAGTCCTGCAGATCTTCCTTCACTTCATCGTCCAAACATAAACGTAATAGTCTCTTAAGTGGCCTAAAAGCTAAGAAGTAACAGGGTGGGCGATTTAGGACAGCACGGTGGGTGTTCTAACATTTCCCAAAGAATTTTTTAAAGTTGCCTTGGTTTCACGAGAGATGTGTGGGTGGACATTGCTATGGAGATCCTGTGACGGGCTCACGCGTCTTTTCTTTAACATGTCCTATGGGTATTTTTGGGGCCAAGATTAATGGCAACTCTTTTCCAACCAAAACCCAAGAAGTGAAACGTGAAGAAAAATGCAAATTAGATACCTTTTAATAACAGAAGTTTCAGTAAGTGGGTGGCAATTTGGAGAATGTTTTGTTAGAGATTGATACAATCGTGAAGTGACAGCCAACTGAGGTTATCCCGAAGATAGAGCCATTAGGTCAAGGTGCATACCATTGCACTCGAGTAAAGACGCAACTTCCTTAGTATCGGATCAACGATTGGATTAAGGTAGGATTGACTATTTAATATTAGGACTTGCGATATTAGTGGAATTGAGATTAGGCGGGTTAGGTATTGATAGTGGTCCGAGTTATGTTATTTCGGTATTACTTGTATTGTGTGTTTGTTCATCGTAGATTCCCACATATATATTATTATCTAATCTGTTAAAAGTTTAAGTTTAAATTCTTAATAAAGTCATATTAAGAACATGGACACGTCTGATCCTTTTGTTTAATCCTACACCTCTAGCTCACGCAGATAATCTAAGAGAAAGGGAGAGGGCACTTTCACAATACTAGGTGCTACTAACGGAAGAACATGCTACTTACTAAAAAGTTACATAAGTAATTTTATATAATAATCAAAACGTAGAAATAAAATATACTTAAGATTGTGAAAATATAGTTCTTCGTTTTCCAGCTCTTTAAGTGGTAGGCTGTTAACTGAAAAAGCATTTCTTCCTACTCTTTCCTGTTGGGGTGGTACCTGACAAATGGAGGGTGGTGCACTTGGGTTTTACCCTTAGCCTAAAGATGTCGACCAAAGATACGTACAGGTGTTGTTTAAAACAACTTGCAGGTCTTGTTCCGTGTCAGAGAGCAGGACCAAATCTTTGGCAAAAACAAGGAGGATTTCTTTTTCTTTTTCTTCTCCTTTTATTTCTTAGAAACATAACAAAAAATGAGTTCTTCGGAAGAAAGGGTAAAAAAGAATTAAGGGAAGTAAACTTTTGCACTTTACCTAGTTGGAATACTTCACTGCGAGATTACCTAGGTAAAGTGCGAAAGTTCTTTTCCCCTCATTTCTTACTGCATAATTTGAAACATAATATTTTTCGCTTATATCTTCCTTTTTTTTTATCCAAGCAAATATCTTCCTGATCCACAGAATGATAAATATAAAGTTTGTATATCAGTATTCTCTGACATTTTAGATCATAATTTTACATTAAAAAACTTAGAGTAAAAACATTTTTTTTTAAATTTAAATAAATTTTTTTTTTTTTTTTTTGCAACTTTTATTTTTTAAATTCAACTACGCAATCTTTGTTTTGAAAATCCCTCAAACAA
>BMAV01023500.1:208634-245341 GCA_019973955.1 Trichonephila inaurata madagascariensis
TTAACAGATCACCCACTGTATAGGTAAAATATTGTTATAAAAGCGTTTTCCTTAAAAGGAGAATATTTTGAAAATATATAATTTTTTCTTCAAATTTTGTTAAGGTATTACATTTAAATATTTTTTTCTTGTAATATTCTTAAAACAAATTTATATGTATATTTTACTTTAACTGACATTAAATATAAAAAGAATTATGTATTTATACCCTTTTTCAAAATCACCGTTCTCAACGCAGTCAGTCACCTTACAGATAGAGAAGCTGAAATTTTTATATTTGATTAAATTTTTCCTATTTTTCAGAACCAAAAATGGATCTTATTTCAAAAGTTAAAAGCGTGCCTGAAAGAGTTCGGATCATATAGATATACTACACTCTTTTTTTTTTTTTTATCTCCAATAATTTGAGAGCTTCACCCCAACTTTCAGATTCTGGCATCTTTCCACTGCCTTCGGCAATTTTTTCCCCTTTGAGTTTTGTTATTTTCATCTTCGATATCCTTTTTATATTCTATATTCTTTTCCGTCACTATGAAAAAAAAAAAAACTAGTTCAAAGGTTCAAGTAGAAAATTTGATATTTTGACGCGTGAATTTTGAATTAAACTGGATTTATGTGACGTTTGAATTCAGAAGGATTCGATGCCTGAAGCAGAAACTGTTGCCAACACTTTGGATTATTATTCTTGCTAGGAAGAAGCATCTGAGTAAAGACAGAAGATTCAAGATGATTCTTCTTTTTTCCCCGCCGAAACAGTATTGAAGAAACTGAGGGAAAGTGCTTCAAAAAAAAAGATAAAGAATTTTTTAAAAAAATTTATCCGTTTTTCGTACCGAAAAGTTTTGAAAATAGTATTAAACTCCCTAAAATAGATAGAAAAACTCGGGGTAAATTTAGTTAGGCAAAGAAAGGATGTGCTTTATTTTTAACTTTTAGAATATTTCTAGTGAGAGAGAGTGAAGATTTTAAATTTCGTTTTAAAGGGGAAGAAAGCATTAGGCGAAAGTGACAGGAAAAAAAATAATAATAACAAAGCGAAAGTTCCAAGCACTTGAACCTTTTTTCTTTCAAAAGTGGGTGTAACTCTTTAGATAATGAAATAAGTTTTCGGAGAATGCTCATTATTGCTATTGACAGTGGCAAATTATGCTTTTGTAGTTTTACTTCATATTTTCTGAAAAAGTTTTTATTTATATAGAACATTTAATATTTATTACAATTCTAGTCAATCATTTCTTATAGTTAATAATGGTTTTGTGAGGTCAATGTTTAGTACAAGAACATTAAAAATGTAATAGATTGAGTCGCCTACAGCTCCTCAAGTACAGAACAATACCATTAATTCCAATTAAAGTCTGTATTGTCAGTACTGGGTTTTGTAAGGTGCAAGTCTATAGAACATGGACAGTAAAAATGTAGTAGGTTGAATAGCCAACAGTACCTCAAGTGCAAATAAGTACTATTAGTGTCACTGTCCATCGTTCCTTATTGGAAATGATGGATTTTTAAGGAGTAAGTTTATAGTACATGGACAGTAAAATTGTTGTAGATTGAATTTCCAACAGTACCTCAAGCGCAGAAAAGTACCTTTAGTGTCATTTTCCATCGTTTCTTATTGTTAATGATGGATTTTTTAACGTGGGAATCTACAGTATTTGAACAGTAAAAATGTAATAGATTGAATCGCCAACAGAACTTCTAGTACAGCATAAGTACCATTAGAGTCACTGTCAATCATTCCTTGTTGTAAATGATGGATTTTTTAGGGAGGAAGTTTATAGTACATTGACAATATATATATAGCAGGTTGAATCGCCAACAGTAACCTCAAGTGCAACATAAGTACCATTAGAGTCATTATCCATCGTTCCTTATTGTAAATGATGAAGAAGTTTATAGTACAAGGACAACAAAAATGTATAGTTGGTTGAATCTCCAACGGTACTGTTCATCGTTCCTTATTGTTAATGACGGATTTTTTAAAGTGAAAATCTATAGTACACATGGACAATAAAAATGCAGTAGTTTGAATCGCCCCAACAGTACCTCATGTGCAGTATAAGTACCATTAGAGTCACTGTCCATCGCTCCTTATTGTTAATGATCGATTTTGTTAAGGTGGAAGCTTACATTACATGAACAATGAAAATGTAATAGGTTAATTCAAATGCAGCAGTATGCCATTACTTCCATCAATACCACTGTTCTTGCTTTTTTAAATGTTGGATTTCTTCAGTTGTAAAAAAATGTAGTGGTTGAATCGCCTACAGTTCCTCAAGAGCCATTAGTTCCAACAGAATCTATAATTACTTATTGTCAAAATTGGATTTTAAAAGGTGAATGTCTATAGTATGGAAACAAAAATGTAGTACATTGAATCACCAACAACATCTCAAGTGCAATATAATACCATTTGTTCCAGTTAGAGCTTTTTATTCCTTATTGTCAGTACTGGATTTCGTAAGATGGGGCCTACAGGATAGGGACGATCAAAAACATTAAAAATCGAATCTCCACCACCACCACCTCAAGTACTGTAAAAAATGCTCTTATTTTCAAATAGGTTTAAAAACGATAAGAAAGATCCACAGTTTGTAAAGATATATGTTAGGTATTTGTTAATGACTTGTTATGATTTCCATTGATTGTATTATTTTTTTCTGGTACTTTTCCTTTCCGGAGCAAATCTTGCCAAGCAAGCTTTATTGACAAAAACAAACAATATGCTTATAAAAAATGTTGTAAATGTTGTTCTCGTTGGTTTCCATCTATTTTTGATTTATTATGAAGACGTTGCTGATAAGAAAAGACCTCCACTTGTTTTGAAAATGTGGGGTAAAAGGTTACCAGAGGGAATATTCCATCTGGCGTCGGTTGTATCATTTTTGGCGACTTTATCGCCTGCGCGGGCGAAATGGAAATGTACCTTTTTTTTTAATTTAGGAAAAAATCAGCTACTTTTGTCAGTAATGCAATAGCAAATTTTTTAATTAAAATTATGAGACTAAATTTATGCTCAGGAAAATATTTTTTAATTGTGCTCTCAAACTTTTTCCCTCAATTATTCTGTTATTTATAACTAAGGAATTATAAATTTTCAAAAGATGGTATGGCGTCACATAGTTCTATAAAACAATAAAAATTTACTTTCGAAGTTTTTTTTTAAAAAAAATTAATCTATCCATTTAAATATTTTCTTATTTATATCATTAACACTTTTTTAAACGGTGAATTATTATTATTTTTTTTTAATCTCAAAATTTAACATCACGAAATTTTTGAATATTTTTAAAAAAATTAATTTACCCTTTTTTATAGTTGATTTTATCCATCCATGAGCTATTTGTGAAGCTTTCACGTACTTGCAAGGGAAATGATAAATTTTTTAAAAAAAGTCATGCAACATGAAACCTATTTTTAAATTTTTATTCTTTGTGCACACAGAGCAGACGATTTTATGAAAGAACACTACTCATCGAACCTTAACTTTTTTACTCGCCCATAGTAAAGAAAAAGAATAATAATAGATTTAACCCGACCTTTTCGGAGAAGCACAAAACATGCATTTTCCCATGCCTTATGTAACATGTGACTATATACCCATAAAGAACACTCATGGATGACAACAAAAAAAAGAGAGAAAAAAATGGCACCGAACAGATAAGATAGAAAAGAAAGGAAAAAAATCAAGTTATTGAAGAGTACAAGAAGATGAGAGCTAATTTCCGCCTCTTCCAAACGACGGAACACTAGGGTGGAGATGGAACAACTATTGTTCGTCTGGAAAGAAAAGAAAATCGAACAAAAAAAAGAACAGTCACACATTCCTTGAGCACGACGTAGAAGTGTCAACAGAGTCATTCCACTCTTCCAAACCAAGAATATTCTACCAAACGATGTTTCGTTGTTCTTATCGTTTGCTCAATGGGACAGGAAGCTCCTCTACGTTCAGATATTCTTTTTAACTTTTTTTTTATTATTCTTTTATTCAAATATAAATAAATTCTTGCCTAAAGAAACCGAGCGAGAAGAGTTTGAAGCACGACAGTGGAACGTTTTAAGGTTCTTTGTTTCGAGCGTGAAATGGTAGTCGAAGTTGAAGTTTCTGTTTTGCTTCAAACGGCCATTTTGAATTGGAATGGGCAGATGAATATTTCATCGACAGCATTTTGTTATTTCAACAGTTTATGTTGAAAGTTGATGGATGATCGGAAAAATTGCTCAAGAAAAGGAAGCTTGCTTTTGATAGTGAGATTTATTACTTAAATATTTGTGTACTGTGAAATGAAATGAAATGAAAAACGTTAGAGTAGAACCAGGATGGCCATTCTAGTAAAGTAGAATTTACGATGTGAATTCGGTTTACGGAAAACGATGAAAGAAATTTCCTGATAAAGTTAAAATAGAAATACTGGTTATGTATTTATATTCTAAATTTTTCTCTTTTGTTATTCAACAATAAATAAATTGCAAAAATAATATCCATTGTGCTACTTATTGACAAATAAATTTAACAATAACATTTTATGCGAATAATATTAAATATGTCATTTTAATCATAAAGTTTCTTACTTAGTCATATATAGAGTTTTATGTTAAATATATTTTTAACTGTTTTGTGCATTCTGATAATAATTAATCAATTTAATAAAATGACAATACGCTATGGATAAACTCCGAAGTACTCTAAAAGTTATATATAGAGCGTGGACTTAAATTTGTGCGTAATTCCAGATCTCATTGAAAAATTAAAACCGCATTAGACAAACAAAATTTTTAAAGCAGTTGCTTATAACTAATTAAATTTGCAAGATTATCCTATTGAGAGGTAAAAATGATAGAAAAACTCTGCTGGAAATTGCCTTTTTTAGTAAGTTTTAATTAAAACTATGAAATGTCTTCTCAATTACGTTATATAAACAAAAATGTACAAAATATAATTCCAATCAATTCTGCATATCAGCAAAAACAGCTTTTAACATTGTCAGTTGCAAAATTACTAGGCTACGAATTCTTAGAGACTCTTGCTATCCCATTTATTTACTATCATAAACCGGTGGCGTAACGTACACCCTCGCAAACCCCGCATCGCGGAGGGGGGGGGGGCCAGGGTTCTAGGGGACCCAAAAGCTGACTTTGCAGGTGGTCCTAATATTCTTCATAACGCCACTGTCATAAACTTCAAGCTTTTTGACATCGATCAGTCTTGTCGAGTCGTGGAGTCGAATCCTGATGCCATTTAAAACCCTCTATGTAGAGGAATTGATGCACGTAAATCTATCGAGGCTCAAAATCATCTTGGCGTTATGTGGAAGATTGCAGAAAGTGGGGATGTCTTCGTCATATTAATGAAGGGTCAAAATTATGTCCATCGCTAGTAGCCCTCTTTTGAAGGGCAACGATGTGGCCACGAAATCCTAGTGGTCAAGGTCACTGACTCGTAGCAGGCGTGTCATATGTTCGATCCTAGTGCCACTAAAGACCTGTCTTGTAGAGGGGCCCGAAGCACGAAAAATCGGTCGAGCCTCAAAGTCATCTTCTTGACGTGGTGTGAAAGTTCGGAGTGAGGGAATGCCATCTTAGGTGTCATCCTCATCACTTGACCATGGTTTAAAATTATGAGGTCCGTCGCCAATAGTCCACGAGTTGCTTTTAGAGTGACGTTGATAAACATCCACTCACTTGAAGTGCTACGTTAATGAACAATAAATCAGTGGGGTAACGTACACCCCCTCATCTCGGGGGGGGATTCTAGGGGGCCCAGATCCGACTGATGACAAGTATGCAATCCTTCGTAAGAACCAGGTTGTTGCCCAAAACCTGACTTTATAGGGGTCTCTAATATTCTCCGTTACGCTGATACTAATACTCTTCACAGGACCGTTTTTAAACTCCCCGGCACCCTAGGCACTTCAAAATGTTACGCCCCCTCCCCCATCCCCACTGTTTTCAGAGCACCCCCTCTTGGCAGGTTTGGCTTCATTGCTTCAGAAGAAATTTTCTCTTTACTCTCTTACACTTTTCTCTTTGTTTTTATCTTTGTATAGTTTTTCCATTATCTACTACCTATGGTCCCACCATGTTCTGGACTGGCAACCATAAGGAAAGGATAATTGTATGGTTTGCCCACTCTTGTTCATTTTTTACCTTATGACATCATGGACCACTCCCCACCCTTTTATAAATTAGTGCACTAAATTAATGGAATCGTTTTCAATTACAGTATAGAGTATAATAGATTATTGTACGAACTGTTTTCAGCTTATTCATTATCATCGTTTTCATCGCTTATCGCTTTATTATCTTTTACTTTTAGACATCCTTATTCTTTGTTCAGTCACTGTCATTGTACTGGTACAACAAAGCTTTTCTTCGAGCTTTGATCATTGCAAAATCTTTAATAACATCATTGTAATCAATTTCCATTGCAATATCATTTTGAGTGCGTAACAACATGAAACTGTTAAGCTTTGCACTTCCAATAGTAGATCTCATTTCAGTCCTTATTCTCCTGAGGGCAGAAATACTTCTTTATGACTTGATAGTCGGTGGTGTGTTCGCTGTAATTTTAATTTTTTCTCTTTTTCCGCCCTCCAAATTTTTGCACTCCTAAAACTTTTGCACCCATGCACGTGCCTAGTGTGCCTAAGTGGAAACACGGCCCTGACTCTGGGCCCTAATATTCTTCGTAAGCAATAAATATTATAGTACCGGGTGTTTCAAAAGTCGCTCACATCCACATGGTAATTGGATGGGTCCTTGTTGTCCTTGTAATTGGATTGTCCTTGTTGTCCTTGTAATTGGATTGTCCTTAACATGGTCCTTGTTGCTTAAAAACCAAAAGGGGTGCTTGATATATCTGTCACTAGATGGCAACAGGGGCCCGTCCATAAGAAGTTTTAAACGTAGCAGGCATCAGTTTCAAAATACTTGTCATTTGTAGTCAGCTGCGAACAACGGGAGTTGCATGATATTTTTTCCAAGAGCAAAGAATAGTCATCGTGGTATTTTATTTCGCTACAAAATCACATTGTCATGTGATAAATGTATTTCAGCATAAATATCCAGGTGAAACAGCACCAAATGCATCAAAGGTAACACGGTTAGTGCAACGGTTCCTTGACACAGAATCCGTTGCTGACAGGAAGCAATCGGTTAGAGAGTACATAGTGAAAATTTAAATGGCTGATGTGGAGACCGCTTTACAAAGAAGTCCAATGAAAAGGCCGTTCGTCTACATAAACATCTTTCCTCATCATCGAATTCATATCCTTGCTGAACAAGTATCTTGGTTGTAGCAAGATGGCGCAACGTGTCACACATCACGGGACAGTATAGAAGATTTAACTGAATTTTTCGATGAGAGTGTCGTTTCCAAAGGACTTTGGCCACCACGTTCACTGGACTTCTCAATTCCAAATTTTTTCCTTTGGGAATATCTAAAAAATGTTGCCTTCAGGAGTAATCCCGTACGCTTACGCTTGATGAACTTAAGAGTAACATCCTTCATGCAATATCGGATATTAAATCTCTCACTCTTCTTAAAGTATCAATTAATCCGGTAAAAAGAGTTCGATTGTGTGTCCAGGAAAACGGATATCATTTTGAACATTTACAGCTATTTTACCATGTCTGACACCTGATAATAAAAATAACTGTTCAATATTTGTTTGTCCTTTATTATGTTTATTAACATAATCCATCTGTCTTTAAAACTCAACCACAAAGGTTGATGTGCACGACTTTTGGAACACCCGGTATAAATTCTCAAAAAGCGACTTATTATATCATTTACTTACTCTTGCGAAAGTAACTTTTCAGCATTTATCCTCAACAAAAAATAATTATGACACCAATTATTCAATATTTTGATCAAATCTTGGGAGTTTTTTTTTCCCTACTCTTTAAGCCCAAATACATTACAGTTTTATATAATTTTCAAAGAATTCAAACCAACCTTAAATTTCCAAACATAACGTTTTAATCATTAAAAAACTTTTCCTATCCCGTAATGATCTTGTAATATTTCTTCTCTGATTGAATTTTAAGCCATTTTTAATAGAAAAATACTTATTTCGCCTCCAGCTAAAATGAGATTCTTCAATTTCTCTTTCGTTTTTATTACCTTTATAAGCCATCTTCTAACATGAGTGCTAATTCCAATACCTCTTCTTGTTGAAAAGAGAGAAAAAGAAATAAAAAAAATCGAAGAAATCTTTTAAAAAATAGATAGAATTGAGAGGAAAGCAATTTATCGAAGAAAAATATTTAGAGAAGCAAAATGAAAAAAAAGAACTGAAAATCCCATGAGATAATCATTAGAACTTTTGCGGTACAAAAATTTTAGGCCGGCGCAATGTCATACTAACCCTTAGGACGTCTTTTTCGAACTTACTTCATTAAATTTTTATAAATCTTTTAATGATGATAGAGATATTTTTAGTCGTCTGGGGGAAAACAGAGCTGATTTATCAATATTATTTTAAGAATTCTCAAAAACTTCTTTAAAAAATTCGAATGAAAATAATATAAAGTTTAATAAAATAAATTTTAAATTAGTATTTAGAAAACTTAAAAAAAATTATTTCTCGGATATATTAAAATAAAAGATTAAAAACACATAAACAACAATACAAAATGGAAAAATTGAAATTACAAATATATGCATGAAAAACAAAGATTCTGAAATGTTACAAAAAAAGAATCAAAATATTGTCTGGTTTATATTGTTATAGACTGCTAGTTTCATTGCTACTGTGTATATCATGTATGTATTGTTTTTGTTCTAGAATATAAGCATTCTCTTGTCGGATCTTAATGTAATATATATTTATTTTTCTTTAGTGTTATTGTTTGAAATCAAAATATTAACATTAAAAATGATAAAAGGCTTATTATTTTTGAAAATATTGTTTATTTTTTATTGTAAGTAATTGTATCACTTTTTGTTTTAATTCGGTCTATAAAAACTATGCATGTGTTTATTTATTGTACAGTATTTTGACAACTACAAATATAATTTTCGCAGCTTAATAATATTTTTATGATTAGTACAATTGCTTATATGAGTTTTTTAAATCAATCATCCTGCCACGAAAAAAAAAAAAACCCACAAATATTTACTTTTGTAAATATTTGTATTATTTTATATGTTATTTATTTTATTATGTTATTTTTACTTTTGCAATTATAAATATGAAAGTGCCGTAATTTTCAATATACAAACAATAAAAAGAAATCATATGGTATGTTAAGAAATGAACAAAGCATTTTTATACTACTTAGAAATGAGTACTGAAAAGAACTAATTTGTTCGGGAGCTTTGAATTTTAATTAGATGATAAAGTTTTTATATATATTTTAGTTTTAACTTCATTTTTTAACTATTTACATTTTTTTAATATGGCAAAATTTTTAACTTACTATCGCTGAAACTTCAATTTAAAAATGAAATAATCTCTTATTCATTACACACACATTATTTTATTTTATGAAAGCATCATATTAATACTTTTAATCACTATTTGTTAAAATCTTTCACTATTTTTCCTCTATGGTTATAATTTGTTCGTACTAATTCTTTTCCAAACTATTGTGTTTTTTTATTCAAAATTACTTTGCTTGAAAAAAAAACCAATAAAAATTCATTTTTACTCTATTCTTGCTTACACGTAAGCCTGATAGCCTTGCTTGTGTGTGACAATTTTTCCCAATCAATTGAAAACTTCATTTTACTTTCTTGAATAACTTCTTTAAATTATTATTCTAAAAACCAATGGTTTATTTAATGTAAGGAGTCTTGAATCAAAATGCTATGAATAAAAACCCATTACACTGAATAATAAAAAAACAACAACAAAATATATGAATATTCTTCTAAAAACATTTCTTGTCAAATGATATAAAACAATATTCTTCAGAAATATTTCTTGTCAAATAATATAAAACAATATTCTTCAAAAATATTTTCAAAACATACTTTATGATTAATTAAAATATATTTTTAAAAATTTATTACTTTCGTGAAAAGATAAATTTAAAAAGATGCGCGATTCTTTCTTAAACGTAATTCAACACATACCATTATTTCGAAAAAATATATTTATTCAAAAAAACTTTAATCACTTAATTTTTGCTTTATGTTTTACTAAAAGGCTTACAAACCTTTTTTGTGGCAACACTATAATCGAATAGTAACTGTCGTTGAAAAACTCACTAGGTTTTGAGAACTATGTAGTAAAAATCGCAAAAATTCGCCCCTTTTGGGTATAAAAATCTATTTCATTCATTCCTATATCCCGGCAAGTTTTGAATTTTTGCTTACATATAAATTGAGATATAAACCATCACTCAATTGTTTTAAAAATAATTAATTTTAGCTTTTTAATTTAAAACAGTCAAAGAGCTTTGTGAAATCACATATTATAAAAGTGAGATCTTTTTAAAAGCATTTCTCACATTACAATGGATTGTAAACGGTTACAACGGCTTACAACGGTTCTCTCTTGCTATTATATATCGCAATGTGCGTACGTTTTCAAAATAATTTAACGATTCAGTATTTCAAAATAACGTGTAATCGAAGGCTTCGACTTTATCTTCTCTAAAATGGCAATAGTTATATTGCCTGCCGAATGCAATTGCTTACAACGTTGCCACTCAAAGCAAACTCGAATGTGATTCGAAATTTAAAAAACTCTCCGTCTTCAAGCTACTTCTAGATAATAATTGTAGCTAACAAAAAAAAAATTAAAAATCAAATGTGATGCAAGAAATATGGTATACATTCTGAAATAATTTAAGTAACACTAAAAAAAATTTCATCACAGATCTCTAAAAAAAGCATTCTTTATGTTAAAATAAGTATTAAGAAAATTATATAAAGTTCTTTGTTAACTAAATTTCCGTAGAATCTTGAGAACAAATAATAACGATTATTCAAAATTTATGAAAACAACATTAGATATCGAATAAAAATAGAGTAGCAGATTCCGGATTTTACACACACACACACACACACACACACACAAAAGAGTTAAAATAATATATTACTTTAGATATTTATTTTTCTAAATGCCAATTGCTATTTTAACTACGCCTTTTTTTACTATTTTAAAGAAATTCTTTTTCTAAAAGCTTGCTCTAATTTTATTCTAACCAAGAGAATATAAACATGATCCTGAAGACTATATTTGATAGTTTTCATCGCTTGAAACCAAAATATTGACTTTTGTCTTTTCAAAAAATATTTATTCTCTTCTATTTTATGATTTATTTTTGATTGAAGTATACATTATTTTCTTATTTTAACTTAGTCAGGAAAAAATTATAGGATATATGGTAATCACTATTTGTAAATTTGAGAATATGTTCCACAACTTTAAAAAATCGTATAAGACGAAAAATTAAATATTTTCTCAAAAACCGGGCAAAAAAAGTAATAAAGAAATCCATGTTACATATTTATAAGAAACTATTCATTTTTACTTTAAAAAAATTAAAATTAGTATACAGCAAAAATTTAGTCTATAAGTACATACAACATATAAAAATGCAAATTGTATTTAGGTATATATATAACTGCTAACTAAAACAATTATTTATCGCTACTTGATAGCAAGCTTGCACCTTTATTACGAACTGGATCAGTAGATGTCTCAAATGTTTAGCACACAACTTGGCTCCGCTGAAACCCCGATTCCTACGATATATTACCTTTCTAACAGTAAAAAAAATATCGTCAACACAAATTATGCCGGAAATTTCACCATCGAATTGTAAAAAGCAAAAATTTGAACATCAATTTTTAGAACTTTATGGAGAAATTATTTACTGTATACTTTACGAACTGAACACTTTTAACACAAAATACAATTATACTGGAAAACAAAATGCTGAGCTCAAATTTAAATACATACAAAATATCGTAAATGAAAAAGTGGTTGTAAAATTCGTATATTCTCCACTCTAGAATACAAAATAAACAAGCTATGAAGTAGACCAAGTCAATGACGCATGTGTGGGCATAAACCTATCGTTTTCTCATTACACTGTAAAAATTAAAAATAAAAAAAGAATTGGTGGGGATTCAGGCCAGAACAAAAAATTGGTGTAAGAAAATCTATTTATTGGTGACCTGTTATTTCAAAATCGTGTAAAAAAAAGTGGTTGGGTGTGTATTTTAGTTTGTTTTCGATTTACAAGAAACCCATCTTCTGTTTTAATAGAGGCATAAGTGCAGGGGCGTAGCTACCGTCGTATCAATGATACGGGGGCCCCAACATGTGTAACTACAATACCACTAACAAGCCATTCATTTCTGAAAAAAAGGCCACGAAGGAATTTTGATACAGGGCCCACTCAGAACTAGCTGCGCCAGTGCATAGGTGTAATTAAAAATTCAAACTAAGCACTACTTTTTCCTCCCCTGAATAACAAGACAGCTACTAAAAAAACGTCTTCATCTCCATTCAGATTACATCACAACCACACAGAGTTAAAACCTTTCTCCAAAACATCACGTCGCAATTAAACACGGTCTGTAATAATAACGCCTCACCGCTAATTTGCGCCTCGTAAATCGCTTCGGTCCCATCCAAAAAAAAAGAAAAAGAACTGTGCACACATAACCCACGCACAAACGCACCTAATTGTTTCCAATTCTGACCGCCAACCGAAAAAAGAAAGAAGACAAAAGATGTCACAATCGAGTCACTATTGGACCACTTCGATGACGTCAATGAGGAAGGACCATGACGTCACCTGCAGATGACGTAGACGCAAAATGGAATGGATAGAACGCTTTTTTACGCTGCTTCAGCGAATGGTTTGTTTGCCACTGTTCCAGAGCTTTATCATCTGCCACTTGGGCTTTTTGAAGGACGGATTGGTGTTCTTTTTTTTGTTTTGTTGCGAGGGACACCTGTTTGGAAAGTTGGCATGTGCGTGTTGAATCAGACGGTGTCATGAGAGTAGAAAGTGAGCGCTTTTTTGATGGCTCGTCATGTTATGGAGTGGAATAGAATCGATGCTTTTTATTTGTGTCATTTTTTGGGGGAAATGTGAAGGTTGTGGAAGGACGAATAGACGTCGCGATTACCTGATTTGTGGTTGAGTGGAATTTGTGATTCGCATAATGTCGTTTGTTCTTCATCTATGAAATATTTGGAATGTAAAGTTTTTTTTTGCAAAAAGTACATTTTTTTTTCTTTCTTTTTGGGCTAAGATTTTACATTTTTTTTTTCTTCATGGAACTATTTGCTTTTTGTTCTTTTAGATTATAAAAGCTGGTATTTTTTTTCGCTATTTAAAGTTATTACGATGCTTATTTTATGTTAGGATTATTTTTTGTTGTGATTCTCTTCTTTTTACCAGTTACCAGATTATATTAACCCTTTATCTACCGCATTATGATTTACTGCAGTTTTTTTCATGAAATATTTCTGTTTGAATCACTACATTGAAAATTAAGGGATATACGTAAAAATAATACTCAACTTTGGGAAATTTAACCCGGTAAAGCTAATTAATTAATTAAAGATAATCAACTGTAAAATTAATTATATACATTGTTCACTTAAAATAAATAGTCAAATCGTTTTCTAAGGTCTTCATTTGCATACAAAACAAATAAGACACTTACATTTTGACATTAACTATTTTTTCGGAACAAAACTGAAAATCTTCGCAATGTGCTGAAAACGCAATTCCTGCTATAAAACAGTTCGCCTTCCCCGTTAAAATACTCATCATAGAACCCGTGCTGCCATATAACCTGGAGAAGAGTGGATTTCAAAAATATTTCTGCTAAGCATCGTCAGAGTTTTCGTAAAAATGGTAATTCTATGTACTTTTAAAGTGAGTGGTACTTATAAGTACCGTCGGTAGATAAAGAGTTAAAGTTTTATACTTACTATTTTATATTATTTCACCCACACATAAATTCTATGTTTTCGAATTTAACACTTTTCTCAATACTATTGAATATGAATGTTTCCTTTCGCCGTCAAAAATTGGGCACTTTCCTGGATAATTTTCTCTCTCTTTTCCTTTTTTTTTAAATACTAATTTAAATTAGTATTTTAATAAAAAAGGAATTTGCTTCTCCCCCTCAGGGTCAGGGGTGAACAATGATTTTATCTCGAGAACCACATTGGGGAAGCGGGAGATTTAAAATTATCCCCTTTTTAAATGATTGTATTCTTTAGTTAGCCTTGCATCTCAGACAAGACACAAATTGCATCATAAAAATCAATAAATATAAGCGAAGCAGTGGCAGTCTTATTCGATTTATTTATTGTGCTAGCTCATATCGCCTATAGCTGCAAGCATATTTAATTTTAGAATCAATTTAATGAGACAAATGTACTCTGTAGCCCTTTCACATACTTTTTTTTTAATCAGGAATAAGATTGCTTGTTGAAATTCTCGGCACAGCTTGCAAGTTAATGTCAGACAACTTGCATCTACTATACTGTTCGAATGAATTGGGACAAATGGGGAAAAAGGGATTTTTTCCAAAACCTTAGCTTTTTATCACAACATACCTTAAATAGACTGAAAAAACAGTATATTATTTTTCGAAGTATGTCTTCCTTTAGCATAAATGACCCGTCTTGGCATTGACTTCACTAGAGTAGCACACATGTTCTTGATTTCATCATCTTGGAAACACACTAGTATAGCCCTTTTTATCATTTGCTCTATTGTCGTGCGATTCATCTTAGCGAAGCGATTCTTGAAAATATGCCATCTGTTTTGAATAGGATTTAAGTCGAGAATTTTTAAGCCAATTGAGCACTTTTATTTTATTTTCCGCATAAAAGTATGGACTAATTTCGAATTGTAACAAGGGCCCAAGTCATGCTGAAATGTTCCATCAAATGTTTCCATTAATAATCGTACTACAAAATATTTCTATACATTTGACAGAATTCATCATGTAGTTAGGAGGAACTAAGATTCCAGGGCCCCCTTTGTTGTGAAAAAACCCCCAAACATCTATTTGGAAGGGTGTTTTACAATCTGGAAACAAAGTTTCGACTTCACTTCGTCTAACTACACTTGATTTGTATCCCAGCACAAATAAATGTTTCATCACTCAAAATTACCTTCTTCCTGTCGTTAACAGTCCATGATCGGTATTTTTGGGCCCATGCGAAACGTTTCTTCATCGTTTTTTGAGATAGAAATATTTTTTTTCCTCAGTCTTGTTGCCTTAAGGCCACCTTCCTGAAGCCTTTTCCGCGCAGTTGATGTACTCACTTCAACAACATTATCCAATAAATCCTTTCAAAGATCTATGCCTGTCATTCTTGGATTTATCTTGCTCTACTTCTTATTAAAATTTTATCAATTCTTGGAGTAGTTTTCTGCTTGTGCCCACATTTTTCTTTTCTTTTTGGAGACGATGATCCCGAATTTTGATATGTTCTTAAAACAATTCGATCCCACCAACTGCCATAGTTATATCTCTCACAGTCATCGAAGTGTGTTTATTGAGAGCGATTCATTTTAGAACGGTTCCTTGAAGTAATATCCATATTTGAACAAATATAAAAGTAACACTTCTTATACAGAATGCAAAATTTAAAATACCAGCTGCTCCACTGAAATGCTCACAACTGAGCTCTTGATGCATTAAAATGAATAAATTGTAGTCAAAGTCGATCTATCACACTACCTAAAGGCAGATATAACGGGTTTGAGGTGGTTCAGGACATCACTAATAATCACATACCAACTCAAACAAGAAAAACATGTTTGTCCCAACTAATTCGAACAGTATAGTATGTTTAATCTTGTTCATCTTAATGCAGGAAAAACTTAGTTCACATAAATATACTGATTCAAATATGGAAATCATTTTCTGTCTAACTAGTTTTCTAACCGTCTTGGAGGGCCACTAAAAAAACTATTTACCGGCTGAATGTGACCCGCGGGCCACTAGGGCCACTATTTGCTGACGCCTGCTCTGTTGTTGTTCCTAATGCCACCTGTCTGACGAAGTCAGATCGAGGCCTACGAAATTCATCACGGCAAAATGCTAGTGCCTGTCGTTATCCGTAGCTTTGAGCACCATACAGGTGACAGTAAGTTTTGACTCGGTTCCACCCCAATTTTGGGGGGGAACACCTTGAAGGTGGTCAGGGGCCTTCCACCCTTCTTCTCATTCCACCAACCTCACGAGAGGACTTGCGGCTCGACGGCTATTTAGAGTATCCCCATGCCTCAAAGCCACTATATGTTTACAAACATCCTTGCTTTCTCTGGAATCCGAACCCAGGCTCAACGGTACAGTAGTCAGTGTCACTAACCATTATACTGGATGGGCGTCTCACCCCTGCCCTAAATGCATCAAATGAAAAAAGCAGAAATTCAACATTGATTTTAAAAACGTCTGAAATATATGGAGAGTTGAAATAATCGATTGTCCCACAAACTAAATGTTATAAAAAGGTTTTATTAAGAACAGAGAGGGGCAACTAGCGATCTACCAAAACAGTCAGAGAGATAATTTTAGAGAAAATGTTTTCTTTATTTGAATCGATATAAATTTGTGAGCAAAGTTTTTCTTGCATAAAGATCAGCAAAATTAAATATAGATTCAAGTTGGCTGGCATTCACTTGTAAGCTATGGAGAGAATTTCAACAAGCCATCTCACACCTGATTTCAAAGAAATTGTAGAAAAGTGGAGGAATGTACATTTGTTCCATTAATCTGATTCTATAATTAAATGTATTTTCTGCTATAGATATAAAACTAGCACAATAAATAAATTGAATAAAACTGATACTAGTTTATTTAACATGTTTTATTGATTTTTGTGATGCAATTTGTACCTTTCCTGTTGTAATGACTTCAAACAGCTCTTGAATAACTATTTATTATACAGAATGAAAATTCATCCAAAATTGTTTCATTATAATTTAATGGTAAAACGAGTCCGCAGTTAAAGTTTCTCTTTCGCTGCAAGGTTCTATAGCGATCACATAAAATAAGGAAATGAAACGATCCTTTAGAGAAAAGTCCTATACATAGGATATGTCAAAGGGGTCCACAGGTCTCAATTCACTCTCGGTAATTCCACACCAAGTTCGGGTGAGCTCGCTGATTCTATATCCGACGTGTGGTTGCGGATTCGAAACCTCCTCGGTTCGAAGTTCACTTTAATTCGTGGACTCAAGTATCGCTGACTCGCAAGTCTATCGCTAAGAGAGGCCTCAATCGGATTCTCTCCAGTCAATCTCTAATCTCGTATACTCCATCGCTCTCGCTTTATAAACCTCTCGCTTCTCACGATCACTCACCGCCTAACCCCTTTGATCTCTCTCCGCCAGCTGCTTATGGCGGGAGTCTGTCTGGGCTCATATTTTAAGTTCTATCTTCTCAGACGCGCTGTCGTCGTCACCGATTCGTGAGGAAACGAAAGCACACTGTACCGGTGTCTCTTTTAACTTTCGGGCTGGCATGGGGAAAAAAAGGTCAGAATTTCTGACCACCCATTTGCGAAACTTTTTCCCAGCAATTAGGGAAACGAATGGAATTTTCCCGCGTCTGTCGGCGTCCTCTCTTAGCAATTAGGGGGAAGAGACCGGCTACATCACACTGTGATGCAAAGTTAACTAATGAATTGCAATCCAATTCTCTCTCGAGCCAAAACAGTTGCCCGCCTCTAATATAGAATATAAAGAATAACTATAGGCACATCAAGTAATGGAGGAACACAATGCACAAGATGTGACACACAAAAAAAAGAGATTAAGTGTGTAGCTTGAAAAAAGTGTAGAGTTGGCAACAACTGTTTTGATGACTTCATCCCACACCCTTCCTTTATCCATGTGGCCAGTTTCGCCTTAACCTATCATGCCAGTTGGGAGAACTGCTTCAGTGAGTGAACACGTGCAACGGAAAAATGTCGAATCAACATCAAGTTTCATGTGAAACATAAGAAATCAGCCACGAAAACATTTCAAATATTAACCAAGGCTTATGGAGATAAAACTTTGTCTCGTGCACATGTGTTTGAATGGTATAAATGGTTTTTCGGGGGGTGGGACAGTGTGGAAGATGATGAATGTGCTGGGCGCCCAAGGTAAGCGATTGCAGACCAAAACATTGCCAAAATTCGTGATAAGAGTGGGTTTCCACTCACATCCGTTTGGTCTGACTGTTAATCAACACAACTACATTGAAGGTCTAAAAAGAATTCGTGAAAAAATTAAGGGAAAAAAAGTCAAGCAGTTTCTGACCTGCTGAAACATTACTGTGATGGAGCATCCTCCTTATTCACTTGATTTGTCCTCGTGCGACTTTTTTTTATTTCCTATAATTAAATCTTGTTTAAAGGAAACCGATTTTACCTCAGTTAAAGAGGTTCAGGCAAAAACGGAAAATCTCCTGAAAAACTTTCCAAAAACCTCGTTCCAGATTTGTTACAAGCAATGACAGCGCCGAATGCAGAAGTGTGTGAATGCTGAAGGGAATTACTTTGAAGGTAATAATATATCACGGAGAGAACTGATTCTGCACGTACACAATGATTTATTGGACGAGTCTCGTTTTTCTGTGTCACACCTCGTATAATTCAAAGCAATAATTCGGTATCGATGTAATTTAGCTCTAAAGCAGCGATACTCAACCTCCTGCTGTCATGGCTCATTGTTCTGAGAAATTCACTTACTTAAGAACATTCTGTTAAAAATTTGGTGGGAAATTCACTGTCAAGAAATCAAATATATCAATTTTTTTTTTTTTTTTTTTTTTGCATTAGGTGTCATACGGGTACGAATTGATATTCTTTTTCTACTTAATACAGTTACGGTTAGTGATAAAAGACAACAGTGGATTAGCGAAAATTTTATTGGTGGAACTAATTTTTAATTATTCTTCGTATCTTGCAAACAAAAAATATTCGAAGAAAATATATCGTTTCAAGACAATTGAGAGGTTGACTGTTTTGTAGTGAAAAACAAACATGGATCAGTAATTATTTGATTTGTCACGAAAGTGAAGTATTTAAAAAATATAAATAAACAGGAATCGTTCAATGACACTTTTCCTCGAAGATCTCTTTCAAGAGGTGATATATAGGTTTTCTTGAATAATCTTTGCAGCAGCAACAAAGTGTTTTGTCAGTGATAATATCACAATGGTAACAAAGATATCCTATGAAATTTGTTATGTTAATGGTAATCTTATGAAACCGTTTACTAAGGGATGCAGAAATTGTGAAGGAGTGTTTCTTAAATGCTTCTAATTTAGTGTTAGAGACAAAAATAAAAATTAATAATTAGAAAAGCAAAGTAGGAGTTGTAATATTTTGATCAATTTTCCACATTTTAAATTTCCATTTTTATCTTAGAACATCCCCCCTCCCTCATCACGCGGCCCGCGTGAAATAGCTGACATATGTATGCGGCCCAGCAGAAAAAAAGGTTGAGTACTCTTGTTCTAAGGCATGGGAAAAGATAAATAAAATACTGAAAAATAAAAGTTTTACAATTTTGGATCAAATATGGCAGCCTCACAATTTTCTTTTAGAATTTGAATAATTTGCCTCTTATTTTCACTCTTAAATCATAGTAATAGACCAATTAAAGATATATCAATGCATGTGAAAGTTTTACTTCAAATGAAAAATAAATTTAAACGAATTTTAAGTTATTGTATATTTTTTAAAATCAAATTCATTAGTGGTAAAAGCAGGTTTGAATGGGGACACAAGCAAACGTATACAAAATTTCTACTTTAGACATCAATTCAAAAATACGTGAATATCTGATAATAGCTTATCAATAATATCTGAAAACTTAAACTTTATTATTTTAAATTTAAAAAATGTTTTTAAGTTGAAATACAAACGTTTAAATCAAAGTTCCCTTTAACACAAAATTTACAAAACTATATTTACCATTAAAAAAAGACACTAATCTCTTTTTTAAAAAATGTAAGTAATACCACAAAAATTTGATTTCTAAATTTAGAAGCTAGTTCGGAACATCTTCCGTCTCCAAATAAATTAATCATTCCGTAATGATGTTTTCATAAGACATAATTGTAAAACTTATTATATCACTCTTCTTTTCAGATTCATTAATTTAAAGAATTCTATAATTAAGATATGAATTTAGTATATTTATTTTACTCGTCTTTCTAGAAAGCAATTAACCTTTTGATTCAAGTTGAGATGCATCGTCATGGGTAATATTCTTCTTTGAATAATAGTCATAACTGACTTCTTTTCAAATGGCTCGAATCTAAAGAAATTATAAATAAAAAAATAATAAACTGTAAACCATTAATCACTTTGTAAAAGATTCGTCGAACGAATCCTTATCATTTTTCAAAGTAGATAATTAATGAACTCCAATCTTTTAGAATCACGTCAACTGCTCTCATTCATTCTGGAGTAATCAATGAAAAATAATTAAATATTAAATTAAATTTCTAGTTTTTATTCCATTTTATTTGTTTTTTTTAATTCAGCAAATGACAAATAATAGCAAATAGGGAACATATATGTTATGTGATAATTCGGAAGGATGTGTTGTGTTTCGAATGTTATATTCAGTTGAAAAAGCTTAATTGATTTTTTTAAGATGTAGAACTTTTATTTTTCTAATTCCTTTGGGAAAAAATTAGTAAAAAGACGTAGGAAATAATTTTTGATATTCTTTTTATACTAATGCCTTTTGAGATATAAGTTCTAGATATTTATAAAACAACAGGAGTAGGCAGACTTTTCCAGGATATGGAAAAAGTCTGTCTATACCCTTGTAAGTCACAACACCTAAAGTTTTTAAGGTGTGGTCCACTCAGTAGCGTAGGTGTGGCCATTTTGTATTAATACTGAATGTCTTCTTTCCTTAACAGGTGTTTTCGATAGTGTACCCCTCTTTTAAAATATGACAGATTACTATTTTTACTACAAAAACACAATATTGTCAAGATGTATTCTTGAACAACTGTTAAGGGGTGTTGGAAAGCTAAAGTCATATTTTTTTGACAATTTGAGATTTTTATGTTTTCAAATTGTATAGATTTTAACCTTTCTAAAAATATTTTATTTTAACCTCTAGAGTATTTAGAAGCCCTTAAAACCTACTTTTAAATAATCGTTGAAACTAGGCCACGCCCATTTGAATGGCGAAAAATGTAAACAAAGTACTTCGTTTTTCCTTAAAAGTTGTGAACGTCTAATATAAACCAAAACATGTATCTTTTATTGTAAATTGAACTTTTTATTTTTTTATTTCCTAGCCGATTAGAAGTCTCACTGTATACATTAAAATAATTTATCTCAAAATGTAAATTTGGATGTTCGATGTACCTTTTCTGATAAACTACTATTCACAGGTATGTAAATTTTTATGATATATTTATAATGATGGCTAATATATACTAAGATGAGTTTTTTGTAAAAAACTGAAAAATTTATTTTTTACAAATTATTTATGTGAAAAATGGGTCAAATTTCGCAATGTTTGATAAAATATTACATAAATTATTAAAAAATTCAAAATTAGCTAAAAGCTCATTTCAGAATAATGAGAAAGGTGTACTTTAATTGTATTAAAAAATTCAAACATGTACATATAACAGATTTTGAGAAAAGGTACATTGGAAAATAGCCAATTTAACATTGTCGGTATAGAGGTTTCCTACTACTCTTAAATATATATATTCTTTTTTAAAAGATTTAAATAATTTTATAACTTTTTTAAATTCTTCCTTCTGACCCTCTCGCACTAACGGATGGCATCGGCCATCCATTACAACAGAAGCTACTTTGACCTTAGTGGCTTTGGTTGCTGTTTTAAGGCAAAGTGATTTGAACTGGCCACTTTCGGGTCTGAAGTGCATGCGTTAGACGACTGGGACGAAACGGCATTCCTGTTCCTTTGATTATAGCCGATTATAGTCGTTAAGCATTTTTATTTCTGTCCTTTGTTGGCTGCGACTCGAGGATGGAGAAGCCACTGCAACGTTAGTAAAAAATCTAAATTCGATTCCTTGGCGATCATAGCCAGTAATTTTCGCCGAGTCTACTGTCTTATTAAAAAATTTTAAGTGGAAAAATTATTCAACCCAAAAATAAGCTTGGAAGAAAGCTAAATGACAAAGGAATAGTTCTCGAGTTAAACATGGTGACCTCATGATTTAAAATTTTTTTTAACAATTTAATTGTTTTTTAAAATCCTGAATTGATGTTATATATCAATGAACTGATGAAAAATTTGCTCAGTATTTTTTTTTTTTTTTTACTTTTACTTTATATATTGGATTTTTTTTTAATCTGGAAAAATTCTTTTCTAGTTTAGATTCTATTATTTGACACAAGCTGAAGGTAATCATAGAGTGGAATTAAATATCAAACCCAAACAGCAATTTGAATGCATGTACCTACGTCATTTATTTTATGTATTCATTCAAATAAATAGAGGGAGGGTCACGCTTTGAGCATAATGAAATGGGTTTTTATTTTCTTTCCATTTCCATTTTTGTTTGATTTATAAGTCTAATATCTTCGGTTTCCTAAGAGCAGTTATAATTTATACTCCCTTAACCATTAATGCACAACTCTGTTGCCATAAATATCTTTAGAAATAAACGATTGATGGCGCTCCGGTTGTCATTTAACTTCGAATAAAAATGGCGACCTAATGCATTTCACTGTGGTCTTTGAGGTCACATTAAGACGTGGCTGTTATTTTTATTATTTTGATTGCATCGCTCTTTCTTATAGCTTCTATTTTAAGTAAAATATTCGTAACTTAAAGCTTTGCACAGTTTTTTAACAAGATGAATTGAATTAGGACATGTTGTGGGTTATTTTTTAATTTAATGTACAGTACGTGTTGATACTTTAGAAAGTTGAAAATGAGCATTAATGTTATGAATATTATGTATGCTAAATACAGAGAGGAATATAAAAAGTATTGTAAGATATGGGAAAAAGTTTGCGAAGAAGTTATTAAGAAAGTTATTTTCTGAGAAAAAAAAAAACGCATGCTATTGATCAAAATTCCCAATATGGAATGCTGGGTACTTCCGCGATTAACAGGTAAGTAATTTTAAAATAAATCTTAATTTATTCTGAAACTCACTAGTATTTGCAGTAGATTTTTTCCTGCAAGTAACAAGTAACTCACATAAATATACAGTAGAACAGATTTAAAAATCATACATATATGAAACATGCAATTCGAATTCGTATAAGGCAAATGAAACACACAGTCGCTGTCAAATGTTTAACTCTCGTGTTGTTTCCTGCATCATTCTTATACAAATTCGAAAAAACCTTCTACGATCTTGTAAAGTTTCCTCTCCTAATGATCACCCTACAACCTTCAGGACTTTTTTATGAGCATTTACCGTATCTAAATTTGTAGGGGGTCCTTTTGGGGGACCCCTTAATATCTTACGATTTTTTACTTACACATGTTGGGGCCCCTGTAGTTTGGGCACCCGTATCATTGATACGGTGGTTGTTACGCTCCTGGTGGGAAATCCACCATTCTCGTATCATGCTCCAATACGCCGCCCTACATATTCTTTTGATTTTGTCGATTTTCCGGAACAAAAAGCAGTAAAAAATTATTAAATAAATAATTAGCATTAATTAATAAAATTATATCTTAATAACAATCCTTTATTAAATTTTAATCACTATATATATAGGATAATAATCAATTGAAAAAAATCAAGGGCTTTTAGGGGGAAGCTCTGGTCCAGGGGTCCCCTCCCCCCTGCTTGTGTGCGCCACTGGTACTATAATCTAAAATGTAATT
This sequence comes from Trichonephila inaurata madagascariensis, assembly GCA_019973955.1. Classification (NCBI taxonomy): domain Eukaryota; kingdom Metazoa; phylum Arthropoda; class Arachnida; order Araneae; family Nephilidae; genus Trichonephila; species Trichonephila inaurata. The sequence continues at coordinate 232,428 of BMAV01023500.1, forward strand.
TTTTTTCCAATATTAATGTTATTGAAAATCAGGTGCAGCTTAGAATCGAGAAAAAAAAATCCGTTCGATGGAACAATTGGAGCAATTACAGGTCCATGTTTGTATTTAAAAGTTTATAATAATGGTAAAATAATTAATCATTCACTTCTCATTAGTTTTCATTTAAAATTTATTTTAAGTTCGTAAAATTGTATATCGATAAACTATTTTACTCTATTTTCCTTTTTTACAAAAGTTGAGATTTTTGGGAGCGGCATATAATCGATGGCGGCTTAGATGCGAATAAATGCGGTGTTTTTGTGGCCAAATTTGGTGACAAAGCTGTAAAATTCGTCACCAAAAGTTCACTGCTATCATTTAACACTATAAAGGAATATTCTCTATCGACCTACAAACGATCGCTCCGACCACAATACGCTTTCGGATGAGAAGGGAACAGAATCCGAAATTTCTGTTACAAAGTATTCATTCGAATCCATATTTTGGTCATGTTTCATATGTAGGCAGTGGCGCACACAAGGGGGGTGTCCTAGGATCCGGAACCCCCCAAGCTCTTCATTTTTTTTCCCGATTGATTATAATTTTAAGTATATAATACGTAAAATTTAATTAAATATTTATTTTTAATGATTAATTTTATTAATTAATACTAATTATTTCTTCAATAATTAGTTTACTGTTTTTTGTTCCCAAAAATCGACCAAATCAAAAGGAGCATGATACAAGAAAGGTGAACTTTCGACCCTGGACTCCCCCTTGGACAATTTTTTTGTGTTGGAATATTTTTTTGTGAGATATAGTTTGTTAGATATATATATATATGTCCCTTTACAACTTTATAATATATCTAATAAACGCTGGTTGTCTCAAAAGTTTTCAAATTTAAAAGGGTAATATAATTTTTTAAGTAAAACCCCATTTGTAAGAATTTAGTAACGCACTATTATAAATAATGTATAAATCCAGATTCTCTTGTTTAATAAAAGTTGAGGTTGTACAGAAATTCGTGAGGGTGGTAAGAAAAATGCAAAGCTAATGCCAGTTAAGGATTTAATATCTGTATTAATGTAAAGGCATAAAAAATGAGCAGATTTATATGAACGTTTTCAATACGTTTGAGAATCAACAGAATGATGAAGAACTATGACATGATCTCTTCTATATGATGAAGCAATATGCCAATATTCAATGACAGCTCCATTGAGGATATTATTCTTTTTTTGAAGGCAGAACCCCAATATGCATGGACTGGGACTATTATTGATTACCTTTTTCAACATCTCGCCAGATTTCTTCTTAGGGGCATTCTTAAAGAAAGTGAGAATATATTGAATATTTTGTGCTAGTGTAGAAGCTCTAGGTGCAATAACGTATTATGACTTCTTATGAGATCCTGAGTCCCTATGCAAAAGTAAGCTCTCTACCTGCGACCCTTTTAAGTAGACATTATATAGCATATGTTTTCTCGAATACTCATACAAGCAAAAAACTCAAATAAAAATGCGTGGCTCACACTAAGAAACCTAGGCTCAAACCGCGCGATGTGATGTATGGTGATAGACCTAAGTCTAAGAAGACGGACATAGTATAGTAATACAGTAATAGTCTTGCTACTGTGTTGCCAGTTGGCATATAGTTCAAAATTTCCAGTTTTTCACAGAATATGTCTGGTACTAACATTTGAAGATCAAAATTAACAGGATCGTGAACTTACTGAGAGCAAGACTAAACCTTGGGCCACGGCCTAGTTGGCCCAAGCCTTAAGACGTCTCAGCCTAGGTGGCTGCTTTTAAGCTCTTGTTGAAATGGGTTTGCTTTCAAATTGAATCAAGGCGTAAATGGTATTGGCTTCATGTGGCTCAATCATCCATTTGGGAAACTGAATTGAATTCGAAATTTAAAGGACTTAATGCATTGCGGTAATATATCCATACATAATTTTTTTTAAAAAAATATGTAGTTTTTTTTTATTATGATCTATTTATAACTTTAAAAAATATATTATTTTGAAAATGAATGTTTACATTCTAAAAACCCGCAGACGAAAGCCCCGAAGGGTAATCTTTACGGTTAAAATTAAAAATCCTTTGGTCTATGATGGGTTGAACCCCTCTCCCCCTTATGTACGTCACTGGGCGAAATCCTCAAACCCTACCCTTGTGTACACCCCTGTGTTTGCAAATAAAATTATGAGTTCTCAGCTTATGCATCCCCCCAAAAAATGTCACCGCTTTTGCTTCCTATGCATTTTTAATGTTTTTTTACGGTATACCTCGCTACTCTTAATCACAAGAGGTGAACGAAGAACAAATTCTCGACTACCATTAAATGACAGTATCACTGAACCGTTTATCTTCAATAACGACGCGTGTCAGAGAAAAAGTAAGTAACAACGAAGCAAAAGAGAAATGATACATTGTCTCGTCCCCAAACTCGATATCATCTGAGACACAACCGAAACCGAACGATTTGAGGAATTTGCAGCAGGTTCAAGAACCCGAAAGCTTGGCATTTGGTGGGCTTCCCTCCCACTTAATCTGTAGAAGGCTTTCTTTTCCGTAATGCACCTGTCGACACGGATATCCCTTGTCATTTTATCTCCACCGGCGAAGGTGTCACCATTAAGGATCATTTTTCATCGACTCGTCGCGCCGGTAAGTGGATTTCGTGTAAAAAGATACTCATCTCAGAGAGACATACCCCCGATCTTAATCTTGTTGCATGCTAATCAACAACTCCCCTTTTATTAGTGAACCGATTCTGATCCGAGATGGTTTGCTATCCTTGGCTGGATATGGTATTTGTTGGCGAGTGGATTCGGGCCGTCAGTTTAATAACTAATCCTTTGAACTATAACTGATTGGTTACTGCGGTTAGGAAATGGAGAATCTGTTTGAAAAGTCATTACTTCGTATTAGTTCATTAATTGATAAACCAAAAGGCAAGGAATCTTTTCAAGAATAAGGTAGCATAAATTCTGTTGCGCAATGCCTGGTGTCTCAGATGAATATTAATCGTACTAATATGTTGTGTTGAGACACTTTTTTTTTTTAATATTTTATGAAACTGTGACTATAAAACTAAATAATTAACAGCAAAATTTATTTTATGATCAGTTTCTTCATTATTAATTAATATTCGAGCTTATGAGTCAATATCATACACAAGGGTGGGGTTTGGAGGCTTAATCCCTCCCTCCCCCAAAGACCAAAAGTCAGTGCCGCTTTAAGCTCATTTCGGGTCCTGGGTGCAGGAGATCTACATGTCCCTTGGCACTGGTGGGTTGAAATTTATAACCATAGAATCTGGTTAAGTCCAGCTTATCCGAGCCTCTTGGCACCCGCCCCAAGAGCAGCACCGCCAACAGATTTTTAATTTTTACAATTGAGATTACAACTGGGCGCTTTCGTCTATGCGTATTTTAAAATGTTATTCCCACCCCCACAATAAGAAAGGTCTGTGTACACTACTGTCATGAGTTTAAATTCCAGCCAAGTACACCATGCAAAATATTAGGTATAGTTACATATTAACCTTATCACGACTAAGGGAAATATTTTCCTATTACTGTGTTTTCTCCCCTGTTTTATGACATTCAGTAAGTATTATTTGTGTAATGATAAAGTATATTTGAACATGTATGAAAACGAATGCCTGATAAGATTACACATTGTTCCGAAAAACTACGCATCGTTTGTGATACCCCCTACCTGGGGGTACTATCTCTTCATCTAAGCGACCTAGATTTGTTGGAGGTAAGAATTGATCACACAAGCTAGCCATAATGAAAATAATTTATTATTACCAATTCAAATATTCAAAGACAGGAAGGAAATCAGGAGTGATATAACGTATCCCAAAATTCTATGCAAATAAGCGCTTGGAAGCCTAACCGCTTAACTTTCAGTAACGTTATCTTGTGAACCTTAATCTTCCTTAATTTCTTAGACTTACTAAAGCCCGTTCTATAATTACGCTTCTAAGTTTAATTTCTTACCATCAGCTCAAGGTGTTCAGCATCTCAGCTTCCTTTCTCCTTCTTCCTCCCGATTACTAAGCCTTCCCTATATATCTACTAACTAATCTGAATATCATGGTTTCTTCTTGAGAGGATTGGCGGTGAAATAACTCAATTCTGGCCCCAAAGATTCCCCAAGAGGATTAGTATGAAAACACGATAAAGCTCCGTCACATGTTATGTATTTGTTTATGATATTTATTCCTTATTATTTTTATCAAACAAACTAAAATAAACAGATAACCTTATGGTCATTGAAAGGGCTAAATTGAATCAAACCTTTGTGTTCCAATAATATAAAAAATTTGATGATTTAATGTCTTCCATGTGCTTAGTTTTACTTTATTTATACATATTTGGGATCTTCATCGATTTTCAATGTTTGACTTAGCTCTGTTATGCTATAGTAAGTGGTTAGCTCAATTAAAGCTACATAATTGAAGCTTTAATTGAAATTTGGTTCACAAACATTAATCCTCTTTACAAACAAATTAACAAACTACACATACATTGTTGTCCGAAGGTTAAGCATAATTGGGAAATTGTAGAAATGAAATGGAAAAGCCTGATATTGTACATGCATCATCGATTGATGCTAAGCAATAGCTGTGTACGATGGAAGAGAGTAATGGTAATGTTACAGGTAAAATGACGTGAATTCGAGATTCTAATTATTTATGTAATCAATGTGTTTATGCGTATTTTAGCTGTTGCAGAAGTATTGATTATGGCTAAAAAAAAAGACAAATAATTTTTACTTTATGTGGCAGAATCGTTGAAACGTTAGGCAGTGGATTGCCATAGACAAACGTATCTAGTGTTGTAAATACTGCACAGTGCAAAACTTCTAAAAGGTAGAACAAGTAGAAAATCATCAGAAACATTCGTGGATAAGTTGTTTCCATATCAACTCAGAGTAATAGCTAGGGAAAAACCGAATTTTGCACATAACTGTGTGATGCAAGCGGACGATGTTTGCCATACAGTTGGTTTTGCATCTTTTGCTTCAACCAGTGGCTCACACAAGGGGGGGTGTCCTAGGGGTCCGGATCCCCCCTCCCCAAGGCCCTTGATTTTTTTCCCGATTGATTATAATTTTAAGTATATAATACTTAAAATTTAATTAAATATTTGTTTTTAATGACTAATTTTATTAATTAATACTAATTATTTATTCAATAATTAGTTTTTTACTGTTTTTGTTCCCCAAAATCGACAAAATCAAAAGGAGCATGATACAAGAATGGTGGACTTTCGACCCTAGACCCTCCACCCCCTTGGAAAACTTCTGTGTGCGCTACTGGTTTCAACCAGAGAAACGATGATTTCTATGCAAACAGCTTACGGACGACTCAGTGAGAGAAAGCCTCACACCTAGCTGTTTGCATTCTGTTGACTTGCATGTAAAACCCGTTTGTAATGAGTCGAGAACATGGAAACTAAACAGTCAGTGGAACGATGTGATGTTTTCCGATGAATCCCACTTCAGCTTATAGAGTGATTCTTGTAGTTGGAGCAAGTTAATCTGGAGTAACATGTTTATACATACCCATAACATCATAGAACGAAATCATTATGACGATGGTGGTATTTTGTTGCGAATGGGCATAACATCTGCTAGTCGCAAGGATCATGATCTCTTTGAAGGTGGTTATGTTAATGGAATAAGGGGAAGGAATGAGGTTTTGGAATTTTCTGTTCGCCTTAGTCGAGGTATTATAGTCAACATTTCTTATTCATGAACAATAACGAGATGTCATATAATTCTAAATTTCTGGAGGAATATTTTGTAAGTGAGAAAGATTTCAGGCGTAAATCCGATCGAGTACGTTTAGGACAAAAGGGTGGAAGGTTAGAACTCATCAGTCTCCATCAAGAGCCACTGGTGCGCTCAAAGTCGCTTAGGACGTACTTGGACTAAAAGTTTGAGTTCGTCAGTGTAAGTCAAATGCCATTGGTAAAGAAATTCTGCTGCTTAAGTGGTAGAATTTGTCTCCTCAATGCATCCAGACTATTATTTGTAACATAAAACATTGCTGTGGTGCTTGTATTACAGAAAAGGTGACTACACTCTCTATTAACTAACTGCAGCAGTTTATGTCTTTCTCTTGCAATGAATGACGAACTTCTTGCTTCTTCACCATTTATTCAGTCATGCAATGAATTTCTTTTTATAGGTTCCTCAACCGTACCCTTTATATGTAATAATTTCTTAAGTATGCCATACTACATTCAATTCTGTCTTACATTTCATACCTACTTGAAATAATAATCTGTGTAGTATGTGAATCTAAAACTCCAATACTTATATTAATATGAAACGGCAGATAGCTTCAGGTAACGTAATTGCCGTGCAACCAAAGATCAATAGAAGAAAAAGACTCATAAAAAATGTCTCAGAGATTGGGGGAAGTCAATATGCTGAAATCTAAATCGTTCAGGAATATAATGTAAATGAATGAAATGTTAACATTCATTTGCAAAATTATTGAAGAAAAAACGCTTTTAAATGGATGTTGTTTTTTTCAATGGGCTGCATATTAGCAACAAAGTTTTTGCCATCCCCAAGAGGGGAAGCCATTCTATTGGTGGGGCCATCTAGTGGTGGCTTCTGCTACCAAATTGTGACGTTTGAATTTTATTCAATTCAAACTCTCATCCGATGCTAAATATTGTAATGATTTAATTTTGCTAAGAGTACCAATGCCAAATTGATTCTCAAGGGATCTGTTACATGTCACATAATAATGGTGCCTACGATTTTCGCGTCCAGAGAATCTATCGACTCCATCCGGGGTCGAACCCGCAATCTTAAATTTACGAAGTGGGGCACGCTACCTCTAAGCCACCGAAGCCGACCTTTTATACGCGTAGTTGGTTTGCTGCTGGCCTTCTGCACCCAAGTTTGCGGGTTCGACTCCGACCCAAGTCGGTGGATTTTCATAATGCAGAAAATAGACAGCGTCCATGTCCTATGGTTATGCGGCATGTAAAAAATCCCTTGAGTGCCCGTTTGACGTGGGTTCTCTCGGCAAAATTAAATTCCAAAGTACAATTTCACATCGTCAGAGTTCAGGTGCCTTCCTCTGGGGAGGAAACTGGAAGTCAAAATTACTTGTGGCAATTGGTATCGCCTCTATCGTGCCGCACTAAAAGTAATACCAGCTCTTGGGGAATGTACTAGGTATGCAAAGGTAAAAATACCAATCCGCAGCCTCATTAGATGAAAAAATAACTTTTAAATGGATGTATAAAGGGATATTTCTGTTCTGAACGAATAAACGTGGCGTAGCGTACACCCCAGCAACCCTCGCATCGTGGAGAAGGGCCAAGATTTTAGGGGGCCCAAAACCAGACTTTGAAGCGAGCCCTAATGTGTTCTCCATTACGCCACTGCCAATAGAATGGAACCTTAATGTATCCGACTACGTTCAGAACAGTGATTTTGCAAAAGCGTATCAATAGATAATATTTATGATAATTAGTGTCACTTAAATTAGAAAATGTATATAAAAATGTTTTAAGAATAGTATTACAATAAAAATTACATAAGTACACTATTTTGACGAAAAATGTACATGGAATGACCCATTTTCAAAATATTCTCCTTTTGGGAAAAATGCTTCTATGATAATAATATTTTGCCTGTATATAGCTCAGACCTCTGTACAGAGGCTCAACTAGAATTTTTGAAATATATAACTCAGAAGTCGATTTATCCATGTTTTACGAGAATAGAGGGGAGAAATTTTAAGAAAGAAACGCAGATAATTATTTCAAATGGTTGTAACTCTGAAAATAATGTGAATTTTTCAAAACTCACAGTTGAGCCTCTGTACTATACTCTCTGAGCTATATACAGGCAAAATATTCTTATAATAGAAGCATTTTTCACAAAAGGAGAACTTTTTGAAAAAAGGTTATTCAAAGTTAATTTTTTGCCAAAATATTGGGGTTTTTTGTTTGTGTTTTTTTTTTTTTTTTTTGGTCTTTAAAAAAATTTTATACGTGTATTCTAATCTAAGTGACACTAAATATCACGAAAATTATCCATTTATACGCTTTTTTAAAATCATGGTTCCGAACGTAGTCGGATACCTTAAGGACTCTTTTCGAAATTCTTAAATGTTATTCTGCATCACAGGATACATAAACATCGGCTCAAAATTAAGCGCAAGTTTAGCCCCTGAATTTTTTTAAAAGCATAAAAAAAGTACGAGTACGTACTAGTCACTTCGTTCTTATTAGCTGCAGATTTGTTCTCAAAAGGAGGTTATTTTTTCCTACTTTGTAAAAGACATGCCTGATTAACTAATGTCGAATGCAAGTTACGGAATAAGAGAAATGAATCTGTCGAAAATAACCCTATGTTGACCTACCAGAATGAAACAAATACAATGTCGAGAAAAACTTGACATATGACACGGAAGTTTAAAAAAGCATAAGACACACACAAAAGCGTGCATTTTCCTCTTGCCTTCTTTTTCGTAACTAGCACGACACCAGATCTGCTTTCCACTGTCATGTTCTGCAACACCATCTCCGACTTTTTTAAAACTAGAGTCGAGATTATTAATGACTGCTTTGAAAATACAGCGAAACATTATTCCCCTTCTAGTAAATTTATCCGGAGAGTAAATTTTGATTTGTTCTTTGCAAAACAAAAATTTAAAAAGTAAGGCCAAATATATATTATTCAATTGCTCCTCAGGTGGATTTAATGCTATTGCAAAAATTATAGGTATAATGAATTAAAAGTAAAAAACTTTTAAAAAACAAGCCTTTATTTAAATGCGCTAAAAAGAATAAAATACCGATTATGTATTTTTTATTGTCTCAGTTTGATAGAAAGAATAAGATGGTTTTTTTAAAAAGGTCGAAAAATCGGAACTTCTTTAAGCTCAGTCCTTTAAGCTGCTCGGCAGAATAAAAAGCTAACAGGGGTAAAAGGTTTTTAATTAATATCTTTTTAACTAATTGCTATATCGAAATATAAATGGTCAAAACATGCATTGTCATTCAAACTAAACGTGTACACAAAATTTCACCTCAATCGGTTGAAGACATCAGCTTCAAAATTGAGCTGCAAGATTCCACCCAAACAAATTACTTTAATTAATATCTTTTTAACTAATTGCGATATCCGGAATATAAATGATCAAAACACATTGTCATCCAAACTAAACGTGTATACAAAATTTCAGCTCAATTGTTTGAAAACATCAGCTTCAAAATTGAGTTGCAAGATTCCACCCGAACAAATTACATTGTAAGTTAAATAAAAACTTGTAAAAAAGACCTCGAATTGCATACCTAATATTAGGAAGAAGAGTTTAAAAAACTACTACTACTTCTACTACTACTACTACTACTACTCCGATCCCTTTCAATTCTATGCTAAATGTTAGTTCTCTAGTTATGTATGTAAATGTTTGTTTGGTCTAATAAACGTGTTTTAATTAACTAATGAACTTAGTAAAGAACCCCCCTTCTCCGCGTGTCCGTTTATTACATTGAGTCACATTCCTTATAATTTGGCGCCCAACGTGTTATAAGAGAGTACTTTTTATTATCTCAGAATGTATTTTGTTTTGATTCCTTTCAGGAAATTAATATTTTTTTTAAATCTTTTATTTTTGACTTTTTGATATGCTCGTACCCTCCTGGTAGGGGTATCTTGGCACCTCCTGGTGGGGCGCACCCCCTAGGGGCACGCCCCACAGTTTGAGAAACGCTGTTTTAGATATATCTTTGGTGCTGTGAATGAGAATGGGTTGTGGAGACCATGACATAATTTTGAATTATATAAGCTAAGTAGCAAATGTCATTAAATCCATCGAGATGGGTCGTTTGTGGATCACATCTGCCGTACAAACCCCCATCCTTGACATTCAGAATTTTCAATTACAAACCTATCGGAACTAGAACTAGGGTTAGACCCAAATTTAGATTGGCTGATTATGTGAAGGACGATTTTAAAGTTTTAAGAGTGACTAATTGGAGAATTGTTGCTAAGCGGAGATCTGAATGGAAGAGGGTTCCTTGGTCCGCCCAGGGCTGTTGTGTCAACAGAAGAAGAAATCTTTCATCACCCCCTAGTTACAGAAATCGTTTCAGACGCTTACGCTAACATGTGTCGTTGACGTATATCACAGTAGATCACAATCTTTTATACTGATTGTCATTTCTATGATTATATATATTGTAGTGGGTCAGTGGCGCACACAAGGGGGAGGAGGTCCTGGGGGTCCGGACCCCTCTCCCAAAGCCCATGATTTTTTTCCGATTAGTTATAATTCTAAGTATATAATACGTAAAATTTAATTAAATATTTGTTATTAATGTTTAATTTTATTAATTAATGCTAATTATTTATTCAATAATTAGTTTTTAGTGTGTTTTGTTCCCGAAAATCGACAAAATCAAAAATAGCATGATACAAGAATGGTGAACTTTCAACCCCCGGACCCCCTTAGAAAAATTCCTGTGTGCGCTACTGTAGTGCTTACTTACTCCCTCAACTAACCTCCAGGGCCACTTTTCCGCTTAGACACGCTAGGCACGGGAGGGGAGGGGGCGCAAAAAATTGGAGGAAAAAAAGAGAAAAAATTACAAATTACAATGAAAGTACCACCTCCTGTCGAGTCATGAAAAGAAGCATTTCTGCGTTTAAGAGAGTAAAGACTGAAATGAGATCTACCATGGAGAAAATAAAGCTTAACAGTTTGATGTTGCCATGCCCTCAAAATGATATTACATTGGAAATTGATTATAAGGATGTCATTAATGATTTTGCAATGAACAAAGCTCAAAGGAAACTTTACAGCGATAAGCGATGAAAAAGATATTAATTAACTAGTTGAAAACAGTTCATACAATAATGTGTACTCTATACTGTAATTGCAAGCAATTCCATTAATTTACAGTACTAATTTATAAAGGGGTAGATGGGTGATCCATGATACCGTAAGGCAGTGGCGTAACGGAGAATATTGGGGTCACTTGCAAAGTCAGATTTTGAAACCCCAGCCGGATCTTGCAAAGAATCGCAAAACCGTAACATAACATAGGCTTTGGGATCTCTAGAATCCTGCCCCTCCCACGATGTGGGGTGTACGTTACGCCATTGCCCGTAAGGCAGTGCTTCTCAAACTTTCAATATTTGCGACCCAATATTCAATAATCATTTTCATCGCCCCCCCTCCATACAATAACAATGAATTGAATTCAATAATATATTTTTGATGCTAAGCCTACAATACGACTTTAACCTCTTAAGTGCCATCTGTGTATATATACGTCTAGCTCAGCCAATGCATTAATTGCCCTGGACGTATATATACGTCTTTCCGAAGTACGATCTTTTTCTAACCCCCCCCTTCCCAATATACAACATTCGCTCACCTACGTGTTAAACGGTGACATTGGGGAGCGAATCACGTAATTTTTAATCGGCATTTAATGAATTAATTATAAACTATACAGGTTATCAAGAGAAGTGTTAATTTTTGTATATAATTTTATATATAACAAGCCCATGGGGCTACTTGTAAATATTAAACTTGTATTTAACTTAGTACTGATAATTTAATCATTAACTACATTGCTCAATACTGATACATTTATAAGTGTATTACATCTGTGTAAATGTGTATTTTATTTTTTATCATGTCAGAGTATATTTTGTTGGTTTACTTTTAGTGAATTAACAATTTTTTAAAATAATCTATTGTTTTCAATTTTTCAATATGGTCGCGCCCCTTCGTAGGGTTATCACGCCCCTCTAGGGGCGCCCCACAGTTTGAGAAACGCTGACGTAAGGTAAGAAATAAACAGGAGTGGCCAAACCATGCCACTATCCTTTCCTAACGGCTGCTGATTGTTAATCTAGGACGCGACGGGACTCTCTTCAGAGCAAAAACAAATAAAGGGTAAAGAGTAAAAGAGTTGGAGGGTAAATCCTGCCTGAGCCAAAACTGGCAAGGTAAGAACTGAAGGAGGAGGAGATCTCTGAAAATGGGGGTAACAATTTAAAGTGCGTAAGGTGTCTGGGAGTTTAAAAACGGCCCTGCTAACCTCTAGGCCTTGTTTATTGCAGTGTTTAATATAAGATCAACCTGTGAAGGAATTGTGTTATGCAAATGAACACTATTTAAATAGAGCTGTAGGGAACGAGTGAGAGGAGGGATTGAACAGAGATCGAGGGATTAGACGGGATTTATAGAAGCATTACTGAGATCAGAGCAACCTCACTAGCAGTGAAGCATATCCTTGCACCGGCATATCCTTGAATCGAATCCCATTATTAGACGTCTGGTGTTTAGAGATTGTAAGATAAGTAAATCTTGTTATATAATCCTTATTTGATAGAGTCTGATTGAATTAAATCGCTCTACGAATTTAATTTATTTTGGTATCGACTTATTCAAAGATTGAGTATTCTAATTATATATATAAGTTAAGTCTACTGTTTACTGAATTTCGTGTCTGTTATTAACAATGAAGTAAGCCCATTGTTTAAAAACTGTTGTAGGTTTAGTATAAGCAAAAAAGAAAAAAAATTCATACATTGAATCAGTGGCCTACAAGGGAGGGAGGTCCTGAGGTCCGGCCCCCCTCAAAGCCCTTGATATTTTTCCCGATTGATTATAATTCTAAGTATATAGTAAGTAAAATTTAATTTAAATATTTGTTTTTAATGATTAATTTATTAATTATCTAATTATTTATTCAATAATTAGTTTTTTACTGTGTTTTGTTCCCGAAAATCAACAAAATCAAAAGGAGCATGATACAAGAATGGTGAACTTTCGCCCCCGGACCCCCCCTTGAAAAATTCCTGTGTGCGCTACTGCATTGAATCAATACGTTTTGAATATTTCATGTACCGGCTTCA
>BMAV01023501.1:48590-83772 GCA_019973955.1 Trichonephila inaurata madagascariensis
TGACAAAGATGTTCAAATATTAAGATTCATTCAAAAACTGCTCAAAACTATAAAAAAAAATCTTATATTTTTTAAAATCAATTGCATTTTGTTTACTTATGTTCATTAGAACAGCTGACAAACATGTATTTTTAAAAGACAGTTTCTCTAAAAAGCACAAGTTAGCAACAAAAGCAAAGTACATGAACTAATTGGCTGGAAATACAAGATAGCAATAATCATGTAAATATGGCATCACATGAATAGATCATTTTAATCAATGTACATAAATACTATATTAGCAGCATTAGATTTATATTTACAAAACATCTCTATTTTTTTTATCCATAGTCAAATTTTTCTAAGAAACTAAAAAAGGTAGTAAAATGCAAATGAAAAGAACTCAGAAGTTGATAATTTACAAATTACTTTTTTAATAATATTTTCCAGGAACCTCTGTCTGTTCAATTGGATATCAGCAATAAGCTCATTATAGATTGCATCCATTTTACCTGAAATAATTTGACAAATTTAAAGTAAATGACACAGCACAAAAAAAATATGTAAAACAAGTTAAGTCATGGTTTTTAGATTTCAACAAGAACAATATAAGCAAGAAGTATTTTACGAAAAATTGTACACTCGAAATAAAAATCAAACAATTCGAAATAACTAAAAATACAAAAATATTAATTGGAGTACATAGACATGCAGAGATAATCTAGGGCCAATTGGCAAAAAATGAAAATAATTACAAATAGAAAAATATTTTCAAATATATTTATAATAAAAAGAACATTAAAAAAAGTAAGATTTCTTTATTATAATAAGTAAAATAATAACAGCAAAAATAAAACTCTTAGAGAATGTTTTTGTACAAGCTTGTTCCATTATTTTTTTCCAGAAAAATTTTTTGCAGCTGTACGTGCACGCAGGAAGCTGACCGACACTGTAGAATCGGTCAAATTTATAAAATGAACACTCTTTAAAAAAATTTAGCATTTTTGCATATGTTGTCATTATTACACTCGGTTTTACTGTTCTTAAAATTTAGCAATTATATCAAGAAAAAAAAGTATTTTTAATTTAACCCGTAAGAGAACAGGTACTTAAGTGCTAGTAGCTACAATACTATGACTTAAAAGATGAAGTTTTTATTGCTAAGTCTGCATCAGTATTAAAAAAAATAAATTATTCTTTGTGAATTGTAAATGCTTAAATAATTCATAAAACCCTCAACAAAAATGAAGCCCTAAATGAAGGAGTTCTGAAGGAGTGAGTGAGAAAGTGAATATTAAGAATTTAGGAAATCTTAACTATTTTGCGGAATAATTCATAGCGTACAGAAGTCAAATTAGTACTTTACATATAAAATTGTAAACAAAAATACAATACTAACGTTAATCATCGTAAAAAATGGAACAATCCTTATGAGTGACAAAATTGGGAAAAAATAAAACTGAAGTGTAGAATAGGGGAGCCCTAAGTTTATCTAGATGCCAGAATGAATTCTGTTCTTCATTACTTCGGCATCGCTTCATTACTCTTGGAACATATTAGGTTGGGGAAAAAGAAATCCATAATTTTTTCGGTAGATGGCTGTAGTGTCTATATCTCCTGAAGTATCGATCAAACAATTTCAAATTTATGCTTGTTGTCAAGGCGACAGTTCACACTAAAAATATTTTTTTATCTTTTTTTGTTTGGTTCACTCAGTTGTGAGTTAGAGGGTGTTAAAAATGGAAGTCAACAAAGAGAAAATTTGGTACATTTTACAGTTTTTCTTTGATAAAGGCAAAAATGCAAGCCAAGCAGCTGAAATTGTGCATGGTGTTTATGGTGGCGATACTGTAACAGCTAATTAGGTGCGATTTTGGTTTTGTCGATTCCGTTCCGGCATTTTTGATGTTAAAAGAAGCACCTAGCTCAGGCAGGCTCATCGTCGAAAATGTCAATAAAATTTCAAAAATAAACGAAGTTGACCTGCATGTTAGTAGTCGTAGCAACACCCAGGAGCTAAAGATCGACCATAAAACAATTTTAAACCATTTGCACAAAGTTGGATTCAAAAAGAAACTCGAAGTTTGGATGCCACAACAATCAACACCAAAAATCATGATGGATCGAATTTCCATCTTCGAAGTCTTGGCCAAACGGAAGGAAATCGACTCATTTCTTAAACGGATGGGGAATGGGGATTAGAAATAGGTCACATACGACAGTATTGTGTGAAAACAATCGTGGTCAAAGCTCGGTGAAGTAGCTCAAACTGTGGCCAAACTAGAACTAACAGCCAGGAAGGTTCTACTGTGTATTTGGTGGGACTGAAAAGGAATAATTTATTATGAGTTGCTTCTGTATGGCCAAACACTAAATTCAGATCTCTACTGTCAACAACTGGACCATTTGAAGTCAGCAATTGACTAGAAATGGCCAACAGAAGAAGTGTTGTGTTCCATCAGGACATTGCCAGGCCACACACATCTGTAGTGACTCGACAGAAACCCTGGGAACTTGGTTGGGAAGTTTTAATGCATCCACCATAAATTCCGATCCTGGCACCAAGCGATTACCACCTTTTT
Source organism: Trichonephila inaurata madagascariensis (assembly GCA_019973955.1). Lineage (NCBI taxonomy): Eukaryota > Metazoa > Arthropoda > Arachnida > Araneae > Nephilidae > Trichonephila > Trichonephila inaurata. The sequence goes on from BMAV01023501.1 coordinate 51,152, forward strand.
CTCGCATTGCAAAACTTCCTGAGTGATAAGAAATTGGAATCAAGAGAAGATTGTACTAATCGATTACTAGAGTTTTTCGCCAATAAGGACCAAGACTTCTATGATAGAGGCATTATGAAGCTACCTTTAAAATGGCAGCAAATTATACAGCAAAACCGTGCATATTTGACCTAAATCGGACAATCTAAACATTTTAAATAAAGTCTTGAATTTCATGCAAAAATAATGGATTTCTTTTCCCCCAACCTAATATATCACTACATATAGGTAGTTTGGCGACTTTCTGATGCCAAGGGGCCCCCTATTCTACACTTTAATCAAAAATGGTTTAATGGTAATCATTGTTTTCTGAAAAGATAAATCAGTTTAGCTTAAAATTAGCAGAAAGTATGCTCATAGTACATAAACAAACTGTAAACATCGCGCCATGAAACTATCAGAATGTTGCCAAAATTACAAAACAAAATTTCAGTTGCTGGAAAAATAATTTCTTTAGAAATGTTTTATTAGAAAAATAACTACAACTCAAAGAACAAAACAAAAAAAGAAATAAATATAGCAATCAATAAATATGACTATAGTTAAAATATGAAATAATACTGGAAAAACTGTTTGTAAAGAATAAATTTTCGCATTCAGACGTAAGGATTGCGATCAATTAATCGAAGAATCGATTTTTCAGGCAAAAAAAAAACGATATTATAAATCGATATGTATCACTGAATTGATTCAGTGAATCGAATTTTCATCCTAGAAAACTGACATTCGATTTTTTTTCTATTTTGGTAAAAACCATAAAATAATTTACAATAAGTTGAATGCACCGGAATGTCAGGCTTAAACAAAGAATTTAAACACTATTTATCGCAGGCAGTTTTGCACCTTAAGTATGATCCTATACTTTACTGCAAGAACATAAAAACTCTTATCATCACGTTCACTCAATAGCCATGATGTATATGAGTATCATCGTGGGATCATCTGTTCCTTGTGAGACTGATGGTGATCATATTTCAACTACAGAAGATAGTTTTATTTTGAATGATTTTGTCCTTCAATAAAAATCAAGTAAGAAAAATTTATTCTTTTATGGTATCCGACTACTTACGACAACTTTTTTTTCAAAAAATGAAGATATAGGGATTTTTTTGTGATTTTTAGATTTACTTAGTATATTTTAAGAAAAAAATCCTAAAATTGAAAACAGAAAAAAAAAAAAAAAAAATTATTATTATTAAAATGGGAAAAAAACTGGTGGAAACGTACAAAAAATTACATTAACGAGGCCCACTCTGTACAAAAATTTTATGCACAAATTCTCAATTTTTCAATTTTGATGTATTACTCTGCTATTCCTGTTTGAAATGACCTTCAAGATAAGAGATATTTTAATTTTTACAAAAACTAGAGCACTTTATCATAGTGATTATATAAAAACAGTGATTATAATCATATAAAGGACAGTAACTTTTGAAATAAAGCAGTGATTGATAAATCTGAAGGTCAAAACACTTCTACTGTTATACAGAACATACAAAAAAAAAATTCAGCAAATTATTTTCCAAACTTTTAGAGTAATCGCTGTCCCCGTTTGAGCTTTTCGAAAAAAAAACACATTTCTTGAAAAACGCATTTTATGTCTGACATCTTGTGTAAAGTTATGGCATCTGCTTTTACTAAAACACTTGTAAATTTTGTTCTAGTGAATGGAAAATAATAAACTTGGTACTTTTATTAAGTTAATAAGATGGCCTGTAAAATAAAATCATAAAAAAAAAATTCAATTTTTGAAAAAATTTATGATTTTAGGGTAGGCGGATACCTTAATAATAAAAAGAAAGAGAATCAAATCCGGGCATAACGGATAAATTTACCAAAGAAGTGTGCAGAATTTTTACTAAAATGTTTCCAATATGTCGAAGAATGGTTTGAAACAAATATAGAAATAAAAGTTTTCAATGGTGTTTTTCTGACTTCACAGCAAGTAAATTGGGCAGATATAGCAGATTGTGTTGAGTTTTTATGGAAAGAAATGGCTGTTATTAAAATCGATGACAATTGTTTGTTTGAAGAAATCAGAAGACTGAATGTATATTTAAATTCTGATAAATTAGAACAATGGGAAAATCAGCTTGTTGAAATTAATAAAAGATAGGTGAAAACATTCAAACCATTTCAAAAATGAACACATTCCATATTAAAATGTAATTATTCTTGTTAAATTTACGTTGTGCTGCCTTGGAACTAATGCAGCAGTTGAAAAAGTTTTTTTAAATTGGTAATGATACTCGGGCAAGTGAGAAAGCAGGATTGAATGCAGCACTTACCGTAAAATTCAATATGAAGGATCTTTCTAGATCCGGAAATTTCCGGTATATTAGGCAATGATATAGTTGTAAAAAGCTTTATTCAATGGAAAACTCCTCTTGTAAGTAAATAATTAAAAGGGTTGCAAGCGTAATTAATGTATTTTTTTAAAATTTAATGTTTAATTACTGTTTCATATATTTGAGTAGTATTTTGTTCTTCAAATTTTCGTCCTCCTTTTCTTTGTAAGAAAATTGGTCACCTTATGTATATGAATTACCGTAAAATCCGGCGTATAACGCGCACTTTGAACACAAAAAATAAGATCGAAAATTAAGGGTGAGCATTATACGCCGGGTATAAAAACGATAGCTTTAAAAATAACGAAAAGGATGGACATAAAAAAAAATTACTTCTAGATGTATCAATACACTGTTTATTTAAAAGAAACAACTTGCCTTATGAACAAGAACAGTTGTAGTTCTAGAAGTATACTATTTTTTCAAAAGTCTGGGAGAATACCTTGAATAAATTACTTCAAAACATAAAAACAATGTATATAAATATTTCATGTTTCTTCGTTAAAAAGGGGGTGCGCGTTATACGGCGAATATACCTAAAAATTAAAAAATTTAGCTTGAAAGTATAGGTGCGCGTTATACACCGGTGCGCGTTATACGCCGGATTTTACGGTAAGTTTGATTGAAGAAAACTAATTTCGCTCTTTTAAACATTTAAAATTCGATTTCATAACATTCGGAAGAGGCAATTCATTTTGGATTAAAACTAGAAGCGATTATCTCATAATATTTAAAAAATATTGTTACAATTTTATACGTCTTATTTGCGTGAATTCGAATTTACACCATTAACAAGTATAAAAATGAAAAAAGATCGAGACTTTTAAATGTAGTTAAAGAAATAAAAATGGCATTATCATTTTTCAAAAATAATCAAGCTCAAATTTCTCATTAAACGCATTTTTTAATTAATTTGTAATTAATTACTCAATAAACATTTTGTCTTTGTCATACATATTATTTTATATAAAATAGAAAAAAATATTATTATCATAAACTGTTTTACATAGTATATAACAGATAACTAAAATTCTTTTAAGCTTATTTTATTGCTGATGAGCCGTCAAACTCTGAAATTGTTAAAAGTTTATCGCAGCACAAAAAAGATTGTAATATGTATTATTTTAATTTCCTTCGATTTTTTTTTTTTTTGTGACAATTATAAATCATATATGTTGAAATTTATAAATAAATGTAAACAAAATCTTATATGAATCATATTTTACAAAAAGACAAAATAAATTAAACTTCTCATTACTAATTGATTCAGAAAGACCGTTTAATCATGCAGACGATCATCTTTGCATGAATATGAAAGATGATCGTCTGCACACAGACTTTCGGAGGCAGGTGTATATAAAAAAAAATACTCTAAATTAAGAAATTCATTAATTAAGGAATGTACTTACGTAGCAATTAGATATTTTCAAATCGATTTGAAGAATTACAAGATAACAGGAAAAAAAATACTGTAGATAATCTGTCCAACAATATAAGTGCGATCAAACCAGCATAAGCTTCACTAAGTAATGATTCCAAATCAAACAGGCGCTCTCTTCATTAGTTGAAAAGGGTTACCATAATTAGCGCTTTATCGCCAATTTCATGTTCAGGAGAAACAGATAAGAGAGTACAGTAAAAATAGTTTAAAAAAAAAAAAAAAAACACGAAACTGTGAGGGGACTGAAATATTTTTTCGTGTTAAAAGAATTTCGTATTAAAGGATATTGCAAAACAGAAAAAAAAAAAAACATTTATTCAACAAAATTAAGTTTATTAAAGTACATTTATATTTACATAGATATGCATCTATGCAGGTATTTAATAAAAATCAAAGAAACAAAACATTCACAGGAACTTAATCGAAATTTTCAAGTTTTTTGAAAAGCAAAACTTTTATTCAGTTTTTGGGAAATAATCTGATATTTTTCTTTGCATTGCCTTTTTTTAGAATCAAATTGTCAACGAAAAAAAAAATGATCGATGTCGTACATTTTGTTATTTATTTGTGTCTCAATAACTGCGCATATTTTTCATGGTGTTTCTCATTTCGGCTGAAGTGGGAACAGGAACTGCAATATTCATTTCATTTTCACAATCAGAATCTGTATCAATGATATTTTTGGGGCTTTGAATAAACTCCAAAATGTCTTTGTCTGCCATAATTAAGGTATTATCATCGTCTACTGCAGGGGTGGGCAGACTTTCCCAGGGTACTGGCTACTTCTAACTTTTCAGGGTGCCGCGGTCCACCTAGTGGCGTTGGTGTAGTGAGCTAAAAGAAAGTAAACTATACAGTCGGACCACCATTTTACGAACCTCTATTTTACGAATTTTTCTATTTAGCGAACTTTTTCCTGGAACCAAGAACATTTTACGATTTTCTTCGTAAAATAGCCTCGAAATATCGAAGAGCATTTTCTATTCAACGCAATTTTCTCTTATGATTCGATTTTTTCCCTCCGTATTTTTTTTAAAATACCGTATTTACTCCAATCTAAGCCGCACTTTCCCCCCAATGTTAATGCTACTGAAAATCGGGCGCGGCTTAGAATCGAAGGGAAAAAATTTGTTGGATGGGGTATTTAGAGCAATTACAGCTTATGTATTTATAATACTGATAAAATAACTAATTCTTCACTTCTTATTAGTTTTCCTTTTAAATTTATTTTAATTTCGTAAAATTGGACATCGATACACCATTTTAGACTATTTTTTTAATTTTCACAAAATCATGTTGAGATTTTGGGGCGCGACTTAGAGTCGATTCGGTTTTAATTAATTTCTATACCTTCGTATAATGGAATGATTATTAGGTCTTAGTGAAGGTGGTTACCCTAAAATGTCTTAGCGGTCCATCGGTCGATCGCGATCTACTTAATGCACACCCCGGGTCTACTACAACGAATTCTTTCGATGATACAGTAGGACAATCCAATAATACAAAAAAAAATGTGAAACAACCAGTGCCGGCTTATCCATTGGGGCGGGGGCCCAGGGGCCCGGATAAGCTTGACTTAACCAGACTTTCTGGTTATAAATTTCAATCCACTAGTACCAAGGGGGCCGGGAGATCTCTTACGCTCAGAGCCCTAAATGAGATTATACCGGCACTGAAATAACCTCTCTTTCATTTCACACTTCTCTTAAATCTGGTGTTTTCCGTATTTTGTTCATTCCCAGAAGGAAAATATTTTCTTGTGATGCAATTTTTGTTTCGTGTTAAGAGGGGGGGAGGCATGAAAGTACATAGTAGCTTGTCGGGACCGTTGCATTATTTCGAGTTAACCGATACTTCACCCTAAGCGCTTTCGCGTTAAACGTATTTCACTGTATTTATGTTTGTATACATGAAAAATAATGAAAACAAGAATAGTATAATTCATTCCGTTTTAAATCTCCACTCTAATAAGTGTTTTCAAGTAGACGAATCTAATACAAAGATATATATTTTTACATGCGGCACGCGGGACTAAAACGTTTTTTCAAAGTGCCCCGCAAAGCCATTTTGGTTTGCCATCCCTGAACTAGACAATTGCATTGTCCAAATTTCATTATTCTACAAAAGGGGTCGGCAACCTTCAGGAACGGCTCTAGGGTCGGACAAACCGGCCCCCTGCCCGGGGCGGCATTTGGATCGAATTTGAGCTTCCCCCCCCCCTTGTTACAAAATTTTATATATATTTTCTGAAGTAATATTAGGTAGGAATTTGGTATTTCATTTAAAGTATCTTATTTCTTTATTTTGTACACTGGATGTTAAATGCCAGTTTTCTTTTCTGTTAAATTTGAAGGTTTCGAGACGGGAATGAAATCATGCAATTTGATATGATTATACATCTTTCACTAGTAACTTTCTCTCCATCCCGGAGTGCGGCCACAACGGACATTCTTTTCACCCATACGATGTCCGGTGTCAGCTATCCAAAAGGGGACAGGGGTTATTGGAGTTTTTGATGGCTAGAGAGCCACATGAGATGTTCTATTTTATTCTCGAGTGTAGTTACTATTAAGTTAATATAAACGCTTGGGACCCCCACCATCAGTAGACTCTTTTTAGAAGAAACTGACCCGCTGAAATGGGCGATTCCTTTTATAATATTTAACTCGTTTCAAATAATAACAGGTAATTATGTTCTTAATTTCGAATGATTTTGTATTTTTTAAGACTTAAAATAATATACATAATTGTTATGCTGCCTTTTTGTTCGCAAGAATTATTCCAGTTTTATAGGTGTGTATCTATATGTGAATAACTAATCTTTTTTAATTTTTATTTTTTGCTTTGGAGAGAGGGGTGGCATTTTTCATTTTTGTCCGGGGCGGCAAAACTTCTAGAGCCGGCCCTGCTACCTTTAAGCTGAGATGTGCCAAACCAGACTACCAATATGATTCAGCGTGCCACACAGTGGGATATTTCTGAAACAATTCGAATCAAGCGATAATGCATGCTGAGTTGCAGAATATAGGTCAATAATATAGATCAGAGGTTCCCAAACTTTTTTGTTCTCATAGACCCCTTACTATGTTTTTCGGTTTGGGGTAGACCCCTGCTAATGTAATATTGAATTTTTGCAAATCTATTAACTTAAATGTGTTTATGACGGCTGGTACAGAGCTACTTACTTTAAAAGATTTAAATTTTTAACTGTAGTGAAGTATATAGTTTAAAACTTAAGGTATCCGACTACGTTCGGAACCATGATTTTAAAAAAACGCATAAATGTATAATTTTCATGATATTTAGTGTCACTTAGATTAGAATACATGTATAAAATTGTTTTAAGGACATTATGACAAAAAAATTATTTAAATACAATATTTTGGCAAAAAATTAACTTAGAATAACGTTTTTTCCAAATGTTCTCCTTTTGCAAAAAATGCTTCTATTGTATTAATATTTTGCCTGTATATAGCTCAGACCTATGTTCAGAGGCTCAACTAATTTTTGAAAAATTCACATTATTTTCAGAGTTACAACCATTTGAAATAATTATCGGCGTATTTTCTTAAAATTTCTCCCTTCTGTTTTCGTAAAACATGGATAAACCGACTTCCAAGTTATGCGTTTCAAAAATTGTAGTTGAGCCTCTGTACAGAGATCTGAGCTATAGACAGGCAAAATATTAATACAATAGAAGCATTTTTTACAAAAGGAGAACATTTGGAAAAAAGGTTATTCTAAGTTAATTTTTTGTCAAAATATTGTACTTAAATAATTTTTTATTGTAATACTATTCTTAACCCAATTTTATATACATTGTCTAATCTAAGTTATATGCTAAATATCATAAATATTATCCATTTACACGCTTTTGCAAAATCACGGTTCCGAACGTAGTCGGATACCTTAAGAGAAACACATAATATATAATATATAATACACTGGTGTGCAAAACTTAAGCAACAATGTAAAAATTTAGCAGATAGCCATGAAATTGCAGAAAAGGAGGTCTGGAGATCAGTAGAGGGAACACGTAAGTCAGTAGAAACGTCATGCGTATGCAAATATCAGGAACAAAACGTCAGAAGCGATGTGAGCGTACGCAAAACGCGTGATGTCGGCGAGCGCTGCTCAACAGTAGAATGAAATGAACAACTCAAACAGATGTTGATTGAGGAATGGGCACTCCTACCTCAAGAAATGTTGCACCAGCTGGTTCTGAGTATGCGGAGACGGTGCAAAGCAACCATTGTAGTAAGGGGAGGGCATATACCATATTAAGGAACATCTGCTTGTTGTTCTTCCTGTTGGATAGACAATCATGAGTCACGATACTATGCGTTCAATAAAGCTTGTTTTTGTTTGATTCCATACCGTATGCGTTGTATTCCTTTTTCAGCGCCGATGCTTTCGTCATCCTTTACGTACATAATACTCTCCCTCATTTCAGAATTTCATGTCTCTCGGATGATTTTTCGTGAAGTTATGGCAATAAACCCACCTGTTGCTTAAGTTTTGCACACCAGTATAATAATTCATTTAAAATTTCAGTGATACACATAAAATAACTGATTAAAAAACAAATGTTTCTAATAATACGGATGAATCTGGTGCTTCACAATAACAAATTTTTAACATTTGTCATCAATCTTGTCAGGTTTAACCCGAAATTTCTTCGGTTAGTAGTGTCCGACCGCACTGAAACTCCTTCTCACTAAGAAAAGAATTTAAAAACTTTCTCCAATATCCCATAATTCGAGATAAATAACAGGTATGTCTCTATAAAGCCAAAATTGCTGACATCCGTTTCTAAACTTTACTTTAAGAGATCTCCGTTACTTCCTATTCTGATCAGTTCCTCTTGTAATATAACTTTTTTTCAGGAATTCATTGCCTTTTGTGGTAGTTACAAAGTAAATGCATTCTCAAACCTAGTTTCAAAATCTGAATAAAGGGAATTTAAATTTTGAACGTAGTTTAAAGCAGAGGTCATCAAAAAGTGGTGATCCACGAGAAAATTTCGCCAGTCCCCAGAAAAATGCGGTACCCTTGGTAATGGCCCCCAGAAAATGTAGTAAAAGTGAAAACCCTTTTCTTAGTGAACAGGCAATGAAAATTCTGATTCAATTCTCCACAACTTATTTATGCGAAATGGCCTTTTCATCTGTCACAGCCATCAAAACACGGTGCCAATCTCAGCTTGAAATAAATGTCTTGCAGTTGCAACACTGGATCTAACCATCCATAATCTTATTTCAAGTAAGCAGGAACATCCATCTCACTAGCAATGTATAAACGCTAACAGTTTGATACACCTAAACCATTTTTTCATTGTTTTGTTTTTACAGTTTTTGTTTATTTTAGTATGTGGTTTATTAATAAAGCTTCCATAATTCGGTTACAATTAATAGTTTCATTTTATTAACTTGGTACATTTTAGATGTTCTTAGATCACAATTTTTAAAAAAAATATATTTAAATTCTATTAGTGGTCTGCGGGTTTAAATTATGAATTTACAGGTTCGTGAGGTCAAAAAGTTTAGCGACCACTGGTATAAAGTGTCATTTTCCCTGGCAGATTGTCCGTGACCGATTGAGAAACAAGGAAAATTCGCTACATCCAATATTATACTCCTTTAGCTTAATTCTGGCAAGAAATGCTGAAATGATGTTCCTTGTATTAATAATACTTATGCTGTCACATAACTGCAAATTAGCCTCATTAAATTTAGTAAATAAATGTGTTAAATAGATAAAATCTAATTTTCATTTGATTAAATTTTCTTTTAAAATTAAAATCACAATCTGCTTTAATGAGAACAACTGTCGTAGACCCCCATTTACACCTCATGGACCCCTAAATTATTTTCTTGCTGTCGCAGACCCTTGCAGGCCATCATAAACCTCTGGGAGTCTATATAGATAAGGTGATCAGTTTTTTTTACAATGAAAAGGAGATGGGCATGTGCGAAAAATTTAAGAAGTTACAACATAAATATATGAAACATTTTATTAATTCAAATAAAAATACGCTAACTTACGCTTACATTCCTTTTAATTATTTACTTAAATAAGTATTTTCCCATTGAATATTTTTTGTCAATATATTATTTTCTGATACATCGGAAATTTCGGAGTAAAAAACATCCTTCATACTAAATTTTACGGTAAGCACTGCAGCTGAAATAACAACATTCAATCTTGATTTCTGACTTGTCCAAAAATCATGACGAACTGAAAAAACTTTTTCAATTTCTGCATTAGTTCCAGGACAGCACAACGTAAATTCAACAAGAATAACTAAATTATCACATAGAAACTGTTCATTGTTGAAATAGTGAAGTACTTCCACCCATCTTTTATTAATTTCAGCATGTTCATTTTCCATTTGTTCCAATTTATTAGAATTTAAATATACATTTCAGTCTTATTTCTTCAAAAAGACAATTGTCATCGATTTTAATATCAGGCATTTTTTTCGATAAAAACTCGGTTTCTATAAAAAAATTTCCATATCTGCCCATTTTACTTGGGATCAAGTCAAAAAACACCATTGAAAACTACTATTTCCTGTGATATTTGTTTCAGACCATGCTTCGACATATTGCAAACATGTTTGGTTCTCATCTATGAATAGAGATTAACAGATCAGTTTTAAAATATTGAAAAGGAGGACAAGTAGGAGGACACTTTTCGAAGAAGGACAGTACCTATAAAAGGAGAACAGTTGGTCACCTTACCATAGACCACTTTGGGAATCACTGAGATAGTTAATAGTTAGAGAATAATAATAGTTGGTGGCACACAGAAGTGCCGAGGCGCAGTGTTTGAGAGCCACTGGTCTAAGAATGATATAAAAATAAGTTAGGAAGTCTTCAGAACTCTTACGAATATGATAAAAGTACGAATTTAAAGAGATCTAGCAAAACTCTTAATCTTCTTTGAAAACGTTAATGGTTATTTCTTGTTCGTAAAAGACCAGTTCTTGAGTTATTTTGAATTTCCAGAAAAAGATAATAGGTACAACATGGAATCGTTGATTATTTTGAGAAATTTTGCGCACGGACAATTCGCTGTAGCAAATTTTGAGTTGTTTTTTTTTTCGGGAAAAACTTGCTTTATCATACATGCTTTATGATGCTCATTGTGAAAAGTGTTCCAGTTAGAGTTTTCAATACCGGGATACCGAATACCGGTATTTTGAGCCATTTGTACAACTTTGTAATACCGATATTCACAAGTTTAAATACCGTTTTTTCGGTATTTACTAGAAATTTTTTAAATTGTCTCCACTATATGTTCAGGGATCGCCAACATAGCATAATATAATATAAGTTTTTGGGGGGTTTTTTGTCTCCCTAACTGGTGAAATTAATTAGATTGTGAATATAAAGTGGCATCATACAATCAAAAAAAGGGATAAAATATGTGAATCATTCAAGGAGGCGGGTCAAAACTATCCTATTGCAGCTCAGAGTGTTACTGCACATGTGCAAGAATCGTAGTCTGATAATTGTGAAGAAAGTGCTTAATATTTCGATTATTTTTTTAATTCGTGAGTTTGTTATTCACATTATACTTGCATATCATACTTTAGGGTTCAAGATATTTTTCAGATTTATTATATATGTTACCGGCAAAGTATGAAGTCCGGCATTGTATAGAATGCCTAAAACTAGCCGGTAATGTATGAAATGATTCTTATTTCACACACTGTCTAGGCATTCTATAGAATGCCTAATGAAAAACCGGCAAAGTATGAAATACATCTCCGATTCGTTTCGAATATTGTGTGGCAAGGCAAGAGACTTTTAACGCTTGCCTCAGGCTCAGATTTGTCATTTGCACATTGTGGTTTGTTCGGGAGTGTACAAATACTCCATTTTACTTAACCCTTTATCTACCGCATTATGATTCACTGCAGTTTTTTTCATGCAATTATCTTTTTTTAGTCACTTCATTGAAAATTAAGAGATATACATAAAAAAAATACTCCTTTGGGAAATTTAACCCGTTAGATCTAATTGATTAATTAAAGATATTCAACTGTAAAATTAATTATATACATTGTTCACTAAAAATAAATAGTCAAATCGTTTTCTAAGGTGTTCATTTAAATAAAAAAAAAAAAATAATAAGACTCATATATTTTGACATCAACTATTTTTTCGGAACAAAAATGGCAATCTTCGCAATGCTGAAAACGTCTGCTGAAAACGCAATTTCTGCTATAAAACTGTTCGCCTTCCCCGCTAAAATACACGTCATAGAACCCATGCTTCCATATATCTTGGAAGAGTCGATTTCAAAGAATATTCCTTCTAAGTATCGTCAGAGTATTCGTAAAAATGGTTATTCTATGTCGTTTTAAAGTGAGTAGTACTTATATAAGTACGTCGGTAGATAAAGAGTTAAACTTATTCAACAAAAAATTGTTTTTTTCCTGCCCTGCGTGAAAATGGAGAAGCAAGCTGTAGTGTTGGAAAAGGAATCGTAGTCTATAGCAGGGGTCGGCAACCTACAGCATACGGTACAATTATCAGTGGCACTCAGCACTACTCAACAAATTTGTCAATTTTTGAATAAATGGAACTTCATAAATTTGTAATCGACCTTATTTGACAAACATCTCCAGAATTATGAACAATTACGGAATTTCGAAAAAAATCTGAAAGATAACTAAAAACATATATTTACAGCTATTTTGTAAGTTTTTGAATATCGTTGCTGTGGAGAGATTTAATTGTTTGAAGAGAGAAAATTGCATGTAATCTGCTTTTCCACTTTTAATTCTACATATCTAAGTAAAATATCTTTCCTCATATGAAAAATATTTCGAGTTTGCAAAGAAATTGTTTAACAACTGAATGTTTAGAATCATGTCAAAGTGGAAGTCACAAATTACATCACATTTGTTGCGATATGAAAGTGAAGTAGCAGTAAGTTAACATTAAAAATTTTATTTAACTGTAATGAAGGGAAATACTTATATTTTACGCTGTCTATATTTCTTATTTTAATAAATATGTTTAGAAAATATAATATATGTACAATTTCGAGGATTTTTTTAAATTTTTGTTGAATGAGTGAGTAAGTGAGTGAATATTAACGTCGCACTGTTCAGCTACACGAGGGCTTTTGGCGACGGAACTCATAATTTTGAACCATAGTCAAGTGACGAGGACGACACCTGAGCTGGCACCCCCCTCTCCTAACTTCCACACCACACCAACGAGAGGACGTTTGAGCTCTCGACAAATTTATCCCCTACACGGCATCGCTCCCCTACACAGCGGGTCTTTTGTGGTACTGGGCTGAAACTCATTATTTTTGTTGAAGAAAGTTATATTTTGTGCTGTTTATTTCTATGTTAAGAAATATTTTTAACATGCAAAATTAATTTGTGATAAACATATAAATATATATAATTGAACTCTATTCTCTAAATCTGCATACATTATCGCGGGAATAGAATTCTTTCAAAAATATCCAACTCTATTCTCTGAATCATAATGGGTACATTGATTTTTGACACGCCACAGCTAAAAGCTTGCCGACTCCGGTCTATAGGCATGAATCAACTATTCGACGCTGAGCTGCCGAAAATTCAAGTTAAAGTTGCACACAAAAAAAAGTATTTTTTTAAAACTGAAATTACTTACTAAAAGTTAATAACTGATGAACAAAATGCCAAAATGACTACTAAAAAGGAACCCAGGGTCTATTGGTTGCTGAATAGCTATGATGTGACGTTTGGGGGAAATATAAAAGTAACTCATGTAACCTGATAAAGAAGGCTTCAGTACTATACAGAATGGTTCCCAACAACCGGTCCGTGGATCAAATAGTATCGAGCCACTCAAAGAGTATTACATCATTTCCATTTTGTTTACTGGGGTGCATTTATCTAGTGTTAGTTTGACTTTCCATGGAAATCACTTTATACTTCATGTAAAATCACTTTATATTTCATGTAAAATAACTTTATATTCATTTTTGGAGTAACCGAATATTATTCTTAAGGCATGTTTAAATACAATTAAATTATTAAATCAAACGTTGACCGATCAGTGGGGATAAAAAGGTTGGGAAGAACTTCTATACAGTATTACGTCGTGGATTTTCTGAGTTATTTTACGTACTTCATGAAGCTCATTTGGCTATTGGACACGGATGACGTGATAGAATTCTGAAAGAACTTTCAAACAAATACAAAAACGTTACACGTTATGATACTGAACTGTGCATCCACCTTTGTGAACCTGGAAAGAAAAAATAAAAAAATTATTTTTAAAAAAATGCATTGTTGTGAAATTTTCGATTTTTTTTCTGAATGCCAATATATTGGTACTTGTAACGAGTGGGAAATAAAATAGTTTCTATCGACTTGAAACTTCTGAAGGAGTTTTAAAATAAGTATATGTGAAATCAGAATTTACTTTGTGCCCTAAGAACTAGCTTAGAATTAAAGATATTCTTGACCATGAAATTCCTCTTCTGTCATTTGCAATTGCTCATTCCAATGGAAGCAGCAAAGGATTCGTCAAATGTATGTGTGAAGTAAATTACCAAAATAAAAATTGTGACATAGCCATCCTGCGATAGCTATGTCTTGTTGGATCCGCGTAAGCTAGAGGTGTGGGATTATCTAAAAGATGAGACATTTTGGAAGTCTTAACACAACTTTTATTAAGAATAACTTAAATTACTTAATTCTAAACAACAACTTTCTTTAAGTGAGAATAAGCCACAAATTAATCTGAATATTTAAGTCAGATCGCACAACTAGATCACTTATCTTAATTATATTTAATTATCTGCCTAATCTAACTTCCTATACAAAATATTACATTTTATAGAGTAACCCTCCTATCTTGGTTGAAGACTCACCTATTCTGCTACTAGTAGATAGGTATATTCAAGTACTATTACTCCTTCTTATAATTATTATTCTTAGCGACGATGAGCGTATCCTTCTTCCTTGCGAGTAGGTCGTCTAACACTTGTTCCGAACTGTTTCGCACTAAGTTATCTCTAAGATTGCCGTCCTTTCTCACTAAACCCTCTATCCTTTTAAAGTATATCTTATTTGCATTTTCGCCCTGTTTCTCTTCTTGGTATTGGGTTGGAAAAGTTTTGCCATTAATCGTTGCCGTCAAAGAACGTAGGAGTTATGTTAGAAGAAGAACGCGAGAGACTTCACAACACCCTCCAAGAAGAAAAAACGTGATTTATTTAAGGGTTCTCAATGCCCTTAATAAATTACGTGCCTAAATTTTTATTTCTGAATCTCTTCGCTTTCTATGTTTTATTTAAATTTTAACCTTGAAACCTCATGTTAACTTCTATAATTTCCAATATTTATCTTAACTTTAATTTTCATTATTCATCATAGAATTAAATTTAATATTCAACTTAATTTTAAATTTAAACTCGTGACAATAAATTTTATTCCATTAACTAGGCCAACATTAATAATTGCTGTTTAATCATGGTTTATTCTCACTTTTTTTACATATATACTCTTAAAGTAACTTATATCTTGATACACTTAGGTTTTCTACTCGAATTTTTCCTGGGTGCGCAGACCCAAACTCTGCATCCGGACAATCTTATCATATGGAGCTGGGATTTCGGCTCCACTGTTCCGTGTTGAGGCTACATATCAGCTATTGAATACTACTTTCAGGGTCTGTCACCCTGAAATAAAAACTCTCTAAGTTACTTTGTCAAATCTATGTTTACATAATACCAATAAGTTTCACAATTTTTATGAATTATATATTATTTGTAAATCACAATAAACTTTCATTTCCATCCCCGCATCTGGTTCCACAAAACTCCCAATGAGCCGCGCAGCGCCGTTAATATTATTGTTAGTGCCCTGACTACGCCGCGTTTCCCTGAACCAGATGCATCATAATACGGAACAATACAACAACATATATATACATACATATTATACAATTACAAACATTTTTCAATAAACCATTAAAACAAATAACCAAAGGAATTGTCGCATCTCACGAAGTCATACATCGAAGCAGACAAATGTGCAATTACAATTGTTTTCTCCAAAAGAGAAAAAAAATTTTACAAGTCAAAAGTTCAAAAATAAATATACACTCATTGTAGTGTCAACTTTTGCTTGGCTTATAACTTTTAAACACCGCCCGAGACTTCCTTCTTTGCAATAATTCTTCCGACCACTTGTTGGAAAGATCATAAAAAAAAATGAAACAATACAACCTGATTTTTATTTGTCCCCGCATAGGACTTCCAATGACGAGGTGCTACCACTGTTCTTTCCTTTTCTTATTCCTTGGCTGCACTGGAATTCTTTATGATTCCTGCTGTAGGGCTTGTAGTCTCCTTGTCGGCTTTTCCTTATTGGTCTTGTTTCCTTGGCCGGTGGGACTCCTGATCCTTTCTCATGCGTGGCCTCAGGTTGTACTTCTTCTATCTGGAACTTCAGTTGTTCCGTCTTGTTCTTTTTCCTCTACTTATATAAATAGTAAATTGATGCCAATGGTTTTTGTTAATACATATTGTGTCCCTTCTGTGCCACTTTCTCTGTGGTCCACTTGCCCCTTCGATCCATACGACCTTTTCATTGCCTTAGCGAGTTTCTTTTTACTTTTCCTCCCTGTCGTTCGCGTAAAATGAACTAGGAAGTTGGTCTGACCAGTGATCTGCGCTTAATGGTCTTATCTGTGTTTTATATTGTTTTGATTGGCGATTAATCCCTTTTGCCTAACTCACGTTTCACCACAGATCTTTCTTTCCCATAGTGTGTGACTCATTGAATCTCTTTGATGTACATTTTCAGAAGTACTCGCGTTTCCTGACGCATCTGATACTATCTGGGCTACTCGTTCCTAACTCGACCTCGTCACATTTCCTATGACGATATATATTCCCTTATTTGATCAACGTTAACCGTTAATCTTTTTCCAGACCTATATTACAATAATATTATTGTTATTTCTTACTTCTAATACCTATAGGGTCCTTCTCAAATTTTTGTTTAAATTTGGAACAGATTTTATTAGCTGCCGAACTTAAAAGGGTGTGTGTCTCTAATAAGACCCAATCATTTACCTTAATTTGTATATCCTCGTCTTCGTCTATTAAAAATATCTTCCACCTTTCCTGCTTAGTTTTCGTAATACTTAGTCTAGCTTCCTCTTTAAATAAATATTTTTCTATGTTTTAACTTTGAATCTGATCCATCTGAAATCATTACTTTTCACTTTTTGAAAAATGGGGTAATCAATTTCGACCAAAATAATTCCGCAGGTGATTTTCCCGTTGTTTCATTCAATTGCCGTATTGAATAGCGTAAGTAAAACTCTTCACGTAAGAATTGATCCCAAGTATCGTGTTGATCATTAACATAATTTTGTAATCATTTGCACTATATCTCGATTAACTCTTTTTCTAGTCCGATTTTGTTTGTGGCCTATATGCAAATAGCGTCTCACATTCCTTATAGTTCTAATCTTTCACTCCTTAAATGTTCAAAAAATTTCGATATAAATTGGGACCATTATCACCTTATTAATTTTATTGGAGCTCCAAACGCGATATAAAGTTACACAAAAATATCCTACATACGAGACGAGGCCTTTTAAGAGGTATAATTTCAGCCCATTTGCTGAAACATCGGTTACTAAAAATATAGCACATGTCTTATTCCTCGATAGATACGTACTCAACAAATCTAACGTCACTATCTCATTTGGATAATTTGATATAATCCGGATTTAATCGACCATCTGGTAACGCGTTTTTATAGTTTTTTAACTTGGCACATATGGCATGTAGAATATATTGATCAATGAATTTTCTCATATACGGGAAATAACAAACGTCCCGAATTTTATGATATGTTTTAAATCTTCCCAAATGTCCTATTGGGTTTGTCGTGAAATTCTTTTCTATTATTTATCTTAAAGATTTTGGAATGTATACACGCATTTTCACCCAACGACGTTGCGTGTTTCGTAAAATAACAAGCCTTCAAGGGAAGTCGGGGCCCAAATTCTCACATATCTTTCATTAACCGAGTTTATTTTCCCGGGTTTCTAAAATTATAGATATGCCTAATTTGGGTCATTTTTTTTTGTTTTTATTAACTTTTCCCCGGAAGTGTACAAATCCTGATTATTGCAAATTAATTTTTTTTCTCCTATTATATTTTTCCCAAGGATTCCTTACAATATCTGCACTGATTTTTTGAGTTCCGGCAGTTCCCATTCTTTTTAAATTCCTAATTTGAGTCCCCATCGTCTCCAAAATTTCGAAAAATTTTTTTCCCTTTTTAGGTTTTTAAAGGCGGTGATCTGTGATTACTTTAATTGGATCTTTTTTTTTGGGAATTTGTTCAACCCCATACCTGCTAGACTTTCCCCGGTTCCGTAATTCCCCCTTTTGCGTTGTTCGCGCGTGGCAAATATAACGGGGTTTTTTTCTTTATTGCACTGCTCCCAAAAACCATTTAACTGTCTGTAAAAACTAAGGCTCCGGTTTTTAAATTTTAAAACTGGCGTTTTTAACCTTATCTTCGAATGCCTTTTGGGTTCATTTTGGAGCATTTTTTAAATTTTCGTTTAAATTTAAAAATGGTTTTACAAAAATCCGTTTTTAAAAAAGGTACCACTGGGACATACCAAAAAATTGGGCACCTCTTTTTAGAGGGGTGGTTTCATTCGTATGGTGAACCTTTTTCTCATCCGTTTTTAATTCCTTTTTACTAATAAAATCCTAAAAATTAATTCATCGCACCCAAATTTACATTTATCTTATTTAATGCAACCCCTTTTTGCAACAAGAAAAACTTTTTTTTAAATGTAAAGGGGGGAATAGGGAAGTTAAAATAACGTCATCCATATACACATTCACAAATTTCCCCTATCACGGGTTTTGGTTTTGCTTGCCTTTTTGGGGCTCCCTGATAAAGAATGGCACCCGCTTAAAAGCATAAGTGCCACTTTACTACAATGCGGCTTGAAATATACGGGGATTTACCCCATTTGAAAGTTTTAGATCAAGACATTATTGTTGTATGGGGGATGTTCGTTTTTAAATCATCTATTAACGGAAAAGGGGGTATCGGGGTCTTTGTGATGAATTTTTTTTTTATAGTCTACTGAAAAATCAAAAGGGCTTCTGGTTTCCTGGAAAAACCCCATTTTTTTTTTTGCATAAACAACTGGGACGCACATTAAATTTGGGAAAACTTTTCCTCGTAACATTTTTGTATGTGAAAATAAATTATTGCGCCCGGTCGTATCTATATGGGGGAAACTACTGTTTATCTCCCCCTTAATTTCATGGTATAAAACATGAGTAAGACCGGTTTGTCTGAGAATAATCCCCCTTAAAAATACTAAACAAATTTTTTAGTTTTTGTTTTTCCCCAATTTTTGTCTTAGACAAACTATTTCAACCTTTTCCCTTTAATTTATTCAAACCCCCCCTTTTTTGAGAATGGGGAATTTCAACGTTTTATCAAAATCTAAAAAGATCCTTGACCCCTTTTAAAAAACAACACCTAGAATACATGGGTATTTCCCAAATTTAACAATGAAATGACCAAGTTTTTTTCAAAAAGTCTGATGGGAAAATTCAATTCTACAATCCCATGTTTTGGCATTTCGCACCCTGTGCTGTTTTACCTGGGCTGCGTTTTTTTAATTTGCTTAAAAAAAATATTTTCTATATACTTCTTCCGATATAAATGATTTATCTGCTCGGTGTCCCAAGCTTTCAAAAATGTGTTATTTAATAAAATAGGAAACGTGGGAAGCTCTAGGGTGATATACATATCGGAGAAAGCTTAATTGGTATTTCTCTTGGGATTTTTTTTGAGGTTGATCTTTAACTTTAAAAATTTTTTAATCGTCCCCTTTGCATCCTATCGCCTCGACTGAAATTTTCACTGAACCCTTTTCTACGCCCCTTTTAAAATTATCACGTCATTTCAAATTGGTAACCCCTTTCGTTGAATCTCTGATCACCATTCTGGAAATCTATTCCTCTCAAACCCCTTTATTACTTTGACGGCTATTCTCATAAAAATTATTTCTGATTTTTTGGGTCTACGCCCAAACCCCTAGAATTTCCTCCAGTTTCTGCGATTAGCATCAAAAATTAGGCATCCTATGCGCGTTTTGACCTCGTCTTTCTCCCTTATCCCCTATTTTTGTGATCCCCTTTTTAATTTGTAAGAATACCTCTCGAATTTAACTAATATTTCCAAAAGTTGTACGTGTTCTGCAGGATTGCGAATTCCACGTAGTCCTGATTTGTGGTTCGAGTCTAACACAAATGTGATCAACCAATTCCGCCTGCGACATCCCTAGCTCTAAATTCTTCTGAATTTTAATAAATCGAAACAAGTCTGGGGGTTTCCCCGATTTCTTCCCTGCTGTGACGCGAAAAATCTAGCCTCCAATTCTTTCTTATTTTTGATTGGGGAAAAGTTTTCGCAATTCAGCCTTGAGCTGCGCGAAACCGTGGCTGATTCTTGCCCCTAGCACCGATCCAAATATTGAGTATCAATCTTAGCCCCTTCCTGAGATGACTTTTCAAGTAAGCACATGACAGATTACTTTGGGGTTTCAAGAACTGTATTTGATTATCTATTCTCAAGAAATCGTTACATTCTCCGACCGGAAAAATACCTTTCAGGTAATATACTAAATCCTCCTGCCATTACCTAACCCAGAATTATTTTAGTTCGGTGATTGTGACATAGCCATCCTGCGATAGCTATGTCTTGTTGGGTCCGCGTAAGCTAGAGGTGTGGGATTATCTAAAAAATGAGACATTTTGAAGTCTTAACACAACTTTATTAAGAATAACTTAAATTACTTAATTCTAACAACAACTTTCTTTAAGTGAGAATAAGCCACAAATTAATCTGGGAAAATTTAAGTCAGATCGCAACTAGATCACTTATCTTAATTATATTTAATTATCTGCCTAATCTAACTTCCTATACAAAATATTACCTTTTATAGAGTAACCCTCCTATCTTGGTTGAAGACTCACCTATTCTGCTACTAGTAGATAGGTATATTCAAGTACTATTACTCCTTCTTATAATTATTATTCTTGGACGATGAGCGTATCCTTCTTCCTTGCGAGTAGGTCGTCTAACACTTGTTCCGAACTTTTTCCGCACTAAGTTATCTCTAAGATTGCCGTCCTTTCTCACTAAACTCTCTATCCTTTTTAAAGTATATCTTATTTGCATTTTCGCCCTGTTTCTTCTTGGTATTGGGTTGGAAAAGTTTTGCCATTAATCATGGCCGTCAAAGAACGTAGGAGTTATGTTAGAAGAAGAACGCGAGAGACGTCACAAAATGGTCTTTGCGAGAAAAATGTAATTCAAAATGCCATTCAAGCCTACCATGTTGCAGTAAGTAGGTTAATTTTTTATCTGAAAATTTTGTTTTCTCTAATAAAAAAAGACATAAATGGTGCAACTTTCTTTTTCCTTTATGTATTTGGGATAATTTTTTAATGACACTCTCATTATTTTGTCAGAATAACATTTGTATTTTTTAGAAATGTACTGCTTTGATATCATAGCCGTATCCTGACCTTATTTCATACTTTGCCTAAACAGCTTTGATCATTCTGTACAATGCCTAGGCAAAGCATGAAATAATTCTCATATTTCATACTTTGCCTAAAAAAGTCAGGCATTCTATACAATGCCTAGGCAAAGTATGAAATAATTCTCATATTTCATACTTTGCCAAAAAAAGTCAGGCATTCTATAGAATGCCGGCATTTTATACTTTGCCGGTAACATATATAAAAGTAAATCACATTCTTAAGCTGAAAAGGGGAAAAAAAATCTAAACTCAGAAATGGTCCGGAATAATCAAATATAATATAAGCAAAACAAAAATGACTGTTGTCAATCCAACATAGCTAAAAATCCAGTTGTTGAAAAAAAATGGGAAAATCGCTTAAAAATTTAATTAAAAAAAAATCTAAAGTGAATTTCGATAAAAACTCTTCGTAGTGCACATCATTAGGACCTATAGTATTTATGTGTGTGCGTTTCATATTTCTGGGTTGCTTAGTTTGACCGGTACAGGTGAAACATACACACAAACTCTTTCTTTTATTAGTATAGATATATTCTGATTTTTTATTGAAATGGACTTTTAATCGAGTCATTTTAACAGGATAACTCCTTTAATTTTTGAATTTTAGACTCTGAAAATGTGAAAAAAATTGTTCTAAATATTATATTTTGTATAATACTAAGTAAAGAAAAGATAATATGCAAGATTTTGCTTTCTATATTGAGTTCAATTCTTTGAGTTAATTAAGATAAAAAAAAATTGTTGTACTTAACAATTTGAATCATCATTAGTCATAAATTTTTATTGTCAGTACATTTATTTGAATTAAAAATTCTACGAATAATTCTTTAATAGTATGGGTATGTATAAACTGTGGAATGTGCAAATGATTTGAAAGTACATATAATCCAATATAACTACTGCATATATACAGATAACTAAACCACCCTCTGGACCATTATTTATTTATAAACACAATATTTACAAAATATGCATTGAAATGATATAATTATTTGCAGTGCAAGTAAAAATGTGAAGAATGTTACTTGCACCAAAATTTTTTAACGCATCTATAACCCTTGTAGTTATGATCAAGGCCATGACAGATCATAACTGCTGGATGAAATAAGCTGATTAGTCTGTGCCAAATTCAGACTTAAAAGGAGATAAAATGTACAAAACATCCTGCTTGGCATTGAAATATTTACAATATTTCAAAACAAAAGAAAATACATAGAAATGTAATATGACAATACAAATTACATCTAAAGTTTATTAAAAATGACATCTTAGCTACAAAGTTACAATTATATGTTAATCAAATTATTGCAAATGGACACTGCTTATGCAAATTAATACACATTATGCAATTTAAATTGTCACAATAAACACTGCATGTTTAAACTGACTACAAATTCTACAAGTAGTTCTAAATAAGAAATGTGTAATTCAAACAATTACAAATAGAAAATATGCGGCTTAAATAGTATATGAACACTAGTTCAAATGATGGCAAATAAGCATTTTTTTAAATTTCCAGTGGCCAAGGTTACAGTAGACCACTCACCACAAAGAGGGAGAGTCCAATGCTAAGTGGATATTCAGACAACAAGCTTTTTGCAGCTCAAATAAGAAATGTACAATTAAAATACATACAAATGTCATTTTACTGTTTAAAATTGTTGTTAATTAACATTATATAATCTTAGTTTGTGGTATTTATTTTTGTTTGCATTATTTTATCCAATATTATACCAAATAAATTTACTTGAAATGTTTTGAAATTTTTAAATTTTTTATCTAGAAATCTATTCATATTGTTACGAACTTTGTATAAATAGTGTAAATAATTTGAATTTGTGGATGTTTAATGCATTTATATTACTCTATGTTATATTTATTTCATGTTAAAATTGTAATATTCACAAGCAACGCCGTCCTTTACGTTACAATGGTGACTCAATGGGAACTTGGCGAGATCTTGGTGATAGAGCCGCCAAGTTGGCATCATATTTGGTGACATTGGCGACCATGTTGGGGAGTTCGGGACCCTCTGGATTCTCCTAGAACTTTGTGGAGAAATCCACTAATTTCACTCTCTATGACGCAACGGATCTTTCCAGAAGTTTCCACCGTTCTATAAAGAGAGCGCTGCTCGCCGCAACGAATCAGTCTCGTTTCAACCAGCGACTAGTAAACTTGCCTTGACCGTGATTACCGATTATCTTGGCTGTTCTTGTGAATAATCGTGTATTTTACGCACTGATAACTGTGTTTGGAGTGCTGTTGAAGGTGTGAAGACCTTCTGAGATTTATTCTGTGAATATTGCTGTTGAATCCTGTAATTCAAGGATGGGATTTCCATCAATAAATTTTCATCGCTCTTAAAGAATTGTCTTGTACTTTGTGACTGATTTGCATAAAATCCTCGAACTCGATCAACGTAACAATTTTGGTGTCAGAACTATTGATTGAATATTAACCTTTAGAGAACGGCTGGTCGATAGTGCCACCAAAAAGGACAGCTCCTTAAGGACGGCGCTGGTCGGAGTAGCGACCAAGCTCTTCTTTCCCCCTTAACAGCGTTCGGGTAACCGTGGTGTCTACTAGAATCCCGAAACGTCAATCACTGACCGGTCTCTTTTTGTATTTAGAGGGGCGAGGGAAGAGTTCCTCTTTCCCACTTATCTAGAATTCCCTTTTCCCTCTTTTGCCAGGGTTCTCAAATTGCAGATTTAATCTTTACACAGTTATTTTTGTAAGGGGTTTTGTTCGCCTTTACTTATCCATCTCTAAATTTATTTATTATATTAATAGAAAATAATTTAATAATTACTTTCAAAAGTCCACGCTAATTAAAATCGTTTTATTATATTACATATTTCCCAAATCTGTTCATTTTGCTTCAATTAGAAAATGTTTATTATTTTGATTTGCTTACATTCGCACGCATACGAACTATAAAAAAATTTCTAAAATCATTACACTAATACACCTTTTTTAAATAAATTTGCTTATAATAAATAACTTTATTTCTTTTGTTGAATAAATTCTATTACTCCATTTTTTACTGTATAAAAATTTCTAACCTAAAATAATTTTTTTGTTATTAAAATATGAAATTATTGGATTATATGTTGAAGTTAAGCAATATTTAATTACTAGGGAAATTAATTTTTAATTTCCAATATGTGTTCCTCTTTATTTTACACTTTCCGGCATTATATATTTTAATTTACTATTAAGAAGTATATATTTACATAAAATTTTATTTTCACAGTTTATTCAAAAATTGTGCAGAGTAACCCAAACTAACGATTTTTTACGGTACGCTATATTTACATACTAAGGAATTTAGTACGTATTTTATTATGCATGTTTTTTTACTAATACACGTATAGCTATGCATCTGTCGAGATTAAAAATACTTCAGTTCTACATTTTATTCATTTTATATATATGTAAAACTGCTTAAAGTATATTTAATGAGAGAATTTTAAGCAATTTTAAGCATTTAGTTTTTGATAAAAAAATTTTCATAGTGCAATGTATTGCTTAAAAAAGAAAAATATTTTACACTGTTATCTTACGTTATATTTAGTTTTAAAAAAAACTTAAAATTTTGTATCGAAACATCAAAAAAATTTTTAGTCACGTAAAATATAACAAAAAAACGAAAAAAAGATTTTTGCAACAAAAAATATTACAGAAATATTTGTTATAGATTTTTAAAACTATCTATTCACACAAACCTTCGAATTTATTTATAAAAAGCAAGAAACTAACTTCGACATTTTTTATTATGACAATTGATGTATAAAAGTTGAGTCTTCGAAACAAAAAACAAAAACTATTAATCCCGATATTTTTTTTCTTTCAAATTTATAGAAAACGAATATTACGAGTTCATCAGCATAAGAAAAATGCCCGGATTTATCCAAAAAACTTAGAAACAAGAATGAGAGCAAAGTTCTACAATGTTGGATTTCTTGATTTTTTGAAGCGTTAAGTTTTTTTCATTTATAATATATATATATATATATATATATATATAGTAAGTTTCTTTTATAATAATATTACGAAAAATTTTTCAAAATGCCTAAATCTATCTGAAAAATAAATACCATCCAGAATGTAGTAGTCTAACAGATAGTTGTATTAAAGTAAGAAATGTGTTCGTTCTCTCTTTTTTTTTTTTTTTTTTCCTTTCGCCTATTTATTCGTGAGTCACGCATTTTATGTACAACAGTATAAAGAACGGAGTGTTCGGATGCGCTCTAAGTCTATTGAACGTTTGAAACTCTGAATACAGAATCAGATGGTTCTTGTAAATGAGCAAGTTGTAAAATCTTTTATAGCGACAAAGAATGCTTCTCCCCCTTGATTATAGTTAATTCTTCAGTTTTTGGTCATTATTGATTATCATATGCCTCTTTGGTGTAAGAAAACGTAGAAATGCACATCTGCCTTCTTGTAAATCTTCCAAGGTTGCTTTCAAGTAGCCGGAAAACTTTTCTTCCTTATTGCCGTAATAAATCTTTAGGAAGGGTATTTCCTTTTCTGTTAAATTGTCGGACATAGGATAAATAGAAACTATGCCGACCAAGCCCTCCAAAAAGTCTCTTCTACTTTGCGAATGTTATCAGAAGAATTAAAATAACCGTTCGGAGAACTGATATTGTGTTTAATTTTAGAGAAAAGGTATAAGGACCCAGTCATTTGGGGACTGTCGGCAAAGGAGGATGTTGAGACAGATAACCTTTTGTTTTGATGAAAATGAAAGTGGTATGCGATGTAACTGGGTGGGAACCAGGAAGAAAGGTTTTGTTGACAAATGTTGATCGAAGGAGTTGGCTTCGTAGGAATATACTTTCAACTCTATCTTATGTCCAAAAATCACACACAAAAATCAGGCGATCTTAGGTGTAAGCATTATACCAATTCTTTTGAAATTTTAAATAAGAAGTAAGGATTATCCAAAGAGTAAGCATACAACTTTTTTTGTCCAAAAGGTGAAAAAAATTAAGAAGCCCCAATATGTTGTCATTACTCGCAAATGAAACAATTCAGTATAAATAAGAATAATACAATCCTTTTATATAAAAACAAGTTTACCGATATACATGAAGCTTTTCGGCAAGTAAAAATGTTTGTAGTCATAATATTTTGTCTTTGATACCAGCTTATTGTTTGCGTTTTACTACCAAGTATTCTAAAAATTCAAAAGCATTTCCTTTTTTACTAATGAAAAATTTATTATTGTTGAAAAACTATAATTTTTAAATTTCTTATGCGTATTTAAAAAATTTATTTTTAGGAACACGTAGGTAAATTGATAAATTATTAATATTTCATTTACAAGTTCCATTAGGAGCAAGAAGTAAAAAAGATGGACCTCGTAATTTAAATGAAGATCAAATGATAGAGAACGATAGCCGAGCTAGAGACCACACTCTTTAATTTCCACACCACGACAACCTAAGGAATTTGACTTAATGCATTATCAGCTGTACAACTCGATGGATTTTTAAATAAAACATGGAAACGACTACAATGTGGCACTGTTGTATGCACCAACGTTTTATAGCCTTAGGATATTCACATTTTATAGTATAATGAAACACCTACCTTCGTTCATCTCATTTATTTGTCTACTGTAAATGTTTTATCATATTTCAGCATATATGAAGAAATTATATCAAAAGAAAATATCATTTTAATTTTTGGAAAAATGCTTGTAAATAAAATTTAGAATTATTCTAAGTATTCTTTAAGTATTATGAATTTTAATGTATCAAAACAGAATAGATTAAGGTATGATGTACATTCTGCAAATATATTCTAAAAAGAAAAACTATTATAAAATCATTAACAGTGCAGTTTCAAAAAGGAATAGTTGATTTTTGACGTTGTCTATTGGAATACATATGTTGCAATACACGTACAACTTTTAATCAAAACACAAATTCACGTAATTTTCTTCTTGATTGAAGCCGTTTGCATGTATCTCAAGTAGATATTTTCATTTAAAAAGAAGATGAGCTTCAAAAGAACTAAACTATTTTAGAATAATTCTTTAACGATCTAAGAAAATCTAAATTTACATTTTGACATAAAGCTCAACATTTTACTTTTCTTTTAATTTTATAATATTGATTATACATAATTATAATTAATTAAAAATTACGTTATTTATTTCTTACTTATAATTTGATTATTCTTTGACACCTGCGTAAATTAAGTTTGTGTAACAAATTCCTGCATTTAATAGAATGAAAAATGAATTTATAATAATATACATATTTTTTAATGGATTTAGTGAAAATCAAAATATAAGTAAGTTTTACTGGAATAAAATTAATTAAATTTTGTAAAGTTTTCTGTATCTTTAATTAAAATAAAATAAGCGCTTTTTTTCTTACGCAATGCTTTAGATTATCTCAGCACTGTTTTATATAATAATAAATTTTTTATGCTATTTCACTCGCTTTAAAAATATTGAAGATGAAATCTAGGGGAAAAGCAGGTTAAATTGTGAGGATTCGTCTTTTTTTTTTCTTCTTTTTTAAAAAATAAATAAATAAATATTTTTTTCTTAGATTTCTTGAACTGAAATCATTAGTAACTATTACACCGTATTCGAAGAAAACATGTTTCCCTAAGAAAGGGAAATCTTCGTATTTAGGGACTTTCTAAGGCTCGGACATCCCCATTGCACAGCAGGAGACTAACAGCTATCTTGCTTCTATTGTCCGCCGGTGTACGGTAGCATCAATCAGTGACAAAAAAAGGGGGAAGTTAGCGTGGCGAAAAGTGCTGTCCTGTGGAAAATTTTCAACTGAAAACCGCCGTCTCCAAAAGGTTAACGTCGCACTGTTCAGCTACACGAGGGCTTTGGGCGGCGGACCACGTAATTTTGAACCATGGTCAAGTGACGTGGAAGACACCTGAGCTGGCACCCCCTCTCCTAACTACCACACCACACCAACGGGAGGACGTTTAGGCTCTCGACAGATTTAACGTGCATCGCTGCCCTACACGGTGGGTCTTTAGTGGTACTGGGCTCAAACTCGTGACAAGGCAATCCACGGTATAATACCTATACCAGTCGGCTACCACGGCCAATTTTAGTGTCAGAAATGGGATGTAAGGCTGTTGTTCGGGTTTTGTCGATTCCGAGTATCTTACAAAGTCTCTTGCAAAACTGCAGAATCAAAGTTTCTCCCTTGATCGAAGTGCAGTTGTAGAGGAACTCCGTATCTTGAGATCCAGTGTTGAACTAGAACATCTGCAACAATCGAGGCCTCTTGGTCGAAAACAGGATGAGCTTCAGGTCATACTTAGTGAAGTAGTCCATGACAACCAGGATGTTGTTGTTGCCATCTGATGATCTCGGAAGTGACCTAGTGTTGAACTAGAATATCTGCAACAGTCGAGGTCTCTTGGTCGAAAATAGGATAGCTTTCAGGTCACACTTAGTGAAGTAGTCCATGACAACCAGGATGTTGTTGTTGCCATCTGATGATCTCGGAAGTGATATAGTGTTGAACTAGAATATCTGCAACAGTCGAGGTCTCTTGATCGAAAATAGGATAAGCTTCAGGTCACACTTAGTGAAGTAGTCCATGACAACCAGGATGTTGTTGTTGCCATCTGATGATCTCGGAAGTGATCTAGTGTTGAACTAGAACATCTGCAACAGTCGAGGTCTCTTGGTCGGAAATAGGATAAGCTTCAGGTCACACTTAGTGAAGTAGTCCATGACAACCAGGATGTTGTTGTTGCCATCTGATGATCTCGGAAGTGATCTAGTGTTAAACTAGAACATCTGCAACAGTCGAGGCATCTTGGTCGGAAATAGGATAAGCTTCAGGTCACACTTAGTGAAGTAGACCATGAAACTAGGATGTTGTTGTTGCTATCTGATGATCTCGGAAGTGGGCCTAAGATGTCAAATGCTATTCGTTCGAAAGGCTCTCCCCCGTTATACAGCTGCAGTCTTTCTCTAGTGCGTTTTCTGGGACCTTTACGTGCAGCACAGGGATTAATATATACATACAATAACAAAATTAAATCTCTATCTTTTATAAAGGATGTGTCATTGACAGAGTTCAAAGGATTGATACAAATTTTACAAAATTAATTACTTTAATTATATGTGTACTATTGATACTCTTTAACAGTATAAGAGAGTAGGTTCATTGACACTACTCAGTCTTCTGTGCTTCCCACAATCACTTCACAACTTTTCATTTACTTAGCTTTCTTTGCAGCCTCTCTTGGAGGAATTATGACTCGGCAAAATTATATAAATATTGGAATTATAACAATATACAGAAATAAATTAAATTTTTTAGAGTCTTCGCTAAAATTTTTAAAAATTTCTAACAAAACATATTTTTGAAAAATTGATGAAAGAATTGGTTTTTATGAATTCTAATAATTTTCTACGTATTACAAATAACTTGACAGAGGAAATATTTTTGTCAGAAGATGTCACAAATGCTGCAACATGAAAACAAACTTCTTGTAATGCTAATGGCTAAGAATGCTAATTTTAAGTTTAACAGATACACAGGCAAACAAGAAGAATTGGACAATTTTAAAGAACAGCGAGAGTTTAAATGCCTTGTTACAAGAAAGATCTGGAACGTATTGAGTTATTTTTAAAATATACAGTTACTCTGAAAATAATTAAAAACATCTCATAAATCCGTGAAATTTAAACTATATAAATCTAGGAATAAAGATAAGCCATGCTTTCTTTTATTAATTTAAAAAACAATGCATACACAGCCAATTTTTTGAAACATGATATAATTCACAAAATACAATACATATGGATTCAATATACGGATTAAACAACTATAAGAAATTATTGTTAATCTTAATTAGCATAGTTAATCTTTATTGGCATTAAATTAAAAAAAAAAAAAAAAACAACATTGAAAAATTTTCAAACACTAATTTTTTTAAGCTCAAGAAAGAATTTAGATATGATATGGAGGAACAATTTAACAGTAATTTACACTAGTTAGCATAACAATAGAGTAAGAATTTAAAATATATAAATACTTAAATGCATTTCATATGTATTTATCAATACTTTTCACTATAACAAAGCTGTTAGTACATACAATTCAGAAATTAAACACACTGATTAATCTTACATTGCTAAAAATTACCGAAATGTAAATAAAAAATATTTTTCACATATTTATAATGATGGTTGAAGGCATCCGCAACGAACTATCTCTATGACGGCAATGCTTGGGTGGAGTCAACAAAGAAGAGCCTTTTACCGATTGGACTATTTTATTATTAGAACCTTTGCTTTAGGTTAACTGTAAGATTAACGGAGAAATCCTTTTGTTAGATATAGTACTGCGCGGAACTTAGTATGTATATGTAAAATGCTGCTCTCGTGAAATG
This sequence comes from Trichonephila inaurata madagascariensis, assembly GCA_019973955.1. Taxonomy (NCBI): domain Eukaryota; kingdom Metazoa; phylum Arthropoda; class Arachnida; order Araneae; family Nephilidae; genus Trichonephila; species Trichonephila inaurata. The sequence goes on from BMAV01023501.1 coordinate 82,024, forward strand.
ATGTCCGTATTAAGGTATCCGTCTACGTTCGGAACTGTGATTTTGCAAAAGCGTGTAAATGGATAATATTCATGATATTTAGTGTCACTTAGATTAGAAAATGTATATAAAATTATTTTAAGAATAGTCTTAAAATAATATACAATACAATATTTTAATATTTTAACAAAAAATGAATGACAAAATTTTCAAAATATTCTGCTTTTGTGAAAAAGGCTTCCATTACAATAATATTCTACCTGTATATAGCTCAAACCTCTGTACAGAGGCTCAAGTAGAATTTTTGAAATATATAACTTGGGTTTATCCATGTTTTACGACAACAGAAGGGAGAAATTTTAAGAAAAAAACGCCGATAATTATTTCAATGGGTTGTAACTCTGAAAATAATGTGATTTTTTCAAAAATCATAGTTGAGCCTCTGTACAGAAGTCTGAGCTATAGACAGGCAAAATATTATTATAATAGAAGCATTTTTCACAAAAGGAGAACATTTTGAAAAAAGGTTATTCTAAGTTAATTTTTTGCCGAAATATTGTATTTAAATAAATTTTTTTGTCAAAATGTCCTTAAAACAATTTTATACATGTATTCTAATCTAAGTGACACTAAATATCACGAAAATTACCCATTTATGCGCTTTTCAAAAATCACGGTTCCGAACGTAGTCGGATACCTTAAAATTGCTATAGAATAATCCCTGGTGTAATTATTTCTTGAACTTGCTTGTTGTAATCCCGTGAGTTCAACATATTTTGGCGTCCACGAATATTTTTCTTGTTAAATATGGATATCGATATACTGAAAGCAAAACGAAAGTCTTTAAGAGCAGCATTCAGTATGGGTTGCAATGGTATTAGCAACAGAATCGAAACCGAAACTTTAGGTAACAATGAAGTCAACGCTTTGTATAAGCAGTTACAAAATAAATTCTCTCTGCTGGAAACGACTCAAGAAGAAATATCTGATTTGTTATTAATGAGTGATGAACTTAAAAATACATATTTAGAGGATTTTTCGAAAGCCGAAGAATATCTTGACAAATTTTGTCAAATTTGTTCACTTTTAGAAGCTAGCTAAGAGAAAACGATTTTGGTTCCGGAAGAAACTATTTTCGTTGAAAAGCGAAAGTTCAAGCTCCCAAAACTTGAATTAAGAAAATTTAGTGGAGAACTGAAAATCTTTCTTGCGTTTTGGTCGCAATTCGAAAAAAATCACCTGGATATAACGATTGCAGAAGACAAGTTTCAATACTTGTTGCAGTGCTTAGTACAGGATTCCTAAGCAGCTAGATTAGTGTAAAGTTTTCCGCCGACGAAGGACAATTATTCCAAAGCAATTACGCAGTTGAAGGAGAGAACTAACTTCTAGTCAGATATACGTACGAGACTTGCTCTCCATCGTAATGAAGAATGGAACTGGTCGGATTAAAGTGGATTTGTCGGACCTGTATGATTTATTAGAAAGTAAACTCATGGCACTTGAGAGTCTTGGCCGCACGAAAGAAAAATTTGCTGAATTCCTGGAGCCAATGTTTGTTGGTTTCAGAATGTTCTTCAGAACATTTGCATCAGAAGCTTCGGTAAATTATTTTATTAAGCATGAGATGACAACGTCATCTCCCAACAGCAACAACACAAGCAATGATATATAGTTACAATACACAGTTAACACAAGTACACATTCACAGTTACAGTTATCATGACATCCCCCCTTTTAAATTATTAATCACATAAAACCAAAAAAAGT
>BMAV01023502.1:0-15616 GCA_019973955.1 Trichonephila inaurata madagascariensis
TTAAAAAAAATGACGCAAACTATTAACAGAAACCCCCAAAAAATGAGGTTCTTTTGAGTGAGAGGTATATATTCTAAGATACTATGAAACTAAAAAATTGTTCATTGTGTTGATTTATACTTGAGAAATAAGCAAGTTTGGGGAAAAGACCTTATTGGTTCCCTTTGAGCCAGAATAGGCGATTCTTTTTTCAGTTTATTTTAAAAATTGTTTTTTCCCCATAAAATAAAATATAATTTACCACGACTTAAAGGGAAAGACTCGGTTCTTCTTCACTGAGCTAATTCTAAGTTGATTGTAATACTTTTTGTTTTTTCCCTTCGGGGGAAGTGTACTTTGAAAATAGTCCCGTTGGATTCTTTACGATTCGTGGGGTAAAAAGATCTTTTCGAGAATTGGAGATGGAAATTTTTTCTTTGTATTGTGAAAAAGAAGTATCGAAGCTTTTAATTGAAAAAAGTTTCGACTGACTAAACTATGCTTTTATTCTTAAAAAAATGAAAAACGAATAAAAGCGAGACAAGAATTTCATTAATGAAATTATTTTTTCACCCACAGAAATAACTAAAAGACGTTTTTATTAAAATACTTTTGTAATTTACATGTAAAGTCCTTTAATGTGATTTAAATCTCCTTTGAGAATAAAACCCTTTTGGTCGATTTTTTTTTTCTATGATATTAAAACTCGTTTCTAAAGTTCAAGCGGATGGAATAATGAAAATAAAAACTCGAGGGTTCACTTATTTGTCACTGAAATAATGAAAAATTGAACATTTCAGTCGAATTTCATAATTCTTTCGGATGAATAACGACACTACATAGAAACATTCTGTTCTCTAATATGTAATAATGTAAAAATTATTATGCACACATGGTATTATATCAATTTAAAGTAAGAAAGAGTGTTCACATACGAGTCAGATAAAGAAACAACCTAATAATAAACACGAAAAAGTTATGTGTTAAAGTTTAAAAATGATCCCCTTTAAAATATGGGAAAAATGACATTTAATTTCTACGGGTTTTCATCAAAAAAACCCTTTTTAAACATTAAATAAGGTCAAAATTTTTTTTTGGGTGGTAATTAAAGGGGCTCTTAAAAATGTGCAGATAAACCATTTTAATTTTTTTACAATACAGATGAAAAATTTTATTTTTTTAGATAATTCCCTTTGTGAACGTTTCGAAATTGTCAAATGATTACATTGAGTGAACTGAAATCCTTGTTAATGAGAAAAGAGTTAAATATATCTATTAGTTTAAAGAATTTTTGTAAAAATTTTTTTTTTAAAAATTCATAATAAACATCTATCTTTCCCCTTTATCCTTCGTTATGGTCTTATCCCCCCGTGGACAAAAATACTTCTGATGAATTGTGAGCAAGATGAGTAGATATCACGATTTTTTGGGGGGGGTTCAATGACTAAAACAACCTAATGGCGGTTTGGGGGATCACTAAAAATTTCGTCCCTTCGCAATGTTGGCAGAAATGAATGAACCATAGGTGTGCAATATATGTGTAAGAGATGTGGGGATTAAAGTGTAAAAAGTGACAACAAAAAAGGGTATTCCAATAGGGGGTTTCCCCTGATCTAATTCACCCCAGGGGTTAACCCTTTTTTGGGTGAGTCGGGTGTCAAATCCGAGGTACCCCTTTATTTTTTCCTTTTCCCAAGGGGGTTTCCTCTTTAGTAAACAAGGGTTTCAGAACCGGGGTACCCTAGTGATCCTTTCTATTTTCTACCCCCCCTCTCTTGTCATCCATTTTTCTTTTATTTTTTTAGTCAGACCACAGACAAATATTTTAAAAAATTTTCTAGTTCCCAAATTTTTTTTTTTTTAAAGAAAAATTTTACTTTTTTTTTATAACATATTTGTTTTACATTTTGTATTGCGTTAGTTTTGTTTCTTTTTCTTAGATTTCTTTCAATATTTTGATTATGTTGCTTTATTTGTGTTCGATTAACACCGTTGGTTAGCCAAGCCAACCCGCATGTTTGCCGTGTGCGGCGTCCCGTAAGGAGGAAAATGGTGTTCTGGGGATCCTTTGCTTTCCCTTTGCCCACACTTCTCCAGTATGGAGGAGATTGGTGGCCAAGGCATACCTCTGCGTTGCCTTTGGCCCACGCTTCACTGTAGACGGGTGGCAGGAGTGAGCCCGCTCCTATCATTCGGCTGGTGGTACCTCACTTCGGTGTCCCCGAAGAGACACTGCTGTAGGGTTAGTGCTGCAGATAAGGGGTGGCGGGTTTACCCGTTGGATCCTCGCCCTGATGCTGTAGCATTATATTCTGGGTGTACTCCAGGTAAGCGCCGTGCCTGACTATTGTCAGTTGACCGGCACACTGCTTCCCTTGTTGAACTCCGTGGTGGGTGGAGGCACGCCAGGACGAAGTGATATTACGCGCTTATGGATCCAAGTCGGCTGTGCCCGGGTAAAGGCCTTGTATTACCCACTCTCAACATTGACAAAGTTTCAACGACTGCGAAAGAGAGAGAGAGATTTTTATTACTTTCACTTGAAAACAATGAGATATCGAAGAAATCGCCCTTTGCAATACAGAAAGCTCTCGTAGGAATAGGTGGTGAACCGAAATCACTAAAACGATTGCGTTCCGGGGATCTACTTATTAAAACAAACTCTGCTCTTCAAACTAAGTCCCTTCTTCTTGCTAAATCTCTCTAAATAGTCCTCTAACGATAAGTCCGCACAAAATCCTGAATTCTTGCCATGGTGTTATTTCTGAACCTGACCTGTTGAACACCCTTGATGCAGAAATTCTGGAGGGATTCTCTGATCAGGGTGTTATTCAGGCCAGAAAAATCACAATAAAGAAAGATACAACAGTTATACCAACCAAACATGTAATTTTAACATTCAGTAGCCCCAATCTACCCAAAACCATTAAAGCTGGATATTTGAACTGTAAAATACGTCCATACATTCCGAATTCCTTGCACTGTTTTAAATGCCAGAGGTTCGGACATTCACAAATTTCCTGCCACGGACTTGCTCTATATGTGCGTCTGCTGGACATGCTTCCACAGATTGCAATCTAGAGCCCAAATGCATTAACTGCTCTCAACCCCATACCGCTGATTAAAAACTGTGCTCGAAGTGGAAAACCGGAAAACAAATACAAGAAATTAAAACAAACAAAAATATATCTTATTTAGAATCCCGAAAATTAATAGTCCCACAACCATCTCAAACCTACTCTCAAGCTACAAAATCCATAACTATAAGCAATATCTCACAAACAGATGAAAATATTACAAAAATAAATGCCCACTTTTAAAATTACTCCAACCGCTTTCATCCCTCCCTAAATCAAATATATTAATTTCCACTCCTGCTGTTTCAACATCCTCCTCATCAACTCAATCCCTTCCACATCTGCAAATGCAGCTACAGTTTTACAGCCTGAACCACCTATTCCTATGTCAAATGACGAACTTTCCAATAACATGTTCACCCCAATTGAATCTTCCTCAATAGTGTCCACTTCCCCATCCAACGGTATTCAACCCCCCTCCACATCTATTACAATAAGGGGATCGAAACAAAACGCAAAAACTCGTATAAGAAAACGAAAAAAAGAATTACTTAAAAAATTAAATCAAGAAAAAATAGAAATAAAGATGGCTCCATACAGACAAAAAACCCCAGCTCCAGCAGAATACACAACGGATAAGGAAGACATGATCACATATGACGTTGAGGAAGATGAACTTGAACAACATCCCGATCTTGTTCACAAAGATGGTAAGCAATATTTTGGAAAGGATCTTTATTTTTAACACCGACTAGACATCGAAAATGATTTTTTCTCAATAATACCTATTGAACTTGGTGGGGAAATACCCCACCTATATTTGTTTTTAAATTGGTTATATAATTGAGTTTTTAATAAATTTTGCGATTTTACATTTTGAAACAAAAATTAAGTTAAATTTAGTATTTTAATAATTTTATACTTTTAATGCGCTTCAACGAATGTTTGACACAGTATAGCCAGTATTGGCTCTTGCGCCAATAAACCCAACACTCACTCACTCACCCATCATCTAATTACTTCTTATGAATCATCTGACGTATAAATGGCACATATCAACATCGAGTGTCTATAGTGATAATCAATAGGAAATTCAGATAAACAAGCTAAGGTCACGAGAGCCATTTCACAGATTGTCCCTCATCGTTGCGCACTACTTACCACGCTTACTGTTGATATGACTGTCATATTAAAGAAAGAAGTGTTCGCAACAAATAAAAATTTAAATTTAATTTGAAAGTTAAAGTTTTTTTTTTTTGAATTTATACAAAGTTTTTATCTTAAGGTAGGGAATAATTAAAAAATAACGGTTACTTAGAATCTACTAATTTTTTAAATACTTTATTTGTTCTTTCTTCATGTTTCAAGAAATTGGGGTGGAGTTGCGACGAGGAACAATGTTCAGAGATGATGATGATGATTCCTGATTTAACACAACTCGAGCCAATTTATTTATTGAAAGAATTGCCGCGAAGTGGTGATGACAAAATCTGGCCTGATCTGGATTAAATCAAACTAGGATAGGCAAATGGGGAAAACTATGGGTTTGTTGCTTCCGGCGTATCCATATTTCTAAGTCAAACTTTTCTCTTAATCTAGCAGGGTCATGTCTAAAACATATTCCATTTTGAATTCCTTTTTTTTTCTTAGAATTACTCGAATATAGCCTTGCTTTCATATAAAATGGACTACAGCACACCACATACACGCACGAACAATCTCACACTTGCAGTAAAATGCAAATCAATTTATTCGACTTATAAATCACGACATATATAAAATTTTAAAGCTACGGAAAGCATTCTGAAAACTCATTGATAAAACCGATGGAGTAAATGAACAATACATAGAATTTTTGAAGAAACCTACAGTATACTACGTCAATCTTTATCAATCATTATCATTTTCTTTGCGGGAATGATGCGTCATGTAATTTGGGACGGATGGTCAGAGTTGAACAAGAATATTGACATAAGACGTTTAAGTCAACAGAATTGCTAAGCTAACAAGATAAACAGAATTAGAAAATAAAAATTTTCAGGATATTGAAGAATTGTTCCATGCTAGAAGAGGAGGAAAGTTTGCTCAGAGATGATCCCATAAAATATAAGTAAGACCAAAAAGTCCCAAAATGATGGCATTAAGATGTGGAGCAAAGTGAGCTTCCAAAAAATACAGAATAATTTTCCTGTAAGAAGAAAGTGGCATGATAGTATTGGCTATTCACCAGATTCCTCTCATTTTCCCTTTCTCAATATGGACCAATACGTACATTTTGCCTTATTTCCTTTATTTGATATGGTGCGCCTACCTCGAAATTTCATAATTGTCTGGCCACTCCTTGATATCGCAGTTTTAATGAAACGTAATGTAGTTGCAAATTATACATTTTGTTGGTGGAATAATACAGACAGCTCCTTGATTTAAATGATGAAAAGGAGCCTTTGAAGCTTATCAGTAATCAGCCTGAAAACAGAAATTAGTTATGTGGATTACTGATGATAGACCTTACACATACAATATATATTAATTTACTGTCAAATGATTATGAAAATAATTAAAATGTTCATATAGTTCTTAAATTTGTTATGTCATTTTAAGTGTGCTTTTTAAAAAATTCATTACGGGGTAAAATATTTCTTCTTGCATGCGCAGAAACGATTCATTTGATTTACAGCTTGTTGGAGCCTACGGTTTTGAACAAATACTAAATAATTTAAAAGATAATTTTAATTTTGAAAATAAGCTGTTTCTCTGAATAATTGTCCTTAAAATATTATATATTTAAATGATATATATATATAAGCATGGTAACTCCTTATTGTGTATAATGACTCGTCATATATTAATCTTTCTTAGAGATGTCATAGATTCTTAGAAAAGAAAAAAATCCATCTTTTTGATTTTATGTAGATTACATAAGTTGTCTCTAGCACGTTACATATTGTAAATGTTATCTTATATATGTTCAAAGGGATACTCATAAAAATAATGGGACAGAAAATATAAATATACTCAAACCCTTTAATTAAAGTAATGAAAATTTCTGAAGAATATCTCAGGCGGACTGAGGCAGAGAAAATAATAGGCTTTCTCTGTCTTATCACAGCGGTAGTCGTGATTTGCTCTCGGAATGCTCACACCTTCCATAGTTAATTATACATGGCGGAAAAGAATTGTTTCATAATGACTAGTACTTCACCGTAATGCGTTTGTGAAAGGAAATGGACGTAGTTATGGTTCCGTGATATCTTGGTGCATTGAGTGTTTTCTCTTATTATCGTTATTTCAGGCAGCTGAAATGACTGCTAAACGGCACAGTTTGCAATTGACGCATAAATAGAAACATGCAGATAATTACGTTTAAAGATAGCTTTTGCTTAAACCATTTGTTACAATATTACTGAAATAATTTAAACTAATTTTGAGAACAATTTTGTAGCGTTGAACTACTTAGTTCGTTTTGAATTATAATCGTTTCAGTCTCAGATTGAATTCGATTTTCTTTGTTGTATAGACAAAATGTATGTAGAACGAATGTTATGTAAACAAAAATTTAATATAGTGTATTTTCATTTTTTATTTTTGCTTTAATCGTTGGCAAGCTTAATTAAAAAAAATTTCAATTTTTACTAACTTCTCAAAAATTCAGATTGAATTTGTAGCACGCCTCCATTAACATATGTTTGAGGGCTTAGAGATAGAAGAGTAATTTTTAAACAAATAACAATTTTTATTCTAACTTTTCAATTTATTCATTACAACCTTTAATTTAAGCCTACGTGGAGCAAATAAGTGTCCTGATATACTTTAAATACATAAATAAAAAAAATAGTACCTTTCAGTCGAAAGAGACACTCGCTTGTATTTGTTAATATCCATGCTAGTTGTCTAATACTTTTCTCAGCAACACCGATTATTCATACATAAATACTTCCGTATTCAAGCTACAAAACGTTCACACACACACACAATTGTTGAAACTTCTCACTATCTCTATCTCTCTAACTCAATTCACTTCACATTAAATAGTAATATTTCTTTAAATAATTTCTGGTTCCTTTAAAGTATCCGACTACGTTCGGAATCATGATTATAAAAAAGCGCATAAACGGATAATTTTTATATTTAGAGTCATTTAGATTAGAATATATGTATAAAATTTTTTAATGACATTTCGACAAAAAAAATTATTTAAATACAATATTTCGGCAAAAAATTAACTTAGAATAACCTTTTTTTCAAAATGTTCTCGTTTTGTGAAAGATTCTTCTATTATAACAATGTTTTGCCTGTATATAGCTCAGCCCACTGTACGGAGGCTAAATTACTGTTTTTGAAAAATTCATATTATTTTCAGAGTTACAACCCATTGAAATAATTATCGGCGTTTTTTTCTTAAAATTTCTCCCCTCTGTGTTCGCAAAACATAGATAAACCCACTTCCATGTTATATATTTCAAAAATTCTAGTTGAGCCTCTGTACAGAGGTCTAAGCTATATACAGGCAAATATTATTATAATAGAAGCCTTTTTCACAAAAGGAGAATCTTTTGAAAATGGGTCATTCTATGTTCATTTTTTGTCAAAGTATTGTAAAATAATTTTTTATTGTAATACTCTTCTTAAAACAATTTTATATACATTTTATAATCTAAGTGACACTAAATATAATAAATATTATCCATTTATACGTTTTTGGAAAATCACGATTCCGAACGTTGTCGGATACCTTAAAAAAGAGATTCTAGAACCAATGTCTGTAATGCATTTCCCCTTGAGGACTAGTAGAAGAACAGAAAACCGATTGCAAATTAAACTAAATTCACAATGAATAAGGATTTTGTAAGCTAATTTTTAAATAAGTATTCCTATATGTCATGTGATTTCTAAATCTTTTCTTAATTTTGTCTGTTTCTTAATACACCTTGTGGACAAAATTTTTAATATAACAGGAAATTATTATTGACTTGTGTGCGTCTGTGTATTTTTCAATTCTTCAAATGATTTCCAAAATATTTAATATCATAATGTCAGTTTTATGGAAGAACCGAGAATGTTCCATTAAAATCATTTCATAAATCGAGACAAGGATTTCCATTATTAGATAAATTTCATATTTATTTAGTTAAGTAATATAGTTTATATTTTTGGATTTATGCAGAAAGACACTTAAATAATTATTAAGGGAAATTCCCGTGCTATAGTAGGTGTTTCGACTAATGGAACCTAAGTTTAAATTATATTAGTTGAAGTATATAATAAGTTAAATGAAAATATAAGTGTACAAAATTATTATTAAGTTTTAGCCACTAGTTGTATACTGAAACGAAAAGCTCACATTTTTATTAAGATTAAATTATGTCACTGTTACATTATGTTATGTGTTAAATGCCTACTGTTTACATTAATATATATCCACTTCAGTAATAGGCTCGAAGCCTGCATCAATCATAATACATGCTCAAACATGCAAATGTTTATCTTTGTAGTGAACGTCTAAATCATGCTACAAGCGATATAAAAGAGGAAAAGGTTTTTCTTTTAGTGTTGGAATTGCGTTTTCAAGCAGTTTAAAAGTTTAATACATCTCGTTTTGAAGAATGTAAGGATAAGTTCAGCATGTTTCTGAGTTGAAATAAGAAAAAAATATGGCTCATAGAAATTGTAAATTATTCTTCTGAGAAATTTGTGAACGTGCTCTACGATATGGTGCAAAAATTGTGTTGTGAATCTGGAATTCTAAAGAGACATGTCAAACGACAGGAAGGACTCTTTCAGTTTCAATATGCCTCCAAGGGTGGAAAAGGAATGTGATTCGCTTAGCAAATAACTGTTACTACTTGAGCACTTTTTAGCCAAAGAAATAGTGTCTGAAGCGGTAAAATTTGTGGCAGTCCGTACCATTCGAAGTTATATACAGCAGAAGATAATTTCTGAATATCTTCAGAAATTATCTTCTGATTATGTCATGTGAAGTAATTAACTCCAAAAGAACTTCACAAATATCTTCTCCAGCAACCATTCAGTAAACGTCGGAAATGGACAAATGAATAGAGAACGGGGTTTTCATTTCTGAAAATCAAAATTTTGCCTAGAATATCTTGATGATCGTATCAGGGTCTGGTGCAAGTATGTTGAACGATTAGGCAACTTCTAAAATATGCATAGCTGTGCTGGTTCTTCACCTGATATTTTGGTTGGATTTTACTTTTTTACCCTTAATAAACTAATTGCTAGTACATTTAAAACCATTGCTAAGTTTTATATGTCTAGAAACCTATCACCATCCCTTAGTTTGATTCCCTGTGGCCAAATTTAAATAATAAAAGCGGGCACTTGGGGTGCACAAAGTTCAAAAATTCGTCTACTTTCCCTATGTTGTACGCTTAATAAGTCTGTTTCTTCCACTGATATGTTGAACATTAAGCTAGTGTAATAAAATGATTGACGAATGATTGGGATTGTACACACCACCCGTTTCTACATAAGATGAATTAAAGCAGAGCATATCACCAGCATGAGAATTGCTATACGCCACGAACACATACACCGTCTTTCTTTTTCACACTGATGCATGTGGTAATAATTATTATTAGCTATGACAGATACTCAAAATACTGATTTATTCTTTTCCACTAGCTGAACTGTGTTATTATTTTAATTATTTTTATCCTGCATTATATGTGACTTATTTAAAAAACTGGCTTTGTTGCCCCTTTTCTTTCAAGTTGTTATAATTTAAATCATCAATAACATATATAATTTACAAGTGCAAAATTAAATATACAGTCACTAAGTATATATTGATCTTATCTGTACTTGCTATGATATTGTTTTAAATTCTTCGCAGGCTTTACATACTTCTAAAAATCAATAATAATTTTATCTCATGCTAATTATATATTTTTTCAACCCTGTTAAAATTGCGAAACATGTACGAAACTTTTCTAGCTCTTAATTCAAATTAATACTTTTAGATAAATGCTTGAAATATGTAGGAGTCTGTTCATTATACATTTGATTTTTGAACACTTTACTTACATATTACGCTTTCTATATTCTTGTGAATTATATTGTAATATTTTAAAACTTTGTTTTGTTAGAAACACAAATTGGGTGTTAAACGAGCATGGCTCAGAAAGCAATATTATTGTTGCAGAATATTTTTGTACAGATGACTTTTCCCTGTTTTTATAATTCGCAAACACTTTTAAGAAAATCTGGATCATATGGATAAGTTAAAATAATTTACAAATGAGAAACAAAAATTTCACTCATTTGGTGACCAGTGAGCAAAGATCTCTGAGTCTTCCAAATGTAGCATGTTTTAGATCTGTATATAACTCTTTTAATGTTTTTACAGATTTCTTTTGCTTTATTCACACTTTAGTAAGAAATTATACTTCAAAAACTGTTTTTCATTTTAACTCAGTGCTTCTCAAACTTTCAATACTTGCGACACAATATTCAATCACAATTTTCATCGCGCCCCCCTCCATACAATAACCATGTAATAAATTCAATAATACTATACTTTGACGCCAAAGCTACAGCATGATTTTAACCTCTCCACCGCCGGCGTATATAAAGGTCTCGCTTAGCCAGTGCGTAAACTGTCCCGGACGTATATGTACGTCTTTCCGAAATACGATCTTTTCTGTTCACTGCTATCCATAAAATTATTCCGAAGGCTTTGGAATTTTATAAAAGGGCCTTAACAATGTTTGCGAAGGATTTACTTGTTCCAGATAATTTCTTGTTTATTCCTTTTCTCTCCCCCCTCCCAAATACGCCACATATGCGTGCATACGTGAAAAATGGTGGCATTGTGGAGTGAATTGCGTAACCTTTAGTCCACACTTAAGGGATTAATTATATACTGTACAAATTATCAAGATAAGTGTTAATTTTTCAACATAATTTTATATATGACAAGCCTGTGAGGTCACTGATGATTATTAAGCTTGTTCTTAACTTAGTATTATTAAATTAATTATAAAGTGCATTGTTCAGTTCTGATACATTTATAAATGTAATTATATCAATGCAAATTGTTTCATTATGTCAAAATGTATTTTGTCTGTTTATTTTCAATAAATTAATAATTTTCTTAAATAATCTTTTGTTTTCTACTTTTCAATATGCTCGCGCCCCCCCCTTCCAGGGTTATCACGCCCCCCTAGGGGCGTGCCCCACAGTTTGAGAAGTACTGTTTTAACTTATTGTGAGGGTAATATATTTATGAATTGAACAACAAGGGCACAGATAAATATTAACAATGATTTACAAATGTTTTCATTTTCTTTTGATAGATAACATACATTTTTCTTTCTTTTTATCACTCAAATATTTGCATTAAATTTTTCAGATACTCGTTATTTGGTTACTATTTATGTAATTTTTCCTTAAAAATTAACTGAAAATAATAATAGTTATTTTTAATTCAATTATTACCTATATAAATATGAATGCATTTAGATAGTCCGATTAAATAGAATACTTTCTAGTTAACGATAATAAAACAAGAATTTTGATTTAAAATATTTTTGTTGTTGTTTTTTTCCAGAAATGTTTTAATAAAGAAAGATTTAATATTATTCATATAGTCTCAGAAGTTAATATATTTTTTATTACTTGTACAATTTGAGAATTCAAAAAAATGGTTAAATCTGTAATTTAAATATATATATCTCTGATAAAACCTCAAATACATTATTTTAACATATAAACCAGTGCTTCTTAAACTTTCAACATTCGTGACACAATATTCAATCACCATTTTCATTGTGCCCCCCCCACACAATAACAATGTATTAAATTCGATAATGCGTTACTTTGACGCTAAAGCTACGATACGATTTTCACCTCTTCACCACCGGCATATATAAACGTCTCGCTCAGACAGTGCGTAAATTACCCCGGACGTATATATACGTCTTTCCAAAATATGTTCACTACTATCCATAAAATTATTCTGAAGACTTTGGAATGCAATAAAATGACCTTAACATTGTTTGAGAAGGATTTACTTATTTCACTGAGGATTTTCTTATTTTCCCTTTTCTTCCCTCCACAAATACACCATATATGCGTGCATACGTGCAAAACGGTGGCATTGGGGAGGGGATCGCGTATCCTTTAATCTGTAGTTAAGGGATTAATTATAAGCCGTACAAAAAAGATGATTCAGATAAGTGTTAATTTTTGCATATAATTTTATAAATGACCAACCGGTGCGGTCACTGATAATTATTAAACTTGTTCTTAACGCAGTATTGCTAAGATAATAATAAAGTTCAATGTGCAGTATTGATACATTTATAAGTGTATTATATCAGTGTAAATGTATTTTTTTTCATTATGACAGAATGTATTTTGTTTGTTTTACCTTAAAAAAATTAATAATTTTTTGAAATAATCTTTTGTTCTCGACTTTTCAATATGCTCTCACCCCTAGGGGGCGCGCCTCACAGTTTGAGAAGCGCTGATATAAACACTTTAAGAGTAGCTTTTAAAAAATATGATTAAATTTCTAAAAGTGGTACTACTTTTCTTTTAAAATTCTTTTTTGCTTTGACTTAAAATTTTACATTATATGCTCTACTTTTATTGACGAAAGGAAACATCAAAGCGACTTGGTAATTCATACTTTTATTGCTGCCAATTTTGCTCAATTTAAGTTAAAAGGGCATTCATGACAACTGCGCTTGAATGGAGCAACTTCTTTTTTAGTTGCATTGACTGAGTATTTATTTTCTGCTTCTTGTGACACAGGATAATTCGATTTCTTTCTTTCGGATTTCCTGTCATGGAACGGTTTTAAAGGGAAAAAATATTCTTTTTCTCAACTATTTGTTAAAATCTTATTGCAATGTTTGAGTGATATCATGATTTTTTTCAAAAAAAAAGAAAACAATTTTAAATGTATCTCTTTATAATCAGACAAACATTTTAAAATAAATGATGAATTTCAAGTAAATATTATAAAAAGGGATTTGATATAATAACCTTTTTTGCAGAATAAATATAATTTTTCAAACGATGATCATATTTATCAATTTTGTATAGATTTTTAAAAAATATTTTGTAACTTTGATTAAAACTAAAAAGAAATGATGAAATAAAAAAAGACGATATAAATCAAATTTTGCACATTACAATAAAATAAGAATCATACATTTTTAATCTAAATTGTGATTGGGATTCAAGTTATACACGTTTCTAGTTTATATTTTAATGAGAAAATAATGAGTTAAATACATAAATAAACAAATTATGCTGATTAACTGGTTTTATATAAAATATACTCTTCAAATAGACCATATAGTTGCGAAATACCTAAAAGCTTAATCTCCAAACTTTCCAAATTTTAGACTTAAGGTAACATATTTTTTTTGTTTTGTTTTGGATACACAACCATACACACACACATATATATGCAAATAGACTGTACTTTCTACTCAAAATTTTGCACCAACAGAAGAACTCAAATTTTTTCTGGGCGTAGCGTTTCAGCTCAAACTTACCTCATAGACTTATGAAGCTTCTCTAGCAAACCTTAGAGCCATCCTTCCTCTTGTGTTTGTTTTGGATAAAAATGTTGGCAATGAAGGAAATACCAAGCACCATTCGAGCATGTTTCTGAGTTCGACCAAAGAAGGGTTATTGTTTATAGAAAATATAGATTGAATAAGGACATGGTCAATGATACGACATTATCTTTACAGATGATACACCCTTTTATATTTGTCACTATCATAAGCTACCATTACGTTCAGTTTAAGTGTGGAAATATCATTCAGAGAGGTTGCTTATAACAATTGCTTTATTGGTCTCCATATTGATCCTGCTTTTCGTTTTGAGTTTTCTTTCGCATTCCAGTACTATGACAAACCAGTGCTATATTTCTGAGGGCTATATATTTCCTAAAACTCTTAACATATTTAGAGCCCTATCTGCGTCCACATTTCGATATGACAATGATATGCAAGTCATATAATTTAATGTTCAAGATATTTTCGCTCATATGATTACAATGCGGCCTTGGGCTACCCATTCTTCCAATATGCTGCCTATTGAGCATGCTTAGTCGATGATTGAAGAATGAGCAACACACGCGGCATACGCTATATTATAACTTCCTTAAGCCAAATTAAATTTTTAAATAGATGCAAAACCAAAAAACTTTCTCTGTGTACGCTTCTCAACTGTGCGTATACTGTGTCACATGTATGGGCTGCATTTTCCGCTACCTGATGTCTGTTTTTTCCCCCAATTAAGACAACTTATTGATTCTTGTTGCCATAATTGCTTTCAGATGACTACTACTGAACCTTCGGATGTTCCATTAGTTCGAAATAATGTTTGGTGCAAAAATGCTGCTGATGCCTAAGATGAGAAAATGATGTTGTAAGTGAGCTTGAAATTGGCAGCCACACTATGAACATTTTGACCTTTATTTCTTCTGTCTTCTCAATGATTGTACATTGGTAAGGCTATCCAGTTGTCCCCTTTGACTAATTATACTTCCTTATATGCCCTACTCTCTGCCTCAAAGTCCCCGGAGAGTATACCTAGGTATTGTCCCTTGAGCTCCGAGGGCCATTTTATTATGCTCAACTACAGAGCTCACGCTTTCGGGGATAAGTTAGTCTTCTTCCTTTGGTGTTTCATATCCTTGGAGAAAAGGATATGAAACACCAAAAAATGAAATTCTTTGAGACTTTTGGTTTCATGGATATGGTGTAACAGTGCTTCTCAAACTTTCAATATTTTCGACCCAATATTCAATCATCATTTTCATCGCACCCCTTCAATACAATAACAATGAATTGAATTCAATAATAATATACTTTGATAATATACTTTGATGCTAAATATACAATACGACTTTAACCTCTTAAGTGCCATCGGTGTATATATACGTATAGATCAGCCAATGCATTAATTGCCCTGGACGTATATATAGTTTTTTTTGATCTTTTCTAACTCCCCTTCCCAATATACCCATTCCCCACACGTGTTAAATGGTGACATTGGGGAGCGAATCACGTAATTTTTAATCGGCAATTAATGGATTAATTATAAACTACACAGGTTATCAAGATGTGTTAATTTTTGTATATAATTTTATATATGGCCCATGGGCTCTTGTAAAAAAAATATTAAACTTGTTTTAACTTTGTTTTATAAATGAAATTTTTAAATACATTGTTCTACTGATACATTTATAAGTGTATTACATCTGTAAATGTGTATTTTATTTTTATTATGTCAGAATATATTTTTTTTATTTACTTTCAGTGAATTAACTTTTTAAAATAATCTTTTTTTTCAACTTTTCAAAATTTCTCGGGGCCCCCCATCTTAGGGTTATCCCACCCTTCTAGAGGGGCGCCCCCGAATTTAAAAAGTTGGTGTAACATAATTATAGCACTTACGGTTGGAAGCAACGATTGCAACACTTATTATACTGAAGCAGAAACTCGATTTTGCTTAAACTGAGGTACCCTGTGCAATAGCTTTCACAGAAATGATGAGCGTAAATATAACCAGGG
>BMAV01023503.1:0-38381 GCA_019973955.1 Trichonephila inaurata madagascariensis
AAAACTTAACATCATTAAGGACGACAATGTAATTGTCCAACGAATGCTGGATTTGGTGAAGAAGCCTAATTACTTACAACAAACAGTTGAAGAAAATGGCTGGGCAAAAAAAAGGGCGATATGGATTTTGTTAAGTGACTTTGATCTTCCAGATTTTCTACGATTAACATGGAAGGAGCTATGATATTTAACTCTTGGGATAGATAAGCTTAAGCAAAGCCGATCATACACTCACGAATACCTTAATCAATCGGGGCTGTACTCTCTTTACGTAAATCAAGAAGATTCCTCAGTTGTTCCACTCCTGTTGAGATCACGACACACAAGTTCAAAAGCACATAACATATGGATAAGAGCTGGTATAGGTCATAATCAAAACATTGAATGGTATTGGCAGTGCAAAGTTGGCGTTAGAGTTGTTGGCTGCAGTGCACATATTGCATCTGTACTTTGGTACTTGGGATACTAATGCCATAATCACAGACAAAAACACCAAATCTTGGATATGCTGGTACACTTCAAGGCGCTGCTAATGGATGATCCAGTGGTGATTCAGCCAGTGTAAGCCAGAAGGAAATGTAATCGAAGACATTCGTTAAAAATAGTTTAACATGTTATTTTTTTCCTGTTTTCTCTATTTAATAAAATATTTTTTTTAAAAAAAAACCTAACATTTTCATTTCGACTGAGTATCAGTGTTAAACAAAGTATATATAACAATGAATAGGCAGATGGTAGGAAAAAGGCCTGATCTTTACCCACCTCTTTTAAATTAAGCTCTTCATGCTACTTTTTTTCAGGGTATTATGACTCGTACAAATAAACTATAATAAAAATCTTATGACAGGCGAATTGTTTTGCTACATTAGTTTATCATTATATATATAATAATTTGTTAACATTCATTTATTAATGCATAATTTTGTTAGTATTTTTGTTTGTTTTATTTATTTTGTCATGTAGAAGGAGGGTGAGTGAATGAGTGAATATTAGCGTTGCACTGTTCAGCTTTGGGCGTCGAACCTCGTAATTCTGAACCATGATCAAGTGACGAGGCCGACACCTGAGCTAGTACTCCCTCTCCTAACTTCACACCAATGGGAGAACGTTTGAGCTCTCTACAAATTTAACATGCATCGCTCCCCTACACAGCGAGTCCTCCACGGTACTAGGCTCAAACTCATAACACGCTGGCCACGAGTTCGTTACCTTGACCACAAGGCTACCACAGCCCCCATATAGGGGGAGGAAGTAAAATGAAATTTTGTTTTCTTTTATTTCTAATAATGAATGAAAGAGTAAATCTATGAAAAAGGATAAATAAGGATAAAGGATAATAAAATACTCAAGAAATAACGAATAATAATAATAAAAGAGGGGTAACTTACGTTTTGGAAAAAAATTGAATTTAGAAAAACGAGTCAATTTAAATTAAATTTAAAAAAATTTATCTTTTTTATCGCAATTTTTAATTTTCTTTTCATTAGTTTATTATTTTAAAAAGATGTTTAAAAATAATAATTTACTTAAAATAAATTTCAATATGATAACAAGGAACGTGTGTTTAAAGCAAATTATTATGAATTTTAACAGTTTAAGATGCTTACATGTATTTACAGTTCACAACTTATATTTTAGTCTGTCTCTGATTCTGATATTAAACAAGAATAGTAGGAATCATAGATTTTCAATGACTATTCTTTTAGAATCTCCTTATGACTTTTGTGAATGTCTCAGGAATATAAAATTAAAAACTATTTTTCAACTTAGAAAGATTGTGCATTCTTGCTCTATTTTAATGAATAAATTAGAACACAGGAATGAATGAATCAGTAAAAATTTTCTGATGGTCAAATGGTCCTGCTCAAGAGTTGATAAACTGAAATGTTCAAGTTCAGTCAAGAAACGATTGAACAATTACACGTTAAATAGAACTGGATTATGAAATCCTTCCGTAGTGTGAGAGTTAGGAGAAGAAAATAAAAATTCAGTCACCATTGCTTTTATCTAATTACGATTCAAAATAAAATTTTCGTTGTTGATAACGCTCGTGTAGCTCTCTCATCAACATTAATTTGAATTAACCAATCGGTAGTTTCAATTGTATATTCATTACAAAATATTGCATTCCCATAAGCCAAAAGTGAAAACCTACTCGTATAACTAGAGTCTTTATTTTGAACGATTAATTTTTGTTTGATATATCTTTTGATTCAATTTGTTTCATCGGTATTTTCCTTTTTCTGGTTAGATATTAGACATTGATGGTTGAATAAAAAAAAAAATATTTTCTGAACAATTTGTTGTCTGCACGACAATTAAATTTTAACAAAAAATATCAAAATGGTTGTAATGATTTGAAATTAAATGGCAGTTTTTGTGCATCCACACCAACAAAATAATGATATTGATTTTTGTTCAGAAAAATACAAGACACTGGTCATCCGTCATCAAACTGGACAGTGGCCGATCCAAAAGATTTTATTGGTAGAGTCTTCCTAATGACGTCACCATCCGTCATATCGCTCTTAACAGATGGGCATTTTCACTGGGTAAAATTCTGGACAGATCCCCTATCGACTACTGATGAAGTCGTAAGGGGTGATAGACGCTCAGTATTCGTTCGGAGGGGGATGTAGAGGATGGAGTGAATAAATGTTCACTTAAATTATTGTTATTCCCCCCTGAAAAGTAATCGTAGCCATATACCTGCATGTGAAGGCTGTCTGTATCTGATTTTAAAAAACAAAATATTTTTTCAGGTAGAAAAATATTTCATTTTTCATAAACTTTAAAAGCGATTGCATATTCTTTTACTAATCATCAATCATTAAAATGAGAGAAAGCTCTGTAAATAATGAATTTTCATCTTTAAAATGTGAAATTAAGACTTTATTTGGCATTACCCATCAAAAACTCGGGAAAAGGCAATGGATTTAAACCTGGGACCTGAATGATCTTTTCTGTCACCCGAAAGGTTTATTGTCTGTGTAAAAAACAGTGACCCGTTTCCGGGAAAGTCCAAGCATTTTTTTTTCCCATTTCCCAACCCTTCCCTTTATGTTTGACACTTTATTTCTTATACCGAGCCGAAATTGACGAGTGGCTATGGTAGTGAACCGGCGTTGTTCCCTTCGAGATGGAGGTTTGAGTTTTGATACCACTGAATGAGCGCTTCTCAAACTATGGGGCGATTCCCCCTAAGAGGATGGGATAACTCTACGAGGGGGCGCGAATATGCTGAAAAATCGAAAGCAAGAGATTATTTTTTAAAAATTTTTAAATTAAAAAAATTCCAAAAATAAAATTAACATTTGCTCTGATAAAATACTCTTAGAAATGTATGAGTATACTGTACAAAGTATTTTATAATTAATTTAACAGTGCTAAGAACCAGTTTAATTATTACCAGTGACCTCATATGCTTGTCATACATAAAATTATATACAAAAATTAACACTTATCTAGATAGCTTGTACGGTTTAAAATTACTTTTGACTTCGCGATTTGACTTAGATTTAGAGTTACGCGATTCGCTCTCCAATGCCACCTTTTTTCCAATAGGTGAGCGTCAGGGGGCGCCCCCGGGGGGGATCCTGAGGGCCCGGCCCCCCAAACCTTTTGTTTTTTTTCCGTTTGGGTTTATAATTCTAAGTATATAATACGTAAAATTTTAATTAAATTTTTTTATTAATGATTAATTTTATTAATTAATGCTAATTTTTTATTAATAAGTTTTTTACTATGTTTTATTCCTGAAAATCAACAAAATCAAAAATAGCATGATACAAGAATGGTGAATTTTAACCCCCGGACCCCCCCTTGAAAATTTCCCTTTTCCCTGCTGGTGAGCGTATGTGATATAGTGGGGGAAGGGAATAAATAAGGAAATCTTCTGAAATAAGTAATTACTCCTCAATCATTTTCAAGGTCCATTTATTGCATTTCAAAGCCTTCGGAATAATTTTATGGATTACAGTGTACAGAGCAAATAGTGCTTCTGAAAGACGTTTACATAGTGGGGGATAATTAACCTTTGGGCGAGGGACGTTTATATAAAAAGGGGGGCAAAAAAGTTTTTGCAGCTTTAGTGTAAAAGGGGTTTATTGAATTCAAACATTGTTACATGGAATGGGGAGGGTATGAAAATTATGGTTGAATATTGCGACTCAAATATTGAAAGTTTGAGAGGTACTGCACTGAAAAGTTAGAGGTCCTCTCCCCGTTATCTGTCTCCACATGTCTGTCAAAAATCAAAGTCTTCACTTTGGCGAGATTATCCTCATGGATGCGTAGAGATTGTGTGTGTCCTCATCTCTTGACCATGGTTAAAAATTACGAGAGCTGCTACTAATAGCCCATATATTACTTCGAAAAATGTCGTTAAAACAAACAATTCTTCAGCTAGGCTATAGAACTCAGCTACACATTTGAAACAGTTGATGTTATTAGTATAAATTATTTGCAATAATTAACTGTTCATTACACAGATACACCTGTGGAACAGCTTTTACCGTATTTGTATAATTATTCTTCCAACAGTTATCTATAACAATATTTAGCTGCTTTGTGGATGTTTGTTGCAATTTGATTCTTGCGGATAAACTGTTATTTTAATTTTGTAAGAAAAGATTCCATTTATGTAGCTAAAAATGTAACGGAACAAATTAGCAAACAATTGTTACAGCAAAATGATAAGGATACTTACGTAGTAAAAGTATTGATTTTCCAATGCTCAACCATAATTAAGATGGCCTTTATTCAAATTTATTTATTGGGAAAGAAAAGGATAGAATTCTATTTGCTTATGTAAGTTTACATAATCATTGAATATAAAAATGGTATAAAATGCTATATTTAAATTAATTCAATAGAAGCTCTTATATATATATATATATATATAGTACGTACGAAATATTGACATTGAGAAAAAAAAATTCGAGAATAAGGCAAAACTGAAACCATTAAAATGAAGAAATTATGCCTTACAAATTACTTAAGGTATCTGACTACGTTCGGAACCGTGATTTTAAAAAAGCGCATAAATTAATTTCAGATATTTAGGTCACTAGATTAGAATACATGCATAAAATTGTTTTAAGAAATTTTAAAAAAAAATTTTTTAAATACAATATTTTGGCAAAAATTAACTTAGAGTAATTTTTTTTTCAAAATGTTTTCCTTTTTTAAAAAATGCTTCTATTAAAAATATTTTGCCTGTATATATCTCAGACCTCTTACGAGGCTCAACTAAATTTTTGAAAAAAATTATAATTTTCAGAGTTACCCCAAATTGAAATAATTATTGGCTTTTTTTCATAAAATTTCCCCCCCTTTCGTTGTAAAATATGGATAAACCCTTCTAAGTTATATATTTCAAAAATTTAGTTGAGCCTCTGAAAGAGATCTGAGTTTGTACGGAAAAAATATTATTATAATAGAAGCATTTTTCACGGGGAGAAATTTTGAAAAAGATTATTCTGTTTTTTAGCAAAATGTTGTAGTTAAATCTTTTTTTTGTCAAAATGCCCTTAAAACAATTTTATACATGTATTCTAATCTGGACACAAACACTAAAAAACCGTTTATGTGCTTTTGCAAAATCACGGTTTCGAACGTAGTCGGATACTTTAAAAAACTTTTTTTTACTGTAAATGGAGTGACGAATTTGCGTTCGCAGGAATGTAAGGAATCTAGGGATATCAAAACATTCTGAGAGTTAAAAGTAATTTTATTGTACTTTAATTCAAGCTATCTATATGGCAGGTATAGGGAAGGAAGTATTACTACAATCACAAATTTCAGCCAAACAAAGAAAATGGCATTTACCTTTTCAAGAAACACTTTAAGCGGCTATTTCAAACACTTGCAATCTTCTGATGAATCTGACCAAACTGCTCCGTTAAGACAACAAAATCTGAATCATAGGAACGTGTCAAAACATTCGCTTCTATCAGCATTTCAGCACATTCTTTGATTCAATATGTTTCTCTGTCTCTTCAAAACTATTTAAATAATAATATCTATTAGTGCATGATTTTCCTTCAAAAGCTTTCTATGTAAACAATTTTGTTAAGAAACCGAATAAATTATAATCCAAGGGGAAATTTCGTCAGAACATGCTACAACGGCATGTGATATATTTTCGATTAATTCTCTAAGATTTTAAAATAATTCGCAAATAGTCTTCACATGCTGTTTTAAAATGAGTTTGACCGAGTTTCAAACCAATCCAGAAGAAAAATAAAATAAATAAATAGAAAATGCATAAACTCTTAAAATATTGAAAATTCGTCCTATAAATACTTTTTCTATTTTAGTAGAAAATGATTCTCTAAAGATTTATTTTTTATTTTTAAGTAATCTGCTGAAAAAATTACTTACTTTAAAAAAAAAAAACAATAAGGAAAAAAAACCCAAGGATTTTTTTAAATCTATGGGGAGGAACTGTACGGTTTAAAAGTGTGAATATAATAACTGTGCCACACACATTTTTTTTAAAGTTCAAAGTTCATTTTTTAAAAAACAAAAGAAAGGTCGATGAAAATTTTATAAAGAGTAAAAGCGAAATCTCAAATAAGTTAACACGTTCGTGAACTAAGCGGCATATGTCGCTCTACTTGTGGGGACAAAGCGCAATGTCCCGACCAAGTTCAAGTCCAGCTAAAACGCAAAGCGGCGTGGGTCACACATTTTTGTACGCTAAATGCTATTCAAGCAGCTTAGGTGTCCCTGAAAACAACATAAAATATAGAGTCGCTGATTTAAAAAAAAAAAGAAGATAGGTATCTGCAAACGTATTGAGAAGAAAACATGAAGAAATTATGTTCTATAAAAAGAAAAAAGGAAAGTCCTTTTGATTTTTGTATTTTTAAAAGGCAGCATAAAAGGGGATAATAAAAACTATAAAAGAATGTTATGAATTCCTAAGTATAAGAAAATAGAAGGAGAATTTTATGCTAAAGTTTGTTTCAAAACATTATTTTTATAAATTATACTACAGGGTTTTTTTTATAGTGCTAAAGAAAAATAATTTTAATTTCCCTGCGATTTATGTTTAACAAACATGTCTTTTTTTTTAAAAAAAATTAAGCTTTGTTGGGTACGATAAACACATTTTGTTAATATTTTTGCTGTATACTTTCGCTCTCACACATGCGTGCACACTTGTACACGTACACAATCAACCTGAAGGTATTTTATATTAATTCAAAAGGCTTTATAAAAACAGAAAAATAGTTGTATTAATTTATTATTTTATTTATATATGCATCTTAAAATATTTTTAAAATATGCATTAAACGTACATATTAATTTTTGTTTATTTATTTTTTTTTTAATAAATCGAATTTAAATACTTAATCACACAAAACAAGAGATTTTATCAGAAGATATCATGATTTGGAATATTTGGAGAAAAATGTTTACTACTATACCTGTACTGTTATTTTTCTAAAATTCCTAATAATTTTTATTATAAATAAATGTTTTGTGTTATAGAAAAAAGTTTATATTGATTTACCTTTCCCGAAAGAACAGCAATAATTACTGCGATCCAGTTTTAGGGGAAAAAAAGAAGAAAGAGAAAAAAAATAATATGGAATAAAAGTATTTTTAAGAAAAAACACTATAGTGGAAAAAATGACGAAGAGCGAAAAAAAAAAAAAAAAGTTTATATCCCCAATTTTTTTTCCCCCCCCCCAGTACTTCTTTGGAAACCGCTATCCTAAACAAATAACTAAAATAAAAATCTTCCTTCCTCCAATACTTCTTACTATCCGCGATAGCTACCACTTCTACGCAAAAAAGGGGAGGGCAAAAAAACCACAAAAACAAATTATCCTACCGATAAAGACCACTATTGCCCCTGATCAGAGGGGTGGACAAAAAATCAAGGGGGAGGGTCCTCGGTTATTGACGCACCCCCCAATCGACAACATGATTGGCTCCCCTGCCGTCGAATAGCGATTCGCGGTCCGAAGTCCACGTGCATTTCAAAAGGTAAAGCGCACCTTGTTCACTTGGAGCTCAAATCTATTTTTGTGCGCAGATGGGAAGAGCGCTCGTTTCTTTGGGAAGTTGTCTGATCGGAAAGTTTTGCTCTCTGCTTCCACAACGCGGTATCAGTTATTGATATTTAAATAATGGATTAATAAAATAAGGTTATGAAGAAAGTGCATTCTTCATACTTATCTAGAAGGAAATCCCCCAAGACTATTTATACTAAACGTAATTTGATTTTTTGAGTGCCTATAGAAGATTGTAGTTAAGTGAAGTAATTAAATTTCATTTAGATTATTGTTGACAGAGAAGGAAATTAAAAAAGATGATAACTTATAAATTACTCATAATTAGGTATTTTGAATTTATCACCACCTTACATTTTTTTTAAAAAAGTTTTTGTGCTCTAGATCTCTATTTAAAGAAAGGGGGGAAAACTGCAGAGTACGAGAAGTAAAATAAAGTTATTAACTCTGTTAAGATTCTTGCAAATTGTTGACATCGACGTTACTGACATCACGTCGACATTGATTCAAAATTGCATTTAAGCTATAACACTTGGAGAAGACATGTTATCAAAATAAGCATTCAATTGAACTGTACTCAAATGTTTGAATTAAAAAATTACATCAACTGCATTTGACGAGGCACCAGCTTTGAACTTTGAATTATCTGAAAAGTGTTCAATCACGAGAATTGAACTTTTCCAATTTTATAAACTGTCATGACTTCAAGGAAATCCTAGAACTGAACAAGCAATCATGTCAAGTGTAAAAATTGATGATCATAGCTCTAAATCCCCTTCATCTCCCGCTTCTCCGGACAGCAGAGATCCTGCCGATCATCCACCCAATGTAGTATCCTCAACAAAAGTGCCGTCAATGGGTCTGATATCCGAAGAGGCAAAGCCAAGGTTATCAGCATTTACACCAGTATCTGCTGGACATCAAATACCCAGTTTACCAGGTCTGACGCCATCCCTTGTTGGACTGTCTGAATACTTGAACTCTAGAATGCTTCCTTTTGCCAAATTTGCTGATTTGGCAGCTAAAAGTTCCGCAGAAAGTTCCAGTCTACTTGCAAGCAGATCTTCTGTTGTTGGTGGTTCGAGCACTGAGGGGGCATCCGGTACTCCTGATAGTTTCCCGCCCGTTTTCCGTCCCATGTTTCCACCCGGAGGACTCTTTCCAGGGGCTGACACTGCCCTAATATACAGAGGTCTAGGAGAGTTTCCCCTGGCACCTACTGGTCTTCCTGCTTTTTGTAAGTCTTCTATTTTCTTGTTATTTTTTCTTCTTTTACCAACTCGAGTTCCCCAATGCACTTCAATATACATTACTTTTCTATCGCGTACCAGTTTGATATTCGTTGCTTTTATTCTAAATATTTTATTCTATATATAAAATGATACGGGGAAAAATTATTAGTTCTTAAAATATTATGAATTGAATTTAAAGTAATCATTAATTAAAATATTTAAGTGTTTCGATTCTTGATATTAAGAAACAAGTCATTAAAAAAAAATAAAAACATGCTTTAAAAAAAATGTGCAAATTTTTTTCATATAATTGTAAAGATTTTTGATATTTTAAAGAAATTCTGATTTGTACAATGTTAAATGTAACTTAAATTCAAACTATTTTAGATTTGCATCTGTAATAAATTTTGTTACGCATAAATGTAAAATGTTTCCATTAAATTGTATTAATTCTTAATTTTTTTTCATTCGTAAAATTTAGTTACTGATAACTTTACATGGTCAGATTTGCTGTATATTAAAATTTTAAAATTATTAAAGATGCATTTGCTTTTCTTATAAGCTTTATCTGTTGAAATGTGAAAAGTTAAACTTTATAAAATACATTTTAAATTAAGGTTTTGTACTAATATTTGTATAAAAATGATGTTTAAAAAAAGGATATCTTTACATTTTAATTTTCCTGGATTGATTAACGTTGTTAAAACTAAAAAAAACTTTAGTTTAAAAATAAATTAAGTAATAACCCCATATATTTGATTGAATCCACAAGTTCTCAAAAATAAAATTTTTCTTTGACATTTTTTTATAAATTCAATTTTATATTGAAATAATATTGTAGCTGCAGTAATTAAGCACTCTAATATAATTTAGAAATTCCCAAAGTAAACTATTTCTTTTAGTTATAATCAGTTTCATTAGTATGCAGAATTTAATTTGATTTATTATTTTCAAATGGAAATAACCTTTGTGTGAGAAACTGATAAATTTTATCATTGTCCGAAAGTTTCTATTAAAGTGTTAAAATTAAAAATTGAATGTATTACAGAAAGTATACATCAATTTTTAATAACTATATTTTCTTTTCAACATTTGAATATTTAAATATATAATCAGGATACGTAGATAATTAAATATAGTCGAGCAAATGAAAGGAAATATAGTTATCTTCTTTTACCTGTTTTTATTTGTACATGGATATAAATGAAAGCTGATTATATAAATTTCCATTCATGTTATATATAGCTTACTATCTTCCATAGTTTTATTCCTGATAAAATTTGAAAGAATTAACTTATTATCGGTCAGTTATTATAGTATAGAGTTTGATTCAGTTTAAAGGTATTATTTTTAAGTGATATAACAATGAAAAAATATCGTTTCTTTTGATTGCATGTTTCTAGTGTACAATTGCCTGATCATAAATAAAATATTTTCCGTTTACTTTACTTCGTGTTGGATATATTTTGCTTGTATTTCACTGTTATTACAAGCTACTATTTGGCTTACTTTTTATAATTCTTGCATTTGTGTATACCCTTTGACACACTACTACTTTGTAAATAAACAGTCATAGAGTATTCGCATATAATTAATTTAATATATCTTTATAACCTTTTGATGATTTTTCAAAGATACTAAAATTATCTATGAATTAAGATATCTAAAATATGTGTTATATTTCAACATTTTTTTCGCTAATAACATAGAAAAATACATAGAAAGGCAGAATAAAAATCCCGTTACAACATATGTTCCCTTAAATAAAAAAAATCGACTTATTAATTCTTAAAATTCCATTGCAAAAGGAACTTCTCTAATGAAAATAGAACTAGAATGTGCAAATTACTAGTGTTTATGTTCTTAAAGGATTTTGAATGAAACTTTTTAGCTAAGTAAAAATCTTACAATTCAATAATAAAATTATATTGTGAAGATTTTCGAATTTTTTTAATAACTGTTCAACATGATTTGTAATTCAAATTTATTTCTTAATGTTCTGTAAGTAGAACTTGTATCTTAGTAGCTATTTTTTCAGTTTCAATACATCTTCACTTGTGAAGCTGTGAGCCAGCTGAAAGTTAATTTTATTACCTTAACAGTTTAAAAGTTATCTTTAAAATATGAAACACAGTAGTCTGTGTACTGAATATATAATTAAAACATGCAAACAAATTAAATGAGGAAGTAAGTGATTAGTATCTTTATTATTATATTTGACGTTATCGAAACTTGCTTTTGGTTGCAATCTACATTGAAGCTGTTTCAGATTTATAAAAGCTTATACATTTCATGACAAAAAGAAGTAAATTTTTATATAAAATTTATTTTAACTGCAATGTTCAAAAAATATCATGGTATATCATTTGATAATAGGATGAATTTTTATAGTATATTATTTATCGCCTTTTATTTCGGAATTATAATTACTTAGTTATATCTTTTGGTTATATTTGTAATTACACACTGCATTTTTTTAAAAAAAAGTTCATTTCATTAATTTTATATTCTTCTCATTAAATTAATTTAATTATTTAGCCACCTATCATCATTGCCACTACTGGAATCAACTTAATATTTGGAATCTCTGCACTTAAGAAAATTTCAGATGATTTTAAAAACAAATATAACTAAAGCATGATTTTTTTATAAAACAAGTATTATGTTTGTTTCACATACGCTACTTGAACCAAAATTGTCCGATTATTTGCTTGGTAATATTTAAAATAATTTGTTAAGTAACATAAGCACACACACCATTAGTTATGTATATATATCCACAGCTCATCTAAAAAGCTGCTTTTAAATCCCCTCTATATTTTGTTGGAAAGATATTTGCTACAGTGAGTTTGAAATTTTTACTTCATTTTGTACTCCTTTCCCCCAAGATATCTAACCTTTAATCATAACTAACATTGGTTGTAATTTTAAATTACAACGTTTCAGAATTATATTTTTCTTCTTTTCCTTCTTTCTTGCCGTTAATCTGATGACCTCAACTTTCCAGGTAAAGGAATTTTATATATTTAGTCTTAAAACAATGCTTAACAGTTGAGGTTTCTTTGATAATCTTAATTTTCATATCATAAATATGACACAGGTAACTACGTCCTAAGTCCTTTTGAGACCCTGGATCTCCTGAAAGGCAAAAGCAGGCTCCCACCAACGACCGTTTTAAAGGAGTATAACATACATTGATAAATACTTGCTCATATAAATATGCGTCCTTCCTTCCTCAGTGGCTCGATACCCCAGGGTGGGCCTTGGCCTTCTCAAGAAGCCTTTTTCAGGCCAGCCTTTTTCTTGCTAGTGTTCGCCAATTCTTAGTTCTCAAAACTAGAAGATCTTTCCTAGGCCATCAATCCATCTAAGATTTGGCTTGCTCTTTCTTCGTGTGCCAATTGGTTGGGCATTGAAGACTTTTTTAGTGGTGCGGTTTTCGTCCATTCTGACAACGTGACCTTTCCATTTGATTCGTCGTATTTTGATAAAGTTAACGATGTTAGATTCTTTTTATGAGTTATAAAGTTCTAAATTGGATCTTTTTCGCCGCGTTCCATTTTCCTGAATTCCTCCAAAAATAAATCTTAAAATCTTCCTTTCGTATATATTTATCATGATCTCATCTGTTCGAGACATGGACCAAGCTTCACATGTGTAAGTTAAGACTGATCTTAAAAGACTTATAATAATAGATAAATATGCGCATAACACATGGGCGTAGCTACCGCTGTATCAGCCGTACCATATACGGGGCCCCCCTAGCTTCAGGGGTCCCACAATGGGCAAGAATAAATCGTAAAATGTTGAGAGCCCAGCAAAAAGCGCATCTAAAAAATTTTAATATGGGGCCCACACTCAGGACTAGCTACGCCAGTGGTATAATATATAAATATGCATGACTCACAATCTCACAAATATAAGCCCAAGTTGACTCAACCTAGGCCTAAACGCAGAGGATGGTAATAACATAACAATGCAGTACTGTCACTGTTGTCAGTTGGCATATAATTCGAAATTTCTAGTTTTTCAAAAATCTGTCGAGGAATAACATTTGTCGATTAAAATTATTTATATCATAATCTTATTGAGGTTGAGAAACGAGAAAGAGGCGAGGGGGGCCTCCCTCAGTGTTCTAAAGTCAGACTCCGTTGGCCCATACCTTAAAATGTCCCGGCACACATGAAAATGTTTTATTACTTCAAAGGAAAGTGAATTGTTAATGTGATATATTCACACTGTAATTAAAAGATTGCGAGTAAGAATTATATTAACGTCGCACTTGCAAAGCAACACTGGGTGCTATTGATTACGGACCTCGTAATTTTGATCCAAGGTCAAGTGACGATGACGACACCTTAGGCCCTATCCTAACCACTACACCATATCAATGGGAGGACACTGAGCTTAGACAGATTTAACGCGCATCGGCCCCCTCTACACGTCGGGTCTTTAATGGGACCAGGACTCGACCCTGCAATGCTCCGGCCACTGATTCGTGATCATAACCACTAGGTTACCTCCATCCCAATAAAAGGTTGGAGGTATTAAAAATAACTAAAAACGCGTTCAGACTCCATTGCTTGCATTCATTTGTTACCTGAAAGGCACTTATAATAGAAGGGGAAAAAAAGTGATGTACTAATACTTCAGTTATAAAATACATGAATTCTCCAAATGTTCGTCAAGAAATATGTAGAAGTATAATAACTATATTTGTCACTAGAAAGTAAAATACAGATATATTTTTTTTTCATTATGAACGAGTTTTAAATTAATTTCTTTTATTTTTAGTGTTTTTATGAGCAAATATTAAAAAGAATAATCTTCTAAGAAAGATTTAAGAATAAGAAACATCATTATCTTTATTTTTAGAAGCTCCTTCTACTTCTTATTGTACCATTTTCACAATAGTTGAAAAGTAAGAGGAAAAATAAGTAACATATGTCTTAATGGACTTCGATATAATTCAGGTTGTTCTGCGGGAAATTTTTCATACTTTCGGGAAAATTTCATAAATCTAGTTATTTAATTTTTTTTTACTTTATTCATTCATTATTACATTCAAAGTGATTTGATTTTAATTGTACAAAAAACTACTCTAAAAAGTATTTTAAAAATAAGCATTTAAAAGAGAGAAGTTTTAAAGGAAAAAATAAGGTCCATCAAAATGTTATAAGTATAAAATCTTAATGTTGCTTGTAAAATAAGTAAAAAGGTTTAACTAAATTTATATATCGCAGTCAATTACTCTAATTCTGCTTATAGCTTAAGTACATATCGCTGAAGAATGACTTATTATCGGAGGGATTATTCATTCAGAAAGGAATAGCAGGATAGGTTCAAATAATGAAATAACACTGTTTTCTTTAGCGAAAGGTTATTTTTAGAAAAACAAGATAAAAAGTTTTAATGATAAAATAAGAAACTAAAATAAAACACTTGATCTACTCTGAAGATGAAAACTCTTCGTTTAAATTGTCTGATGCACGTTAAATTTGCCACGGCTCAGTTCTCTTATAGGTGTGGTGTGGTAGTTTGGAGAGGGGTCATTCTTATCACTTGATTGAGGCTCAAAATTACGAAGTCCATCTCCTGAACCTTCGTGTTGCCTTAAAGGGCTTAAAGCAGCGATACTCAGCTTGCGGCCCGTGGGCCACATGTAGCCCATTAAAAATTTAGCAAAAAATTCTATCTATCAAGGAATCAAACATATAAATTTGGCTATCACTGTCATGCTGGTACGATTCTGCATTTTAAATATGCTTGATTTTATAGCGTCCCCCTCCCCCATTAAACCTCAAGCCTCATGTTGCGGCCCGAGTGAAATAGTTGTCATATATATGTGTGCCCCCTACGAAAAAAAAGCTGATTATCCCTGGCTTAAGGGTTAATAATCACACTGTGAAATCCCCTCTCGTGGGGATTCACGTTCTACACTATCTGCGCGACCTGTTTCTGAGGGGAAGAATGAAGAACCACTCAAATCATTCATACTAAAATACGTTTATTAAGATCTTATTTTAAACACAATACACAACAATAATAATCTAAGGAGGATGATCCAGAATAAGAAGACGCAACACGTATTACCTAATAATCTCGCAATTGACCACTGAATCTATCTTTATAGATTAAGTCCTATCTCACTAATATATATCACTTTCCTTATAGCCTATATAAATTCGCTTACCACTGTATCCTAGGTAAACAGCTACGTCCTTATGACTTCTGTTGTGGCTTTAATCCGACTATGTTCCTTTTGGTCTCGGACCCACTTTTGGTTCGTCTGTACCGGTACAGCTAGGCTGATTCCCGGACTTAGGATTCTTCTAAACCTTATTTTAAATCACTTTACAGCTACTTCTCTACTTAGCAACTTCACTTCCCAATTAGCAATCACTTCTACAAATAGGCATAGACATAGATCTAGACATCACGCGAATGCTAACTTCTAATATATATACGATTCCTAATTTACATAACCACGTTCCTCTTCTTGTGTTGGTTGGAAAGAATTGCCATTCTGGCCCTAAAGAACCCAAGAGAACAGTTAGATGAAATCGCTATGAAAGCCCCGTCACAATACCATCTTATGAAGAAAAAAAATTGCTGAGTGCCCTATGTTGAAGCGAAAAAAGTACTGCTCTTAAAATCTCTTATGAAAAAGACTAGTTTACAAGGATTTTATATAAACTGTGAAAAGAATTATGCACTTGATGGATTTTTTTCTTTTTGAATTTGCAACATAATAATGCACCTTGTGTGGCTACGCAAAATATTATTTAATGTATAAAAGAGTTTTTTTTTAAAAAAAATTCAACGGAGGAAGGAATTATTGTGTTATAATGACTCATGAAAGAGCCTACGTTATGGGTGTACAATATAGTAAAACTACTTTCAAAATAAATCATAATTAACTCCTTCGAAAGTATAATTTTTCTCTTTTACTCATCACTTTTAATAAAATGAAGTGTTCGTACACGTTACAGTGGAAATTGAAGTTTATAATCGAAATATTTTTTATTCGAATTTCTAAAAGTTAAATTCTAAAAATTTAACACTACGTTATATTTAATTTGTTCAAACTTTTATTACATTCTTTATAAAACTGCTTTAAATTGATGAATACAGTTGTAAAATTTCCATTTATATTAAAGGGCTTTTAAGATTCACTTTTTTGTAAAGTAAATGAAATTGTCATTTTGTAAAGAGAAATATGATGACCTCTGCGAACCGATCTAGCATTTTAATTACATTTAATGTTGAGTTTCACTTACAGTAATCCTTACTTGTGTAGTATAATCAAAACGTTTAATTTACTTTAACATAGTAAAATATTCACTGCAATTGCATTTTTAAAAACTTCCCATGTAAGTAATATTTTAATAGTAAGAATCAAACACATCAAAAACATTCGAAAAATACTTGAATCATTTTTCAAACAAATATACTAATTTATTGCCGATTAATTAACTCAAGATTGACAAATTTTATTGAATGATAGAACACAGTGACACATAATAGTTCACCCCACTCTTGTATCATACCCCAATACGCCACCAAATATATTCTTTTGATTTTGTTAATTGCCGGGAACAAAAAACAGTAAATAATAAATTATTGAATAAATAGCATTAATTGATAAAATGAATTATTAATAACAAATATTTGATTAAATTTTACTTATAACATACATAGGACTATAATCAATCGGACAAAAAAAATCGAGGGTGATGGGGGTGGTCCGGAACCGGGGACGCCCACCCCCCTTTGTGTACTAATAGAAACAAGCTATAAATTTTAAAAAGACTTATAGGAAGAGAAAAATAAATTAATTTATATAAAACTCTAAAAAAACAGTTTACCTATAGTTTTTAATGCATGATAAATCTAGATTTGGACAGTTAAAAATTACAAATTTGATTTTTCTCAAAAATCTGGAGATTGTTTAGTCTTTCTCTCTCTCCCAATTCAAACAAATTAAATTATTCTTAGAGATATTTTGACAATCCCTTCTAATGAATTCCACAGTTAATCAATAGATTATATTGTTCTTTATTAAGAAATTATTAAAATAATCATAAGCAGATTTCTTGAGACTTTACGAATCTTTTAGTACAAACTGTAAAATTTAGATGCTTGAATTTTGCATACATCTTATTTTAATTCCGTATGTCATGAAAAGTATTTATAAATTTTCTTAATACATATATATATTGCTAAATATACTATGTAATCTTAATAGTATAAAAACCTAGTTCTTCAAAGAGCAATATAAAAATTATAGCAATTATCATATTTTTATTTACGGAAGAAATTAAAAAATCAGGAGCAAACTTAGCTGCATTTTAAAGAAGAAATTTTATTTAATATTGCTCTGAAAACGTTTCATTATTATTTGAATAATTGTTAAGATAAATAAGACATTTTATAATAAATATCACATAAAGAATGCTTAGAGTAACGTTAAAATTGTATAAATGGCTGCGTAATAATAAAGGATCCTAACTGGACATAAGGAATACGATTCTTTTTTTTTTTAAAAAAAATTTTTTATTCTTTTTAAAAACAGTGGAAGACCACATAGAATTTATATCAGGAAATACACGTATTCAGTAAAGAAATAGAATATAGCTCTTTTTTTCTGTTTAAAAAGTGAAAAACAATTCTTAACGGCATTTTCATTTGAATTTTATCACAGTTTGAAACTTAATGAATACCTAAGGAAATAAATAGATAAATAAAAAGAAAATTTAGCAATAAATAAACATTTATGCTTATTTAAAATTGAATAGTAGAATGCTTGAAAGTTTAAATAATCATATTTCAGTTGCCTCTATTGTGTTAACACTTAAGATATTTGAATGTAATAATATTGCATTTAGATAACATTTTTATATTATTGTGTTAAACATACTTAAGTTACCTAAAGTTTAAAAGTAATGGACTTATAATTAATACAGATTTATATTAATATTAGTGATACATTTATGCACATAAGTTATTCATTGCATATTTTGTATATAATTTACATGATACGTCTATTCTGTACATAAATCATACATTGAATTTAAAACTCTTGAATAGTTTTCAACATGAAGTTTTATAATTTTGTAAAAATATTGCTTGAAATTCTTTTTGTGTTCTAGACTTAAGATTGAAGTTTCATTCACGTACTAATTTTACACTAAATGTTTTACATCACCTTTGAATGCTAATAACCTCTTCTTTGTCACAAAATTATTTGTAAACATGTAAAGCTAGTTGAAAACATTGTGAAAATATCGTTTTGGTCATGTGTTTAATTTTATGTGAGAATACACGAGCTATTTTTTAAATATATAATTATAAAAATCTAATTTACTGGATGAATATTTATATAACAAATTTTAATGATCATAAGAGAATCTAATTATTACTCTCTCCCAGTATTTTTAAAAACGTTATAAGTTAGAAATGTGTGATTTATAACTAATACACTGGAGTTTTATCCCAATCCCTTAGTGGACGTGGTAGCCTAGTGGTTATAGTCATAGATCCGTAGCTTACTTGTCATGAGCTCGAGCTCTACTGTCACTGATTGCCAGCAGTACCGGTTTATTCATTGGCTGCACTTAACCAGATTTTCTTGTTTTTTAATTTCGATCCGCTAATGCCAAGAAGCCTGTAGATCTTCTACGCCCAGGGCCCGAAATTAACTTAAATTGGTACTGATCACCAGTCGTGTAGAGGGGTTGGGTTTATGATTGTCGTAGCTCAAACTCTTCACGTTGGCGTGGTGGGAAAGTTAGTCCTCTCTTATAAGTTGTCGCTTGACCGTGGCTCAAAATTACGAGGTCTGTCACCAATAGCCCTCGTGTTGCTTTGGGTACAAACAATAAGTACTCACTCACACACGACCTCTTAAGTATATATATACATCTGAATTAATAAATTTTCCCCTTTACTTATATTTCTTTTCATAAATGTATAGAGTTAAACAGAACCGTGTAAAATCTGATTATATTTTCTAATCATTTCTTACAAATTGTTTCTGTACACCTTTTCATATTCTTTCTTATTGGTGAATTCTTTACGTTTCAATATCACAACCCTCATTACGTATATTCTGAACACTCAATCGTACGAAAAATTGCTTCCTTTCCGCTTCATCTTCTGCTCTAATCTACATTAAATCTTTTTATTTTCAAATCATTAATCATCGAAAAGTTATTCCAAGAGGAACTCTTCTCAGTTAATGAAACTCAATACCTCCAGCATTGTCAGACGGAAGGAAAAACACTACAAACGCAAGAATTTAAAACTGCGTCCTACAGATGGAAAGGGGAGGGGCTTGCTGTTGCCCCCTCCATCCAACAGCGAGAGCGTACCAAGGCCTAATTAAAACACTAAGCCGCAAGTTAATAGGGGCCGCGTGATGTTGAACAGCGTTGTTACATTATAATTACTACATTTATTTTCCCGACTTAACTAATGAAGGAAGCGGGCTTCTTAATTGCTCCCCCCTAATTAACAACGTTTTAATTGTTGCCTAATAGCTAGCCGATTAGAAGCTTTTAAAAGAGCACTTTTCGTGATTCTCGAGGTTGTCTGTGGAGCCTCCTCGATTCTTTTCTCCTTTCTCTCGAAGAGGAAAAGTTAAAAGGCCTAACAGGACTGACTCCCGGAGAAGGAGAAGGAGAAAATTAAACAGGAAAAGAGAGCCGAGAGGGGGAGGAAACGGGAAAAGCCCATTAAATTTAATTGCATTTCCTGGCTCAACGTAATTTTCATTTGTTCCTACAATGTGATTTAAAGTCTAGCTCCGTCTGAGTTAAAAGGGCAAATTAAATTTTTGTCAGATGAAAAGAGGGAGAAACGTTGAAATAGCCTGACTTACTCACTCCCACTCTCGAGCGCGCTCCTCCCTTCGCTCTATCTTTAATTTAACACGGGTGAAGGCTTAAGTTCCGTGACTGGTTCTTCGGTCTGCGTCCAATCCGAGAGCTCAACGGGATTTTTTCATTAAGATTGGATGGTGCTATAGGTGGTTAAAAAAAAATTTCAGACTCATATCGTGTGGGAGAACCATGGAGAGGGGAAGGAAGGGGTCTGGAGAATAGCTTCTTTTCTTACAGCCACTTTTTGTCTGTTTTTTACTTTACCCTAATGCTTTCTTAGTGTTTAATCTGCAATATCATTAAGGCTTAAGGAATCATCCAAACTCAGGGAGTTCTTTCTTTCTGATAAAAAGACAGGTAGGAGAGAGAGAGAAAAAAAGTCCCCCCCCCCTTTTTTTATTCTTTACTCCTCTCTCTCTCTCTCTTACATTTGTAACTTGTAATTCTTCTACGACTTAAAACGTTTTCTGCTGGCTTTCGCTGCCATCTTAATTTGAAAAAACTTATGAGTTTTCAAGAAGCCATTGGAAAATGGAGGATGAAATAAAGTTAAAAAAAAAAAAAGGAAATATATAAAATGTACGTATAAAACAGTTATCTTACTTTATTTTAGAGTCATTTAACTTTTTTCGCGAGATTCTCACGCAGGGCAGAGTCTGTTTTTATATTCTCGAAAGGAAAAATTCGAACGGTTGGAAGAAAAAAAAAATAGATGAAATTGATGAAAAAAATTAACTTTTGCCATTTTCTAATGATTCCGTGGGGTAAGAAAAAGGATTTTTTTTTATTTCCCTATCCCTCTCTCTATTTCGGAGATGTTAAATGAACAGCATTGATTTGGCGTTTTTCAATTTACCCCCAGACACATTCGGTTATTAAAAAAACAAACTGTTTTTTTTTACCAGAATTTATTACCTGGTTTCTAAATGAATGCGAATTCCGTGAAAATGGATTTTTGGGAACTCAAATCTGATTAAAACGCGATCTTTGAAAAATGTTCAAATAGTATTTTAAATGAAAACAAAACGCTGATTAATTTGTTAATTGATTGCTTTCACGTAAAGAAATGACATAATTTTCTCCCCTTTCGTGTACATATTTCATTCGATTTTGTATCAGATTTATGATGAGCTTTAAAAGCATAAATTCAATTTTGGCATTTGTTTTTAAAGATCCAATTTGAGTCGTAATGCTTTAATTTTTGCAATTAAATGAATTAGTTTTATTATTAAGTTCGAAAAGCAAGAGAGAATAAAATGTTGGTAATGTTTATTTTTTTACCCGCTTCTTCAGGTGATCTCGAAATAATATTTCTTTCTTTCTTTTTCTTTTAAAGGGTTTATGAGATTGATTTTTGAAGCCTATCAACACGGTCATTATTTGGAATTTTAAGAACTATTCTAGCTATTATTCGGAATGTACTGATAAAGTAAATTTGAAGAATGATTTTGAACTGACATACTTATATTTACTTGACTGCTTATACGATTTTCTAGTATGATTAATCAAGTAGAAATGTTTTAAAAATACAAGTTTTTAGATTGTTATATTTATATAAAAATACAACTGTCAAAAAATAATTTAAGAAGTATGATATTTATTAGTTTGAATTTTCAAAGATAATTTCCTTTGTTTTGTAATCTGATTTACACAATTTTTTTCTGGATCAGTTTCTCTTATTTTTAATGTCCATTAAATTAAATTTTCAAATATGTAGAGTTTTTGAAAATATTTTCCAAAATTACTATAGCTAGAATTTAGAAAGAACTTTAAGGTGTAGGATGATAAAAATCTTAATTAAAATAATAAGTAATTAAACATCTTAAATAAAGTAACGTGACTCATTCCCTCTTTAGTGTTTTTATATTATTTATTTGCAGAGACGTTTAAACTTGAGTAGGTAAATACATATGTTAACAATAACTCAGTTTGAAGAAAAATGTTTAAAGAATGCATATAGTTTCTGCAAATAAAACAATAAGAAATTACACATATATGTAAAAAAAAAAAAAAAAATTGCCTTATAGATAGAGGGAAAAACAAATAAACAAAATATAGAACATGAAAGAAAATAAAGACTTAATAAAATCCTTAACATTATAAATTAGTTAAAGAAAGGTGTAAAATTGAGTTTAAAAAAAAAGGCAAAATCTAATCTTAAGGTGTGTGTTCTAGCTACCGTTGAATTGCAAGAAATGAGACATTAGAAATTATACGCACATATAAAGGGTTAATAACGACGCAATTGAAAATAAATAGAAAAACAATAAAAGAAAAATATCAAAAGAAGGAAATTTTTTTTACAGAAAATAATTACTTTTAAAGTATGCGATATGTGATAAAGATTATAGAGCTAACCAAATAATCCTAGTGGATATTACTTTTATTACAGACAGTAATATAAGGTTTATTTTATTTATTTATTTATTTATTTATTTTTTTTTTTTTTGCTATATGTCAATAAAATCTATTGCAAAATGTTAAAAAAATAACAACATTCTTCTAAAAAAAATATGACAGTATTATAAAAATATTACACATAAATAAAGATACTTAAAATTAAAAAATATATCTGATCTTTCTAGTTTCAAAATGTCTACTTATTTATTTTAATACAGTAAATATACTTTCCTGAAAACACAATCCGCAGAGTATTTTTTTTCCCAACATAATTTACGATTTTCGACCTTTTGAATTAAGTTAATTTTTGTTGATTTTTTAGGTTTATTAATTTTAATGCTTAAACCTAAATCCTTTTCATTAATATATTTGCAATACTTGTCAATTAATTTGCTAAACTCCATTCTAATTAAAGGAATTAAGGTTTCTTAAAATATTTAAGATTTGTATTTTTATTTAGGAAGTTTATTAACTAATTAAAATATTTGTGAGAGGAAATTCGAAATATTGGTTCTTCAAAAGCAGAAGTATGCCCAAATGTCTTAAATAATACCACTAAAAAGATACTAATAGACGATGAAGAACAAATTCATCAAACTCCCATACGATTTGCTCGAAATTCTATTTGTTAAACACATTCTGGGTGGCTTATTCCTTTTGTAAGTACGTAACAGATCGTATTCTCATGCTAAGCAGTGTACTAAACAGTGGTGTACATAAACTTCTTTTACGGAGGAGAGGGTTTTATTCTAAAAAAATACCCTATGAGATGGCGTAAAGTCTATGCTAGAAATTAAAAATCTGTTGTTATATGGGAGGAGTTCAAACCCCAAACCCTTACTTTGTGTACGACCCTGGACTAAATAGCTTACAACTGCAAAAATTTTGAAATCAATCAACCGAGTATACACATTGGTAACATACAAAAAAATATTTACAGCTTCAAAGGGCGAAAAATTTTAGTAAGAAAAAAAAAAAAAAAAACCCTTTGGTTTTGTTGAGCATGATTTTGTCTGTAAAAATTTTACTAGCCATCGTAGGATGATTAAATTTATATTACATTCTCAATATAAAGAATCATTTCTCCGAAATACGAGGATAACAAAAAAATTATTTTCGCTATACAAAACGAGGAGGAAAAAAAATAAACAAATTTAGTTCCTAGAGAGAAAAAAAGGTTTCTATACGGCTGTAATGTTTATCAATCTGTTAGTGGTTACTGTTTCATAAATAAAATAAGTTAAGAGGATAAAAATTTCTGATTCAGAGACTCCCAAACTTTTTTCAACATCGCGATTCTTTTTAAAAGTATGTACAACTCATTTTTAAGAGAATAATTTTATTCGTTTCTTTTTACTTCATATAATATTTTTTTTCAATTTTCACACTATTTTCTGTATAATATGCACAACCTATAATGTAATCAAAATACTATAATAATTGCAAAATACATAAAGATAATAAAACTAAGAATATAAATAGAAAATTAGAAGAAAGGCAGTTTACAAGATGAATGTTCTTTTTCTTATTCAACGAAGTTCAGTCTTAGATACGTGAATCACATCACACTATATAAATCTTTATTATATCTATGCATACGAAAACGAATATTATAATATAATAATAACAGTACTGAAATATTAATACAATTTTAAGTTAGAGAAAATGACATCGTCTCCTTTTTTCCATAAAGACCTGTAGATTACTATACACCCTTTTTAAGCTTCCATAGCGCCCCAAAACTTCTACTTTGACCCCGATAAGAATTCCATGTCTAAATCATCTAATCATAATTTTTTTTCTTAAATCTAATGTCTCCAAAGAAATCCCAGAAGCAGAAGGTTTTCAAAAAGTGAAGTTCAAAAAGTTTCACAATGCAGAAGACATTCAAAAAGTGAAAATGCGCTAACATAAAGCTACAGCATATACTTTGGAATCAATCCTTTTAAAAATTAGGTGCTGCCACTAATGTAGGTATTGCATCGCATTTACATACACTTTTAGAACTTATACTTTTACGCTTTCTTGCTTATATTATTTGACTACCATACTTCTGAATCCACCTTCCTTCCCCAAATTCTCTCTTTATACTAGTGGTCTTCAAACTTTTGCAACTCACAGAACCCCTTGAACTAGAAAGTATTTTCATGGAACCCTATTCCACACACACACTTAGAATAATATATCTTAAAATAATACTTTAAGTAGATCAACATGTTTTAGGTACTTTATGTAAAAGCAATTAAAAAAATATTGATTTATTATTAAAAACTTTTATAGTCTACTTTTACATAATATAATTTACTCATTGATAATATTAATCTGTGATCCATGCATTATGTTTAGTAACTGAGATATGTGCTTGCATTTTTTTTTACCCAAACTGTCGAAGCCTAGATCTGTTAAGATTAAATGCAATAGCATCACATATTCTGAGTTTAATTTGTCGGTATACTTTGTTTTTGTAGTCACTCACATTGTGAAATATTTTTCACTTATACACGTCGTTCCGAATGGCATTAAAATGCTTAAAGAAATACTGTGTATTTTGCATAAATTTCCAACATAAAATTTACAAACTGCTCTTACTTAAATTTAAATTGTTGACATCAAATCTATTGATATGTCGATAAATTGTTCCCTCTCCTTTATTGAAGGTGTTTTTTTTCTTCTCACAAATGCAAAAAGGTGGATTTTCCATTAGAAAACTGTTTAGTTTTTCAAGACATAGTACTAACGAGTATAAAATTATTTCATGGAACCCGGGATAGTAAAAAATAAAACATTCACAATCAAGTAGGTAATATATATATATATATATAAAGATAAAACATTTTTTAATATTTTTTTGTTAAATTAAAATAAAGGTTTAAAGTATTGCAAAATGAAGTTATCACTTATAAACATAATTCTCAGTTTCTTATTGACAGGGATGAGCTTTAAATTCGTGTGGATATACAAACTTCATAGAGAACGTGAACTTATTTTGCATACACATTTGTAGGTTTCTTTTCGGTTTTTTACTATGATTCGTAGAACCCCAGGGTTCCATGGAATATCGTTTGTAGACCACTGCTCTATATCAGAGTCAAAAATGGTTTATTGCTCTAGAAAAAATCGTGAAAGTGAAATTGGAAGCTATGTATTCTTGAAACTTCTACAAAATACCAATCTATCTGGGGAAGGAGGCCTCAAAATATAAATTTATAGTTCCGAGAAGCAGTTTATCAATTCAATATATATATATATATATATATATATATTTTAAAAAAAGAATGTTTATATTTTAGATATCAAATAATAGGAATTGAAAGAGTTTTAAAAAAATGTCTACCTTCAGTATTTCATTAAATTTAATGCTTTCATCTCTAATGTAATATTTCTAGCAATTTTACATTTATGTAACATCCATGTAAAATTATAAATAAAACTTTATATTTTTATTTAAAATTTATCAGTTTTTTACAATATGTGAATGAAGCTGAAATAATTCATTTTCAAACATAAAAGCGTGTGAAAATTCTAACGTTCTATGAAATGCTAAAAAAATTCTTTCAACTCCTTTACTTGAAAATTTTTATCTTACATACATTTAATAAACTATTCACTTTCACACTATTGTTGTCCTTAGTTTTCCACAATTGAAAATATTTCAGTTTCATTCGTATCACGTTAAATTTCATGTGAACCCTAGGGATATATATTCCTCTTTTCCTTCCATTTCATTTGGAAAGGTTAACTTTCCCCACCTGAGGGGGTAAAAGAAAAAGTGTTTCCTCTTTGGGGTTCAGATCATTTAGTCCCGGAAACTCAATAACAAAGCCGCAACATAAAGGAAGGAAGAGCATCTGAATAGTAATTGAATTTGTTCCGCTTTGCGCATCTCGCCCAATCGTGGGGATGGGTTCCTGTTTAATAGGCCAATAATGTGGTATTGCTTTCAAAAGTGGCCAATCAACGAGGGCGATGAAGGGTAGCACGTGCCGCGGCATGAGGTCGGAAGTGTGGGGTGCCGAATCGCAGCAGGCAATTAAAAAATGTTACATGAATGTGGAATAATTGGAACTGTTCTCTCAAAATATATAAATACATCAATCAAACTATATGTGTGTTAATGTAGTTTGAGTAAATAATAGTGTAATTAACAAAAAAAAAAAAAAAATCCCACTTTTGCTTTTTTAATTTTCATTTCCCCCCCGTTTTCTGAGCTTATGTACTTTCAGCAAATGAATAAGCGAATAAATAAATACAGTTCCCCCCCGCTCTATTCCATGTCTTCAATTTTATTTATAGTTTATGTTGCTTTGTTAATATGTTTAAATTATCTATATATTTTTCTAAAATATTAAGCGTTACAGAATTTTAAAACGATTTGAATTTTTAATGATGAAGAAAATCCATTATATAAATCAATTAAGATCTATCCTTAAATATTTTTTTAAAAAAAATATCTCCTTTTTTTGCATGATGGCATGTAATTTAAAGATTTTATGTTTTCCATAAAAATAAAGGCTCCGTTCTGTTTTTCCTGACCCTCATCACTTGACCGAGGCTACAAATTATGAGGTCCATCTGCAACGTCCCTTCTCGTTACTTTAGAGCGAGGGTTATTAAACTTCTCGGGGTGGCAACCTCATTTTTTGTGCAAAAATTTTGTGTGACTCCAGAAG
Organism: Trichonephila inaurata madagascariensis; assembly: GCA_019973955.1. NCBI lineage: Eukaryota > Metazoa > Arthropoda > Arachnida > Araneae > Nephilidae > Trichonephila > Trichonephila inaurata. Next base: position 27,213 of record BMAV01023503.1, read on the forward strand.
TATTGCGCAAAGTTTACACACGCTTGGGTACTTCTGTATGTGTTTTATTAATAGTATATTATTGTTTTTACAGTAATAAGCATCCGCATTTTGCTTTGAGTATACTCATACAGAAATTTTAATTAATAAAACAAAAAAAAAATCAACATATAATGTAATTACACAGTAAATTATGCATAAACTATAATCTGTTTAAATGTAGTCAATTTAAGTTCACTTCTGAGATCATCGCCGTTTATTAACAACGGGACATGCAAGATTTAGTGAGTGAGTGAATATTAACGTCGCGCTGTTCAGCTACACGAGGACTTTTGGAGACGGACCGCTAATTTTGAACCATGGTCAAGTGACGAGGACGACACCTGAGCTAGCACCACCTCTTCTAACTACCACACCACACCAACGGGAGGACGTTTCAGCTCTCGACAGATTTAAAGTGCATCGCTACCCTACACGGCGGGTCTTTAGTGGTACTGGGCTCGAACTCATGACATGCCTGCCATGATCCGATACCTTGACCACTGGGATACCGCAGCCCTCATGCAAGGTTTAAGTAACAATGGAAATGTGTGTGATGTACTTGATTATTTTTAGTATTTTTTTTTATTTCTAATGGCAGAATATGAACAGTTACAACAAGTATTAAAAGCAATACAAAATACTTATTATTAGTTATTTTTAGTTATGTTATTAAATCTTGGAATCATGAAATACACCTCCAGACGAAGTGCTTCCTCAATAGATTTGATCGATACTCCAATAAGAATCCATACAGTTAAATTATCTATTGGCTTTCTCCAATAGGAATCTAAATAAGCAATTACCGTAAAATCCGGCGTATAATGGGCAGTTTTAACACAAAAAATAAGATCGAAACTTAAGGGTGCGTGTTATACGCCGGGTATAAAAACGATAGCTTTAAAAATAACAAGAGAGATGAGCATAAGAAAATTTTTTACTTCTACACGTATCGAAATTCTGTTTATTTAAAAGAAATGATTTGTCTTATGAACTCTTAAATTGTAGCTCTAGAAATATACTACTTTTTCAAATGCCTGGGATACTACCTCGAATAAATAACCTCAAAACATAACAGCAATATATACTAATATTTCAGATTTCTTGGTAAAAAAGGAGGTGCGTGTTATACGGCGAATATACCTAAAAGTTAAAAAAAAATCAGCTTGAAAGGATAGGTGCACGTTATACGCCAGATTTTAAGGTAAATTATTATTATTAATAATGAAGGACAAGTTATTTTATGCAAAAATGCATATCAAAATCCTAAAATTTTTGGCGACAGTTGTAAGCCACATGATCCCTTGTTTAAGGAGCACTGATTTAAAGATTAATAAATATAATTACTCATTCATCCTCTTGATTTTTTAAAAATTTATTTACTAAATCAACGAAAAACATTTACTTAAAAATGATTTCCTTAGAAAAAAAGTCTTAAAATAGTATATTTATATTATTGTTAATACATCTTAGGCTAGGAATAACATTTTATACTTCCTAATTTTATACCTAACTATCAAAGAGATTTAAGTTTAAATGTACAGTTTTTTTTTCTAATCTCCATCTAATACAAGTGGGAAGAGGATTGAATACGCGTTCTTTTCATAAATATACCATGAGGAATAAATAAATATCTATTAAAAACATTCAGAGAAAAACATTCTACATTTATTACTATTCTAACCTCCATAATTTACGATATTTATTTTAACATTTATTCATTAAATAAACACTTATTTTTTTTTCTTTTCTTTTCTTTTTCTTTCTTCTTTTTTTTTTTGGTATTTAAAGAATTTTTATTTATGTTAAATTTGCTCCACTGTTTTAAATTGTAATTTTTTTTTAAAGAAATAGTTTTCAACAACGAGATATATTTAAAAGTAAACACGATAATTCCTATTTTGTTGAATTTGTAATTGCAAATAAAAATTCTATAATTGAGATCAAAAATCCCTTTTTTGAGGTATTAAAAATAAAACTTTTGGAATAAAAATATTTTTTTTTCAATTTAAGGAAATATACGTTTGCAACAAACCAATTTGATAGAAATTTTCTCTTTGCTACTTTTTCGAGAGTAATTTCTTTTTCTCTAATCACTTCTTATTAACACACAATGCTGCATTTATCCTTTTAAATGTAGTATAGTTATCTATATTCATTATGCACAAGATAAAGGATAATTTTTAAGAAAATACTGGAAAGTTTAATGAAATTAACCTTATATATATATAAAAAGTACACATGAAACATTTTTAAACCAACAATTATGTTTTTCAAAAATAATCAATGACATCGCTACAGTAAAGGTGTTGCAGTAGTATTAAACTAAAATCAGTATTAAATGAGTATTGGTAAATTTCTTTAAAGCATGAAAAAGATAAGTGTATTATTTATAAAACTGCTTATATCTTGCTCTAACAAAGCAGCTAGAAATTCATCTATATCCTTATAATTTGAGATAAAATATAGTCGCAAATACTTTGTAATAAAATTATGTGAGCATATTATAATTTTTGTGGTCTCCAACCAACCAAAAATTGATTTACGGATGCGTAATTCTGTTACGTTGTGTTGTAGTTAAAAAAAAAATGTGTTGGTTAATTGAGCCGTTCAAGAATTAAAATATGTTGTTAACATTACAGCATCATTCAGGTGTTCAATGATTTAAATTTCGAAGATTCATTAAATACAAGAGGGGGAAAAAATGTCATTCAAGCAACATCCCAAATCCAAATTTTGTGAAAAAAAAAAAAAAAACTTTTTTAAAGCAAGGAAATGGACTAGACTTAATTTCTGGAATTACTTATTTCGCTAAGGTTTTGTTCTTCTAAATTTAATGATACTAGGTAGTAATCTTAAGAGGATTTGAAGTAAAACCAGCTACCACCGCTATATCCTAGGTAAAGTTATAATACATTTGCTATTGAAACAAAAAAAAATGTTAAATAAAAACATTAAAGGATGTTAAAAAATTCTACATTTCAGAGAACAGGATTCTTAAGATGAAATTTCGCACTTTCAATGCAAACGTTCGTTCTGGAAAATATCTGAATACAGTTCATCTATGAAGTAATGTCTTGCTATATATCAATGCATGATGCAAAGTAATGAGAAAATTTCTTTTTCATAAAATTAAACTGTTGATTTTTTTTAAAGAAAAATTAGTAATGACATCAATATAGAAAAAAAAAGATAAACATAATGAATGAATTAATTCATCCTAAAAATAATCAATATACTCTGAATTATTTCAAATAAGTCGCAGAAAATAATTGATATACAGTTATTAAAGGATAAAGAAGAAGAAACTACATATTAATGTTTGCTTTTCATAGTGAAAAGCGTTTATTTATGTATTTTAATCGGAAGCAGTTTTCGAATTGATTATCTTGATAACAGAAAAAAAAGAAATGTTTGATTATTCATTAAATGTTAACCAGAAATTTAATTCATATATTTTTCCACTAAAACGTTTCTCAGAGTAATTTGATATAAAAAATGAACACTTGGATATGCAATCAATGAACACAATTATATTAGATATCTAATGAATAATAAATAATAATGAAATTTTATTATAGAAATGCTAGTTTAAAAAATAAACTAAACAGGATATTTTATTAAAATGGCCAATATATTAATGTTCTAAAATGTAAATTTATAATTTCAAAAAGAAAAAATAATCTAAGTATTAAGATTGGCTAACTTGTGTACCGAATTCCCAATGTACTATTAAAGAGTTTTTTAAGATTTTAAGGCTGCTTTACTGCGCTTTATTTTGATTTTTATCAAAATGTTTTCTTAACCAAATTTGAAAAAGTAAAGTGGCCGCGGTAGCCGAGTGGTATAGGTATCGGACCATGGTTTACCTTATCGTGAGTTCGAGCCCAGTATCACTAAAGACCCGCCGTGTAGGGCAGCGATGCACGTTAAATCTGTCGAGAGCTGAAACGTTCACCCGTTGGTGTGGTGTGGTAATTAGGAGAGGGGGTGCCAGCTCAGATGTCGTCCACGTCACTTGACCATGGTTCAAAATTTCGTGGTCCGTCGCCAAAAGCCCTCGTGTAGCTGAACAGTGCGACGTTAATATTCAATCAATCAATTCAAAAAGTAAATAAAATAGACATTTAAGTAAAAAATATGAACAAATGTTAATAATTTTTTTTGCTTATGCTAGAAGTTTCTGCTGACGACTTTAGCATTTAATTATTTTCGCAAGTATTTAACTTTATTCTAAATAACATTCATCACAAGCATATATTAAAGTGCATGATTAACCTAAAAAAAATAACATAGATTATATATAAGTTACACAATAAATAAAAAATATTAATACTTAAACCTGGTTGCATAATTACGTTAGATAACACTTTGATTAAATATTCTATTTGATATAATTCATGTACTTATAATGTAGACATTAAATATCTTCAATGGCAATTTTTACTTCGAGATCCACCTAATAATATTTTTAATGTAGAAGTTAATATAAATATTATATATTCCTGACATTTATAAAACAAGTTTTTATGATAAATGAATTTAACTAACGTTTCCTTTTATATCATAATTATTCAAGAAAGTGCTTGAAATGTAAATTTATACGTTCTTTTTAAGAAAAAAAAATATTTAATGGCTTATGAAAGATAAAATATTGTATCTAAAAGTCGCAGTTCAAATTATTAAAGATGATGCAAGAAATAACCTCAAATTTACCAAAATGGTAATTTCAGTCTCCGATGTAAGAAAACGTAATTGGAACTTAGAATGAAAGAAAAAAAAGTTGTAAGGAAGATATCGAGTCGTTTCAACTGAGTTCATTTATCACCAAATTGAAGCGTTTCATTACAATAACCTGGAATTGAAGTTGGTTTAAGAAAATTCAAATCTCTGCGGTTCATTAAAGAAGAGAATACTTTCATCTTAATATCGCTAAACCTTAAATAAAATTCATTTCGGTAACGTCACACGATTGGATCGGAAGCAATTTTTCATGCATATAAATTAAGCGAAGAATTCTTAAGCTGCTCTCTAAAAAACATCCATTGCTTAATAACTTATTTATTCAAAAGCAATCTCGTTTATATTCAAAGATGATAGCGAGCCAATCCAGACTTTGATAATACATAATCAAAAGCTTGTTCTCTTATCACTACTGAGTATTCAAATTTATTCCATTACTACAGTGTTCCGTTTGATGGCTTTAATACCTAAAGCTCCTTTTTCCACTATTCCAGTATTAGATTAAAAATATAGATTTAGTTTCTATCCAGATAACTTATATGTATAATCGTGTTCATGGGAACGAAATTTGGCTTTAGTCTATTAGCATAAGTGTGTACTTATTTTAAATTTAATATATTTTCTTCGTTTTTTTTCCTATTCATTTAGCTTCTGGAAAGTTTCTGGTAATGGAAGAAAATTCTTGTATATTTAAATATGATGTTATTGCATGTGAGTGGCTTGGTAAAAAAAAAATGACTTGTAATCCAATGCAAATGAATTTCGCGGAATTCTGATTCAGGTTTTTGAGTTAATGGAGGGGCTTAAGATTATGATTTAACTCAAACGTTGAGCTCGATTTTTTGAACTAGAATTTAAATATTGCTTTAAAATAGATTCTAGAAATGTCCCATTAAAATTTTGATGAATGAGATTGCTTAGTGTTTGACGTTATAAGATTCATATATGATTTGAATCTTAATGTTTTTAATAAAGTACTTTTACGAGGGTATTGAAATCAAATACTTATATAATGTTACCTTATATTAATTCCTATAGACCTTCATGATCAACTAATACAAAACTTTAATTGAGTATATATTAAAAGAAAATTTAGAAATATATTTTTACATATGTTATAAAAATACTACTTAATTAAATACACAAACATGTTTGTGTTCTCAAAGAGTAATAAGAATTATGTAAATGATTACTAATTAAAAAAGAAACTCACTCCACTGTTTAAAATCTTTGTAATTTACTAATTAATTATTGTATTTTTCGCAATGGAGTATATTAATAACCGATTTCATCTCCTGTTTGAGTAAAATTAATTAAAGCTATAAAGTATAAGATCCAAAAATTGTCTTAATACTTCGTACATTGTCATAAAAGTTATGTTAGTTTTAAATTATTTCTGTCATTTTATTTGTGAATGTGTTATATTTAGTTTTTGTATGTGTGTATGTGTCACAACTAAAGTGCAGAAATCAATTAAGGTATCCGACTACGTTCGGAACCATGATTTTGCAAAAGCGTATAAATGGATAATATTTATGATATTTAGTGTCACTTAGATTAGAAAATGTATATTAAATTGTTTTAGGAATAGTATTACAATAAAAAATTATTTAAGTACAATATTTTGACAAAAAAAAATGAGCATAGAATGACCCATTTTCAAAATATTCTCCTTTTGTGAAAAATGCTTCTATTATAATAATATTTTGCCCATGTACAGCTGGACCTCTGTACAGAGGCTCAACTAGAATTTTTGAAATATATAACTTAGAAGTGGGTTTATCCATGTTTCACGACAACGGAGAGGAGAAATTTTAAGAAAATAATGGTTATTTCAATTGGTGGTAACTCGGAAAATAATGTGAATTTTTCAAAAATCATAGTTGAGCCTCTGTACAGAGGTTTGAGATATATACAGGCAAAATATTATTTTAATAGAAGCATTTTTCACAAAAGGAGAACACGTTGAAAAAAAGTTATTCTAAGTTAATTTTTTGCCGAAATATTGTATATAAATAATTTTTTTTGTCAAAATGTCCTTAAAACAATTTTATACGTGCATTCTAATCTAAGTAACACTAAATATCATGAAAATTATTCATTTATGTGCCTTTTTAATATCACGGTTCCGAACGTAGTCGGATACCTTAATCTTCAGATAAGCTAGTACGCTATAGTGCGGAAAAACGTTTCACTTCTCAAACTACTTAAGTAATCTGCGAATTATCTAGATAATCTGTTCATTATCTATTGGGTACTCTTTAAAGTGGAAATAAGATCTTTGGTTGAACAACAGCAAGGTTTTTGCTCATTTAAATTAAGTGCTGCTTTATTTTTCGATATGTAAAGAGTAGTGTGTTAATACAATCTATCTAGCAACAAATTAGTTGATAGAATCAATTGAAAAATTACAACACTAAGAATCAAGTGGTTTATAATATTTCTTTCAATTAAGGAAGTGAATTTGCAAAACATTTGATAAGATTATGCTTACTTATTAGTGCAATCTAAAGATTGATGATACTTTGAATTGCATATCAATAGGTTTTTGCGACAAGCCTCCTATTTCTGGTATATTTAGAATGTTTCATTCAAAGATTTTTTTTTTTATCGAATATATTTACTGCATCTTCCATTCTATTTCTAAATGTTTAGGATAAATTATTCTGAGATGCGTCAACGTTCAGTAGAAACTCCTTATAGAAAGGAAATGAGAAAAGCAAATTTTTGAACTTTAATGATACAGAAATCGCTAATGTGAAGATAACCTAGTTAAAATGCTGAAAACTTTTGAATTCCGAACTTTAACGGAACACAAATTAGTTAATCTACACATTAGTTAGGTAATCTGCACATAAGCGTTTGTTGAACTTTAACGGTAACAAAAATGGAATCTTTAATTATGAAAGTTATGCAATTCTATTATATGTGTGTAAGAAGTTTACGTTAAAATATTGCTTGTGCCACTAATTTCAATGTTATTTTTATTGATATCCCCCTCCTATTTTCTATCATCTTAAAAATAGTAAAAATAGCTGCTTTTATTCAAAAACAGTTTGCAAGAAAAAATTTAGTTAATTTGTAATGTTTTAAAATTTTAAAAGTTTAAACTTATTATTGCTGTATTTATTACAGCATTAATTCTCCCGTGTGATTTTGTGTTTTATAATCTTCATTCGGAATCAGAGAATGTTTTAATATTTTTCGGAACCTAGAAAGCATTGTTTTAATTTTTTCTAACATAATATATATATATCTTAGTTTTTAAGGCTAAGAGTTTGCTTTTGTACTCTTGTGGCTAACTTATTTCTGACATACACTGTCTGGAATTTTGCTCTGCTTTGTTAGAGTTACAGTTATTTTTTTAGTGTATATTATTACTATCTATTATATATATTCTTAAATGTTTTATAAAAATATATTAATATTTTCAATGTGTTACTTCATCTTCTTCAATTCAATGAAGAAAATATAGCTATTAAAGGAAGAAGAGGCATTTAATTTTATAATTAAAATTTGGCGTTTTCATATAAGTTTTTCTTGATTTGTTATTAATATTAATATTTCCTTAATACTATTGTTAAATAAGAATTGAAGGTAATATTTTTTGCCGTAGAATTTTCCTATTACTTGAAGTTGGCGTTAAATCTTAAATGTGTCTCATTCTAAGTTTTTGGTATAAATATATTCATTTTATTATTCAACTCATAGTTATTTCTGCCATACAGTTCTTATACCTTCCCTTTTTTTTTTTTTTTTTACATTTTGCTAGAATAATTTAAAAGAAAATCCTTAGTCTCTATTATATATATAAAGCTCTCTAAAAATCTTTGAGAATTTACAATTGTTGAAAAATATCTGAAATTTAATACATATATTTTTAAATTTTCTTCAAATCTGCTTCAATTACTTTAATGTCTGTAACTGACACTTATCTTTAACACTTGTATTACATCATTATAGCAATTAATTAAAAAACAAACTCTTATTTTTAAACATACTCTTATAGAAAACTAGCCCGGAAACATATTTCAAACATTGGTTGTTCCGGCTACTCTAAGCCTTGTGGTGTTGTTTAAGACATCTAGTTAATATTCCTGCTTATTCTACCGTGTCTGAAACCCAACACTCTCACTAGGGCAGAAAGGCTTAAGAATCCTACAAATAGTATCGCTTTCTGTGAATTAAGCTGCCACTGGTGACGTAACCATAAAAGGCCAGCACTTTTTTTACCCCGCTTCAGGCATAGAATCGTAGCTTCTTCGACTAAAGGGCAAACGGAAGCTACCCGCTTTCCATCTGTTGCCTTTCGAAAAAGTGTTTCCCCCACTCTTGATAAAAGTGGGGGTTAAAAGCTTCCTTGGCCCCTTTTTCCATTTGTATCTTTCGCATAATAGGGGAAGTTCTAAAAAAGTGAGAGAAATAGATGAGTTCTGTAGCATTTGTTCGTTTGCGGTAGTGAAAATAACGTCTAATACTTACTACGGAGTTTTGTGATTGAAAAATAAGCCTCGCGCGCCTTGCAAATAGTTAATTAGATTTCAACGACTCGTGCCTTTGACTGTTATCAACCGTTATGTGTCAACAGATGCATTTGGAAAAGAATGATAGCGCAAAAATAAATTATTTTTTAAATGTAACAGATTGCGCTTTTATGATGCCAAAGCTTTTTCGAAAGCAGTGTATGCATAAATACAAAAAAAAAAGTGTCTGATGAGCTTTTACAGCTTTTATGACGTTTTCAAAAGTTTAATACTTTAAAAGATATATCGGAGCATTTAATTTCCAGAATGCGGGTAATATTAGTTTCTAAAACTATTATTGCTAATACATAAAGTTGGTTTTGAACTTTATAATTATCTTTTTTAAATATTCCACAAAGTTTTTTTTTTTTTACTTTTTCTCATACCCTTGAATTTAGTATAAAAATAAAAATAAATCAAACAGCATTTTCCAATTAATTCCTGGTAGTTCCCCGCTTAATATTTTTATAGCATGACATTTTTTTTCGTTATAAGTTTTTAATTTTTAAAAAAAAAAATTGGTGATGCTGGATTGCTGGATAGTAATGTCAATTTTATGTGCATACTGTAAGCCCTTTTTATTCCATAACTAGGTATATGTATTTGGGAAATACTGATAAAAATTATCGAGTAATTAGTAAAAGTTATCTATTATAAATTAGCATTTTAGATTAATATAACATAAAAGACGCGATGATATTTTTTAAGTTAACTTGGTAGAATTTTTTTAAGTTGACGTCTCTGTTTTATTTATTTTAAACTTTATTTTTTTTTCATGTTATGTAGAACAAGAATAAGTTATTTTTATATTTTATATTTTAGCTTCATAAGTTTTATCAACAAAAATGTATTGTTTTCGCGTAAACATTTTTAATTCTGTGCATTAATTTTTCGATTCCGAATGCTAGTAAAACGACAATTTTAGTGAATGAAAAAGTTTTAAAGAAACATCTAAATACTTATCCCATGTAAGGTATATACAGGTCCAAATAGTGAAAGATCTACAAGACCTCCTTTTACGGGCCCAAACTAATAAAAACTTTACCTTGGTATGCCCTTAAGAAAAGTAATTGTGCAAAATCTTCCTTCAGTATTAAATCTTCGAAAAATATTATTAATCATTAATATTTTAGAGTTGTTCAGAATCTATTTTTGTACTGTTGCATATTTCTCAACACAATTAAATAATCAAAAGATACAAATATAATCTACATATTGACTTTACCTAGTACTTAATTGAACAATAGCGAAACTTCAAATGATCAATATCTTTAAATGAAATTTCACCTGCCTTATAATTTTTCATTAGAAATAAGTAATGAGAATTTTAATCACATCTTGTTGTAGTAAAATCTTTTGGACATCTTTTTCATTGAAATCTCATTGTTTTCTTAAGTAATATGTTCGATAAAAGTAAAATTTTTTTTTAAAATTCAGTTATCAGCGAAATTTTTACTTTTAGTCATTATTAATAAATATATAATACAAATGAATGTGCATAAATTTCTTAAATATAATCTTAAAAACTGTTAATTTGCCTAAAGACTTTCACAGAGTTTTTGAAATGAAAAAATTAGTAGCATTTTTTTATAGAACAGTCAAATATGCTGTAGTTTTATAATTTTCCTAAGTCATTTTTAACCATTGATTTTTCGATTTACCGTGTTAATTTTAATGTAATTTAAATACTCATGTAATTTTCTATTCCTTCAAAATCTTTTCGAAATAATAACGACATGTAAGATATAACAAATAATCTAGTATACTTATCACCTGTAACGCACACAAGAATTTTTCAAGGGGGGTTCGGGGTCGAAAGTTCACCATTCTTGTATCATGCTCCTTTTGATTTTGTCGATTTTCGGGAACAAAACACAGTAAAATA
>BMAV01023503.1:38481-235003 GCA_019973955.1 Trichonephila inaurata madagascariensis
GCCACTGCTTATCACTCATTGCTTGTTTAGTATAAGTTTCATAAGAATGCTATAACGAACTCGAACAAATTCCCTTAATTTTGAAAATTAAATTTCAGTCAATACAAATTTAGAATTCGTATCATTCAAACATGCAATGTGCCCCCTCATTTTCTTTAAATACAATGATTTTGCTTGTTTAGTATGTTTCACAAGAATGCTATAACGAACTCTAACAAATACGCATAATTCTGAAAATTAAAATTCAGCCAATATAAATTTAAAATTCGTATCATTCAAACATGCAATGTGCCCCCTCATTTTCTTTAAATACAATGAGTTTGCTTGTTTAGTTAGTGTCATGAGTGAGTTTTGATTAGTGTCATGTTTTATAAGAAGATTATATGCATAACGAACTCGAACAAATACGCATAATTCTGAAAATTAAAATTCAGTCAATACAAATTTAAAATTCGTATCATTCAAGCCTACAATGTGCCCCCTCATTTTCTTCAAACACAATGAGTTTGAAAACGCTTTTCCGTGTTCTTGTTGCATAGAGAGCTTCTTAACATGAACCCCAGTTGACTTACCAAATATCCATTTAAAATCCCATTTTCCTTCCCTTAGCCGTCAGAATTTTTACCGGAAGCGGCACAAGTACTCATAACAATAACTATTAGTATCGGATACCCATTCCCGAACCCACCCATACATCAGAGGCGTAATTTCCCTCTTAGGCAGAAACATGACATCTGTTCTATTGATTACCTTTTACTTTAAGGGTCAGAGGATGGTCAGATTCTACAAAAGCTCAACAGATGTCTTTCCCGAGTGAGGACCGTGATTTGATGGCTTATCGTAAGGCTAAGAAGTTTCTAATGTGTTTTGTGTTATTGTATTTTTTTCTTTACTCGCATGTCAAGTGAGTTTTTTTTTTTACCTTTCATGATACTTAGGTTCGAAAGATCTAGTGCAGGGGTACTTAACCTTTTTTTTTTTTACCACCGGGCCACATATGTATGACAACCAGTAGCGCACACAGGAATTTTTCATGGGGGGTGTCCAGGGTTGAAAGTTCACCATTCTTAGATCATTCTTTTGATTTTGTCGATTTTCGGGAACAAAAAACAATAAAAACTAATAATTGAATAAATAATTAGCATTAATTAATAAAGTTAATCATTAATAACAAATATTTAATTAAATTTTACGTACTATATACTTAGAATTATAATCAATCGGAAAAAAAATCAAGGGCTTTGGGGGGGTCCGGACCCCCAAGGACATCCCCTTGTGTGCTCCTCTGATGACAACTATTTCATTCGGGCGGCAACGTGAGGATTAATATGGGAGTGTGGAGGGGAAGTTATAAGACCAAGGATATTTAAAATGCGGAAAAATTATCAAAATAATAAAATTCGGAGCTTTGTGGATTTTATCTTAAAACTATATCAAACTCTAACTCAACTCACAGAAAAAAAAAGGTTGTATACATTTTTTTACCCAGTTCTGAGGTAATTTTGATTGCCGTTCACATTAATTATCCCAAACTCCTTGTTTGCATTCTACTGTCATAAAAACAAAGCTGACATGTACTTTGATGTTTTGATGTTTTTTTTTTCCTTTTTTTTGATGAAATCTCACTTACCGTAAAATCCGGCGTATAACGCGCACCGGTGTATAACGCGCATCTATACTTTTAAGTTGCATTTTTTAGTTTTTAGATATATTCACCGTATAACGCGCACCCCCTTTTTTACGAGGAAATCAGAAATGTAAGTAGAAAATATTCTTATGTTTGAAGTCATTTATTCGAGGTATTATCCCAGACTATTGAAAAAATAGTATACTTCTAAAATTACTATTCTTTTAGTTCATAAGGCATGTTATTTCTATTAAATAAACAGTATTTCGACATGTATAGATGTAAATTTATTTTATACTCATCTCTTTTGTTATTCTTAAAGCTATCGTTTTTATACCGGGCGTATAACGCTCACCCTTAAATTTCGATCGAATTTTTGGTGTTAAAAGTGCGCGTTATACGCCGGATTTTACGGTATTTTTATTTCATATATTAATTTATGAAGTGCTGAATAGTAGCAAAGATTTCCCAGACTGAAGTTAGCATTATTTGTTTGAAGTTAGCTCAGACTTGCTTGCGCATTTTTGTTTCAAATTTATTCAAATAATTTTTGATTTTACTAAAAAATATCTGAACAAATGATTGAATTTATATCATTATTGGGAGCATTTAAGAAACGCTAACAATTTCTGTATCAACTCATATGTTTTTCCGTTACAATTTCAAATGTTTATCAATATATATTAGGTAAGAAATTTTATAGAATTATTTTTAGTTACCTCTTAGTTTTTTGACATTACCACTGACAAAATGTTTTGCTGATGTTGCAAATTTTTTTAAAAAGGCAGTTGTGAAAGAGATCCTCAAGAAAAAGAGCCATTGAAAGATTTGTGCTTAATGGTATAGCGACGAGCAAAATTATATCTTTTAAATGTAACATTTTCACGACAAATCAAACAAGTTGTAGATTCTTGTTTGTTTTTCTCTACAAGAGTCAAGAGATTATAATTGCCTGGAAACAACAAATATTCTGCAGATATTTCTGAAATGGAAGGCATGAGAGTTGATTAAAAATTAGTTTCACCAATAAAATGGTCACTGTTCCTGTGTTGTTTGTCATCACTAACCCTTACAATTACAAAAGGAAAAAAAAAAATGTTTTTCAACTCGCACCAGCACGACATCGATAAAAAAATTTATATATTTGATTGCCTGATTGATTGAATTTATAGATAACCTTTTAGTGCATTGCTCTTAAATAATTGAATTTGTTAACGCAAAGAGGCCATGGAAGGTTAAGAAAGGCCATGACATGGTCACTCATAAGGATCCTGTGGGTCACAGGTTGAGAATCACTGATCTAGTGTAAGAGCTGTTCATTCCTTTTAAAAATGCATGATAAAAGTAACGTTAAAAATATAAATCAACTTACTTAGATAGCGTAAATAATTAAAAAATTTTTTAAATAACTCTCTAATAGATAAAATATGTTTTTATACTGTGACATTTTTAGTAGTTCTTCTATGAAGAATTTTTAGATCTTTTATATGGACGAATTAATTTAATAATTTTTGAAGCTACTTCGGTGGTCTTCAAACTGTTTTACGCAAAAACCCGGGGCTCTATAAGTCAAAATAAAAAATTGAAAAGAAAAATCATAAATGCGTAATCAAAGTGGATTCACGTTCTCCGTGAAGTTTCTGTAATCATAAATATCTGAAGCTGATCGCAGTCATTAAAAATGAAAATTTTATTTACGTAAGATAACACTTCATTTTTACATGTTTGTATTGTTGTATAACCCTATTCTCTGTATATTTTTATACTGTTGTAAGACTTTATTTTGTATATTTTTATACTGTTGTAAGACTTTATTTTGTATATTTTTATATTGCTGTATAATTTTACTTTGCATTGGATATTCTGTTGTTTACTATTCAGGGTTCCAAGAAATAATTAATTTGATTCTCGTTAGAGTACAATGTTTTGTAAAACTAAATAGTTTTTCTAATGGAAAATGCGCATTTTCTCCTTTGTGAGGAAAAAATACCTTAAATGAAGGTGAGGGAAACACTTATTCAGATATCAACAGATTCAATGTCGAAATCTAAATTTCAGCAAGAACACCTCTTAAATGTCAAGGTTGCAAATTCATGCAGAATACACCGGATTTTTCACCCAGTAATAAGCATTTTAATGCTGTTCAGAACAATATATTTAAGTGAAAAATATTTTTCATAATGAGTAGCTACAAAAGCAAAATATGAAGACAAATTAAACTAAGAATATGAATTGTGATTGTAGATTATGTCCATAGACCTAACTTTTAGCAGTTTGCATAAAAAAACAAGCATGTATCCCAGTTACTAAATATAATGCATGGGTAGGTAATACTTAGATTGCAAATTATTTTTAAAAAAATGAGTAAATTATCCTAAATTTACATTACAGTTTTTTAATCACAAATGCAATTTATTTATATAGAGTATATATTAAATGTTAATCATTTAAAAATATTTCTACAAGGTATATTCTTCTAAGTGTGTGAAGTGAGGGGCTCCCTGAAAACCACTTAAACTTCTAAGGGTTTCATTAGTCGAAAAAGTTTGAAGAACTCTGCCCTACCCAGTGGCATAGCGTGGGCTTTCAGCACATGAGAAAGACCGGAAATTTGTCGCCTTTCTATTTTAATTATTAGTCAAGAAAATTAGTAAAAGTAAAAAAAAAAAAACAGCTTTAATTTTTTTTTATTGATTAAAAATGCGCTTTTCGTTTTTTGTTTATAGCAATATCTTTTATACAACTGTCAATATCAATATGTACGTCATGTTTAAGTGCCAGAATAGCTAAATTTGTTAGCCTTTACGCGTGGATATAGTCGATCTGAGATCATTTTTGATTAGTTTTAGCTTAGAGAAGCTTTTCTCGCAACCTGCATTACTGATGGCAGATGTTAAAAAGATTCTCAACAATATGACAATGTTTGGCAAGCCATCTTCAAGTTTGTACTCAATTATACATTTTAATAAATTCAGAGAGCCGGACCTAATCAGTTCTTTTTTTACAGACTGAGTCTGTTGCAGCTATAAAAGGTTGTAGACGTGAGCTCTGGTGGGAATTCTTCTTTATTAATGTCTTGAGGAGCTTGATCTAAGTTAAGATTATCCATGTTCAATATCACTTCAGGCCTTAAAAAAGCATATTTTTACTCTAGATTCTGCAACTGTTGAAATCTTTCATGAATTTCTGCAGTCACTCTGTCTATTGAAGAAAAAACATTGTTCGCCTCAAGTCATCTTCGTACGATAACCGAACATCTTTACTTTCGTCGCCAAATATATGCTTCCTCCTGATTCGTCTTGGGGTTTTAAAAGAAATTTCCAGCTTTTCAAATAAACTTTTAGCATATATTAAAGCATCAGCAGCGAAATTCTCTCGTTTTGCTTCTAATACGGTCTAAAGAACTTATTTTTTTAGCACATTGATGTATATTTAGTCCCTCTGTTTGCAAATAATTTTGTGCATCATTGACTTTTCACAGTACCGGTTGCCAGAAGCCGAAGTAACATAAAAACGAATGCGAATGCATAGCGACTAATAAACTTCCTGCATCTGTGCGTGTATTAAAGCTTTTACTAGTTTCCGTCAGTTTCGTCGCTTGGGCATGATTTGGAGTTTGACCCGGAGCCATGGCACCCTCTGCACCCCACCGCTACACCACTGGCCCTCTCTATGAAATTGAATTGTTTTCAACCTATAAAATTGTCACATCTTTTGCACAACCGTAATGATTACATATTACAAAAAGTATTGCTTATGTGCCTGAGGGTATATAGATATGTTTTCTTCCTATTAATACTTATCCACCATTAGAATTTAACCATTTCTTACGATTATAACTTTTAACTGAGATTAAAATTTTTCAACCTGTAAATTACCAAAACATTTTTGTTCTCTAAAAAAAGAGAAAACAACTTATATTATGAATGAAACTATTTGTATCAAAATGAATTTTTAAAATTGAAGATGATTATATTGAATGGAATCATTCAAATATTTTTGGAAGTATAAAGTTTCCTTCAATGTTCTTAAAATGTTTAAAATTTACATAAGTTACATTTTAATAAGTTTAAAATACATCTAAAAAATGTTGCAGTGAATAATTTATAAAATCTGATTACTTTTAAATGAATCATAAGATTTGATCAATAAATAAATTAAAACATTATCTAAAAACAAAAAAACAAGCAAAAAATACAATACAGTTGAACCTGTTTTTGTGCGGTACATAGGGACCACATAAAAAAAAACCGCACTAAAAATATTCAAAAAATTCATAAATTCTTACATAAAACAAACTAATTCGTGGAGATACTACAAAAAACTTTTTTTATGCGGTGGATAGGGACCGCAGAAAAAAAGTCGCATTTATAAAATATGCCAATTATTTACGAAATTTATGTAAGATTCCTTCCATAATAAAATAAATAATTAAATATTACACATGGAAACATTTTTAAAACATATAGTTTCTCATTGTATATATGGATAAGTCTTTAAAATGCACAAACATAATTCATCGCTACTCATCGTAATCCAAAGTCCTGTAATGAATAAAATCAAAATCGCTTTCGTCACTTGAAGGTGCAATTTCGATTGATTTATTTTTTAGCAACTTAAAGTAAGAGATAAGTTTTTGTGACGGAGGTCGGGTGGTCAGTTGCTTGTAAATGTCCCGATAACCAGATATACGTGATTGAAGCCATTTTTTGGAATTTTATACTCCTTTCCTAACTGATATCTCTTTTAAGAAAATGCTTTTCTAATTTGTTGGAAAGCTGGATCCCTGCATGTTTTTATCTGCTCAAAAAGAATCCGGCTTATTGTCCGTCTTCATAATTTATCAAATTATTGATAATGTCTCTGTCTCATTGAAAGTTTCGTCTTCAATCAAGAGTGGGCTACTGGAGCGTTGAGAGAAAGCAACTGAATGTGCATTGTCGGGAGACTGTTTGTAACAAATGAACAGAGCGTCTTGAAGTGTCTACATTTCAGTGGCGTAACGTACACCCCCACATCACGGGAGAGAGACAGGACTCTAGGGGTCTAAGGCCTGATTTACAATAAATACGTATTTACCCAATTTATAAAATATTAAAGGCAAAACCTGACTTACATTCTCCATTTCACTACTGGTAAATAAATAGAAAACATTACAGTGGAGCCATAGTCATTGAGTCCTGCCACAAGGGGGGGTCAGGACTCTAGGGCCCAGGGCTTGACCAACGCTAAATACGTATTTACCCAATTTATAAAATATTAAAGGCGAAAACTGACTTTCAGGGGGAGGGGGGGGGTCCTAACATTCTCCGTTACGCCATTAGTAAATTGATATAAACCATTACAGTGGCGCCAAAGCCATTGAAATTCATACATCGCATAAAAAAATCGCACATAAAAAGTCACACAAAAAGAAAATCGGATTAAAAAAAAACCCGCGCAAAAACAGGTTTGACTGTAATTACAAAAATAAAAGTATGATACTTACGTTTCACATGGTGTTGGTTGAAAACACTGTAATTTAGTGAAGAAATCCAAATTCAAATTCGTATGAAATGAAAATTATAATCCCTCACTGAAAACACACACACACACACATGTATAAATTTAAATGTTATTGTGAGTTGTGAAATACAATAACAAAAATCTGATTTTTATGAGGAAATTTCTAATTTTTCTTTAGCCATTTTTATGCACACTTTTCTTCAGAATTATACATCCGAAGAAGCTTTAGTTACTTTTGTGTGGCGTTTCTAATACTTTATGGTATTCTGTGTGTGTGGATTGGAACAAATTCTTTTTTCCTAGTTTACCAATTTTACAATTTCAGAATTATTTCGTACTTCATGATGTTTGGAAAATGCTTGAGTGAAAAAATTATGTACTAATAGTTATTTCTTATGACGGCAATAGTTACATAATTTATTTCTTTAAACTTTCAAATAAATTTTCACACATAGTCAATATAATCTCTAAACTAAAAAAATTGAATATTGCCAAATTCAATATTTTATTATGCACTAAAAAATTCAAAATTCCTTACTAAAATTGGTATTGCCTTGAGTTATCTTATGTGTGCTAACTTTTCTGCCTTTTATTTATAAAATTTTATATAATTGTTTTGTATCAGAATTAAATTGGAGGAAAACGGAGATTTCTGCTTTTACTTAAAATACAAATGCATAATTTAAAAATTAATTTTTAAGAACTAAAGAAAGTTAATTTTGAAAATTTTTAGATAATTTACTATGAATGAAAAGCATAAATCTCATTATGATTTAATTAAAAAAACCTTCTTTTATATATATTTCTTATTTTTTATTGTAACAATTACAGTTTTATTTTTTGAAAAATTTTAAGCAAATTTAGTAAGCTGTTTCATTAATATTATTTTCAGGTCAACATAGTTTCTTTTTTTTTTTTCTGAATTTTTTTTAAAACTTTTCTTATACTTGTATTAATATCAATCGCGATTAAATATTTGTTAATTTATTCATACTCATATTTGTATGATTTATGGATATTTGTTATTTTTGGTATTTAAAACATTTTAACGGAATTACATTTTTCAAAAACGTTTATTTGTGTAGAACAAATTGTGTAACCATTTCTTCATTCTCTTTAGCTTTAACACTAGAATGCCCATGGGATTTCAATTACCCTCAAACGTCCACCGGTGACATTTCGACACCGCGATATGAAATATATAAAGTACTTGTTTTAACTAAATAATTCAAGGACTACTCTTCAGTAAGGTTTAGTTTAAAAACTTTTTAATATTATTTCATGCAATTATCATACATTATGACCCTTTATATCATAAAAAAACTGACGTTGACATTATGTTTCGCGAAGTTTATTGGAGACCACTGCTTTGTCGCAAAACCTTTGGAGTCGCAAATCTGCCAGGAACATTCCTTTTATGCGGTATTCATTCTGTATCATCCCTAGTGACATGTATATCAGGATTTACTAGAATATTATTAATTACATCTGTACTTTCTTCAGGTTCTTCGCTGTCACTTTCATTCAATTTTATGTGTTCACCGGAATCTAAATTAGAGCCGATTCATTCTCAGAAAGCTTCGCAACTCTCTTCATCAGGGTTAGACCTTTTCTGAGAGCCGTTGTTTCAGGGTGTCTGCTCTGCACTAAGTTCTAAAATAGAATGAAAATTTTTTATGAGAAGATATGAAAATACTATGTATCAAAACACTTAGACACAACAATTTTAGTAAAATTAATTCATTTCCACTGTGAATTTAATAACACTCATTCAAGGTAAAAACAAAAAAATGCAATGTGTGGGAAATTTGCTTTATTAATAGTATCTGCTTAGTCAACTATATTTTGTTGAACGACACCTTTTTTAATGATAAATTACCTTGGTGTCGAAAAGGCACGAGTGAACGTTCTAGGTATATTTAGTTGTAAAATCACTCCTAATTAATCTAGAATCACAAAACTTTTTCTGTGTAATCACCAGGGAAAATGATTAAAAGTCACAAATTTTTTCTATTTCCCTGTAAAAATGCGGATAGAACAAAGTAAACAGGCTCCGGCATCCAATTGACCCAGACGGACGTTCTAGAGTTAAATTTATTAAACATTTTTATTTTTTCCTTTTGCACAATCAAATCATGAAAAAACTTTTTATCCACTGAAAATGCATATTTCTTTTTTCATAATTTAATGTTTGAACGTCTCTTTAATAAATTTCCTAAAACGTGTTGAAATAAATATTTTATACATTACATCCTTATAAAGGTTTAAAGTAAGGGCGCAATCTCTCTTCAACACCCGTCTGTCGTGCGCAAAGTTCACCTCTCGATGCCCCCTGATCACTATGATTAAACAAGTTTTGTCCATTATCTTCTCTCCCAGTTTATTTTCCTCATCGATCAACACTATTTCATCATAATTTTTAGATGTACTTAGAAACATCAACGCTCGCTACGACACGTGAACCTCATTTCAGCTTTTATAGGTATTGTTAGTAAATTATAGACCTCGTGTCAAGTAAACCAATGACAATTTAGTATCTCGTAGCTACCATTTCCTATCATTTGAGTTACTAATATTCGTCCACTGAAGCGAGGAATATTATAGCCTATTACTCGATGGAGTATTTTCGTTATCTTAAGGTGAACTTGCTGTGTATTGAGGGAAAAACTGTTAGAATATGGTAGATTAAATTATATTTTCAAATTTTAATTAATGTTTTATTTATCAATAGTTTAATGATTTCTAGCAAAATATAGAAGAATTTATATAATATTATTTCTTAGTAATTATCTTTAGTTTTTAATTCAGAATTATTCTTCTATCCATTACCTCTTTCCACTTGTCAGTTTTCTATGTTTATAAATGTAGTACTCATAAATATTGTATTCAACTATCTTTCACTAAACAGACTACTTATAATATGTATGATCCTTATAAGAAATTATAAGCAGTTTATTTCAAATGATTGCAAATCACGGAGTTTTTTACAGTTCTTCAAAGAAAAAAGGCTTAAAAAATTAGTATTAGATGTTGTGAAGTAAATTACAATAAAATTCAAATTATAATTTGCAAATATTGATAAACTATTTTTTTCCTACGAAAAGTAATTGTGTTTGTGTAATTGTATTTTAGCCAATGCATTTTTGTTTAAAAAAATATTAACATTTTTAGCTATGCTTATAAGTTTGTAACCCACTGTATAAAAAATATGTGGTACATATATGCTTCAGAAAATATTCAACACTGAGAAAAAATTAAACACATCTTGTTAAAAGTTTATCAAACTTTTCATCTTTTTAAACTTTTAACATCTAAGCATTAAAGCTTAAAAATTTATTTACAAATATTAGGAAATTTTTTTATATAAAATAAACTACTAAAGATAGTTAAAATTTAATTAGTAATATGAATGAAATATATACTTTGAAGTATTTATTTATGAAGGGTTCTTCGTTGAAACCGCCTGCATTCTGGCAGTATAGCCTTTGCAGACACAGCAAGTACCCAAATGTGAGAGCCATTTCATCGGTGGCACCATCTAGTGGCGGCTCCCACTACCAAAGCTTTGACATTTTGATTTATTCAATTCAAGCTGTCGTCGGATATTAAATATTGCCGTGATTTAATTTTTCCGAGAGTACCAGAGTCAAACCGATACTCAAGGGATTTTTACATGACACATAATCATATGATATGCGCGCCTACGATTTTCGCCTCCAGAAAATGTATCGAATCCAGCCAGGATTGAACCTCAACCTTGGGCTTATGAGGAGGGAGCACATTGCCTCTAAGCGTCTGAGACGACTTATAAATGAAGGTAGTTGTCAATTTAAATTTAAATAAAGACATCCACTTAGGAATCAATTTACATAATTAGTGAAAAACGATTTATAAATTCAAAAAATGAAATAAAAAAATCAAATTTAAGTAACTAAAAAAAGAGGGTGACCTATTGTCGTTCTTTTATAAGAATATTTGTTTATTTTATCTTATTCCCAAATGAATTTATTCCAGCTACTTTTTGTCCTCTTTCCCTTCTTCTTTTTGTAAAATGAAAGAGATGCTGACGCAAACAAAAATTAATTTTTATGTGATGTTACATATTTTTTTACTTTTATGTTAGGTTAAAATAAGATCATCTTACGCAACAGAAATAAGGAATAATTCATCGAAGTTTTTTGATATAAGGAGTTACTAGCTCACTGATTGTCTAGTTTCTTTATTTTAACAATGTAACTATATAAAAATCAGATTTTTTCCTACTTTTTCCTTTGTACACAAAGTTTCTTCAAAAATAAAAGAAAAATGAGCATTTAATTAAAGAAAGCAACCAGGAAACATTTAAGGAGCACGAATTTCCTAAATCAGTTTTCGGAGAAAAATGTTTAAAAAGCCTGAAACTAAACTTTCATTTTCTACTTTTTGTTGAAAAGCAAGGAAAGTTTACAATTGACGTTGTTTACACGCGTGTAAAAAAATTTCTTTCAAAATAAAACAAAAGTTAACACAGAATTTTGGATAATTTTTTTAAAAAAAAAATCTAGAAGTACTGAAAATACTTTTTACTGTTACCTTACCACTTGTTCTCTCCCATAATTAGGCTCTCGATGCTAATTTTTCTAATTGCCATTTAATTATGGAAATTATAATAACTCTTAATTACTACATTAGAATGCGTTAGAAACATGATACAAAAAAGATGGTAAAAAAGAATGTTTTAAATAAAATGCACACTTCTAGTACGGGCACAGAATAGTTATTCTGTTTTTGTTTTTTTGTAAAAGCTCCATTCGTGCGGAAACAAATTAAGCCTTCACATATGACAGGTGAAAAACCAACAATTAATGATTGCGTCTTTATGAGCCTTGCATGAAAAATATAATTTTAACTCTAAAGTTTCTTTACAGAGAATTAACTATCTGTAAAGAATCTGTGCAAAAATAATTTTTGATATGTTTTCTCACTTTTGTGTGAAAACAAGTTTTTTTCACTTCTTAATTTTCTGTTTTTACTAAAAATATTTTTTTTCTGTTTTATTCCTTATTTATTGTTTTTAGCATGCATTTTTGATATTAAGAAAGCACACAAATAATAAAACTACAATTTATATTGAAAAAATTATCATTTGTGGAATGTCACTATTAACAGTATCACACTTATTTCAGCTCTATATTGATATCACAAAGCATTTGTCACTATTTTGGGACGTAGCCGTTGCTATTTTTATTGAATTTCAACCACTTTCCTCATTATAATGCACGAATGTAAATTTCCCCTTCTTTTAAGAAAAATTTTGTTAATGTATTCTTCAAACCAGTGGTACCCAATTTTGATGTGTCTGCGGACTTCTTTTTATACCAAAAATTGGCCCATGACTCATCAAGTGGAAAAACCTATTTCAATGCATAGTAGAAAATTTACGAATTTAAATTTGATGCCCTGAAAATCATAAATTAAAATAAAAATGACATTGATAAGCATCATATAATAATACTATTTTGTAAATAACTATTTTATGAAAATTCAGCTACTTTTTTCCCCTTCCCCTTTTCTTTTTTAAAATAAAAGAAATAAACAATAACTTTTTGATTAATAAATTTATGTACGAGGTATCAATATACTATTAAAAATACTCACGTAATGTACTTTATTTTCTTAACAACAAATAAAAATACTCCTTTAGGTTCAAAAGTAAGAAAAATTACTGCACTTACTTCATACCTCTCGCCTCTTTAAAACTGTTTCGTGCCTATTTAAAACTCATAGACGGCTGCAGCTACGATCGGCACGACTTCAACAATCAAACACTTGAATTTCTTTCGTATTTATCTATAATATTATGAACTTTACGTAAAAATCATGAAATGGGTCACAAATACTTTATTTCATATAATACTTTTCGTTAAACCCCTAAAGCTGTCCCCAAGTACCCCAAATAAACTTTAATTTACCACGAATTTCTCCAAGGACCCCAAGACACACAATGTTTTTCTAATCCAACAAGTAGGAGAAAATATGCATATACCGTAAAATACGGCATATATCGCGCACTTTTAAACCAAAAATTAAGTTCGAAGTTTAAGGGTATAAAAACGAAATCTTTAAAAATAACAAAAGAGATGAGCATAAAAAAAATTACTTCTATACATATCAAAATATTGTTTACAAAGACATGTGACATGCCTTATGAACTAAAAATGTTATAGTTCTAGAAGTATACTACTTTTTCTAAAGTATGGGATAATACCCTGAATGGATGACTTCAAAACATAAGGGCACTGCGCTATACGGCGAATATACCTAAAAATTAAAAAAATGCAGCTTGAAAGTATTGGTGCGCATTATACACCGATGTGCGTTATACGATGGATTTTACGGTAAATTGATTTTGTTTTCATAAGTTTAGATAATCGGTGTTACTGGCTTTCTTTAGTAATATTTAAAATATAGCTTCTATTATATATTGCATTATAATTCACATTAAGAAGGGATAGAAAAAATATGGGAAAAAAGATGTGGAATATAGTCGATTAATTAACTGCTATGTTTTGAAATATATTGAGTATTCGATTCTTGCTTTTGTAAAAATTTATCTTATTTCCCACAGTCAAAAAAATATATATTCATTGAATTTCTATTTTATCTACTTTTTTCTTCAAAGAGATTGGAGATAACTGGTAAGAAAACATATTACACGAGTGTAGTACCTGTCTTATAGCTTATAAATGTTGAAGCTTGACATGGATTGTATATATGAGTTATTATTAGTTTTAAAAGATTTAAAAAAAAACATTTCTTACAGTAAAACGCTTTTTTTTAATTTTAAATTCACACACACACAAATTTTTATTTCTTTTCTGTACAGAATACATTATAACTGTTTTGAGTAGAATTCCTGTGTATTGATTATAAATTCATTATAATCAGCGTTTATTTTTTAAGCTAAAAATCTAAAATTGCATTATTGTTTTCAGCTTATCACTTACATTTTGTTCATTTCGTTTTACTGGAATAGTGACTGAAAAAAACAATGACAGCAAACAAGATATGATTTGCTTAAACGTTTCACCTAACATGTCGCAGATTTTTGTTAAATGATTGAATAGAAATTCTTAGTTTCAATGTTTAAAAAAATAATTTAAAGACATGTACCATTTTTGGGTCCATGTGAAACTTTTCGTAGAAATTTGAATACTTTTTGCATAAGCAAAATATATTTGAGAGAATTTATATAGAAATTGATGTATAAACTCTTGTATATGCAGAAAACCAAATTAACCTTAGAAAAATGTGTAAAACCTTTTAAATACTCTTATTTGCTTTCATATTTAAAATGAAAAATAAAAGGAAGTATTACAATGAAAACTGAATTTAAATTTAAAGTTTACGAGATGCTTAGTAAAAAATACTACGGGAATATTATTGTCTTTCTATACATTACGTTATACATCAAGATACATGCGTAAATATATAAGCATGGAATTTTGTAACGGAGTTCCAGTATAGTCTGTTAGCTAAATCTAATGATTCCCAACCCTAAACCTCGGACCCGAGATGTACGTTGGTATCGAGACCATTACAAAACAGCATCAATAAGAATCATGATCACAAATATGCTACTCTTATTTATTTAAGGACTAGTTCAATGGGGTTTGAGAGGAAGAGACAAGAGTTTATCGCGCATTTATAAGTAGTAAAAGGTGACTTATTTGTTTTCTACAAAACGGGATGCAAATTCTGGATGCTATTCAACATTAATAAAGGATGAAAAATCTGCAAATTATTACTTCAATCGTTTTCGACATCGGATTAATTTTTATTCAAATTCTTTACTTCAAATCACTGTCTCAATAAGCAATCACTTAATAATATAGTTTGATCTTAAGAACAGCAATCTCTCGTAACTGCACTTCACATAATTTTATAACGCATACTGTGTGTGCTACTCATTTGCTTATCACAGTTCATTTGTTAAAAGGTGGAAGTAATAAACTTTTCAACAATATTAAAGAAAATCTCAACATTTTTAGAGAGAAACTGTGCGAGATAGCCTGCACAACCTGTACTTGACGTAATTGTGTGTAGCTTGTAAATACTATTCACTCTTGAGATCTTACAGGTAATTTTGAAATTTTTTTTAATCCCTGCAATATGAATACACTGATTAAGTGAAATATGTACCTGGACCGAGTTTGGTAGCTGAAAGACACGATAATGTTCTTCCATGAAAAACAATGATTTGTAAAATATAAAATGTTAGTAAATAAAAAATGACTTTCAAATTTTATAGTTTTCACAGATTATTTTGATACATGAACAAGCTAAATGACAAAATACAAGAAAAAAATACAAATATCTTGTGGTATTTACCAATTGATTTCAAAGAGTTTAAACTATAACTTATAGTACACGTGAATCAGCTAGTTAAGGACGACACATGTTTCATTGAATTATATTGACTCGCCATGTATTTTTGGTTCACTACTAAAAAAACTTCTCCATTCACTGCACCAGAACAACTTAAATGTTAAAAAAAAAGGGTAACGATAATGTATTTTTTTTCTAGCAATTTTCACAAAGCTTTTTCTTTTATTAGTATGTTTTTTCTTCTATTTAGCGTATTTATTTTGCGGTACTTGAAGTATTACTTAATAAATAACGCATACTGTGCTACAGATAAAGGATGCAATCTTGAAAGGTTATGTCAATGTTAAAGCAGCTAAAGTCAAAATTATTCTTTTCCATTTTCAATGTAAATATCTAGACAAGCAAACAAAAGCTTTAGTCACTTACTTTGTTTTTAACCTCTCGCAAGTATCTAGAAACAAGTTAATTGCAAGCATCAAAATATTCGAATGAGTTATAAAATAAGTTTAAAATAAATTTGTATAACTTAAAAATTCGTCTAAAATGTATTAATTGTAGTAACATATGTCTTATTAAGATATAATGAAATGCAATAATTGATTATTCTTCGGAAAAAATCTCCGAAAAGAGATTTAAAGTTGAAAGCATTATCTTTTTGCTTATATAAGATGTTCCATTCAATATTCTCAGCTAATATTTATAATTTTTTTTCTAACTTCTAATATTTTTATTTTTTTTTCTTATGCGCTTTAAAACCAGGCAACCACTAGTAAGATATAAATCATAAAGTAGTTTTTATATGCAAATCAGCAAATTTTTTTCGTATTGTGGGATTTAAAATTCACTTTATTTGTCCTAACTAAATATTGCTTTTTAAGATACTTGGATACATATAAGAAAATGAAAAATATTAAAAAGTCAGACAAGTTTTAAATGAATTTTATTCACAATAAATATAAATAACTTTTATTTTAAATTTCTCATTAATAGGGTTTTTATTTATTTATTTGCCAACTGAATATAAGTTTCAAATTTGTTCAAGCTTTATGTTGTTTTCTCAGAATGCAAAGAAATAGAACCTATATTTGGAATACATTTTCTGGTAGAAATATGTTACACTATTAAATTCTATATTCTAACTTCCCCAACCTATCGAAAAAAAAACTGTACATTTTATAATAATATACTCATTTCTATCTCAAAATTTCCTTCTTTTGGTTGTACGACGTGTCCAGAGTTTCTTTCATTTATTGTAGTACTTAATTTTTTGTTACATGTTACAGAAAAGTTTCTAAATATTATAAAAGGTAATAACCAAATATAGCAAAATTTTATATCAGAGTCTTATACAACACAATAAATAAATTTATGAATTACAAACGTCATTAATCTACATGAAAATTGGATAGTTTTTCTGCCTGAAAATATGTTTATAGTTTAGTTCATTTTCAAACATGAGCAGCACTCAAACTTAGCCCATATTCTCATACTTTGATAAATGAAAAACGTACTTCTTATAAAATAAAATGTTTCATTTGATTAAAAATAAATTTTATAATATTTTATGCATCATAGCATTAAACACCTTGAACTTATCGCTAGTAATCTCAAACTCTTGTTTGTAATGGAATGAAAGAAAATACTTATGCATATAAAAATATTTAATACAGTAGAGTCTGGAAAAAAAATCGTACTTTCACAAAGTAAGTACTTTTCCTTTATTTTAGGGTATTTGAGCGATTTATTTTCTATTGTATTCTCAAGTAAACAATACATACAAGTGCAGAATAATATTTTATAAGGAAGCATTCGTATTTATTATTTAATCCCTGTAATTTCAATAACCCGAAGTTTTCAAAAACTCGACCACCCTTCTGTCCACATTAGGCCGAGTTTTCGGGACTCTAATGTATAATTAAAGTAAATTTTTCGTTTTTAGAATTTTCTACTGTAATTATTAATTACCGCGACATGCACTAGCTGATTCTTTTTTCTGATATAGACAATTTTGAAGAAAATTCTTTAAGCTTCTTTATGGCAGGACTGTTATTGTTTTAAGACACGATTATCTCGCTATTTAGAAATTAAGTTAAGGAATTACGCTTAATATGCTGATAGAAAAATAACTATATATTTGGACTTCATTCCAAACTATTCCATAAAATTAAGTTTATTGTAAATTATTGGATTTGAAAAACATATTTTTTTATAGATTTATTTTAAGTAGTAAGGATTAAAAAATATGTATTACAAATATTGATCTCCTTTGATGCTAGTTAAAGTAAGTCTGATGAGTAAATCTGAAAAACGTTGGGGGAAAAACCCGCTAGCATTGCGGATTAGAATACAAATGCGATCTTGATAATTGTTATCATGGGATAATTAATCAGTAATACACTTTCAGCTTATTTCTTATTGCAGTGTCATAGAAATTATTTGATTTTTTTTACACAATATGGTATAGTAAATGAAACATGTAATTCAACCATTATTTGTTATCTATATTGCAATGCTTAAGGTATCCGCGACTACGTTTGGAACCGTGATTTTAAAAAGGCGCATAAATGGATAATTTTCATGATATTTAGTGTCACTTAGATTAGAATACATGTATAAAATTGTTTTAAGGACAGTTTGGCAAAAAAAATTATTTAAATACAACATTTCAGCAACAAATTAACTTAGAATAACCTTTTTTCAAAATGTTCTTTAGTGAAAAATGCTTCTATTAAAATAATATTTTGCCTGTATATAGCTCAGACCTCTGTCCAGAGGCTCAACTAGAATTTTTGAAAAATTCATGTTATTTTCAGAGTTACAACCATTTGAAATAATTATCGGCGTTTTTTTCTTAAAATTTCTCCCCTCTGTTGTCGTAAAAGATGGATAAACCCACTTGAAAGTTATATATTTAATTAATTCTAGTTCTACTATTCTTAAAACATTTTTATATACATTTTCTAATCTAAGTGACACTAAATATCATAAACAGTATCAATTTATACGCTTTTGCAAAACCACGGTTCCGAACGTAGTCGGATACCTTAAAATAATTCCTGTAAGAACATTATATATATATATATATATATATATATATATATAAATCATACGTTGGAAGTCTTTCAAATTTCAGAACAAATAACTAAATAAGTTACAATTTTGAAAAGACTAAATTTTTTTAATTTCGGCCAATTCTTAAGTTAAAAAAATATGATAAAACAGCATACATTAGTTTTAAAAATTTAGCTCTGTTTTTAAGTCAAACTTCCGCTATGGTCATTCGTAGCTCTGAATTAGTACAATCAATAGTCTTGTCAAATGGGTATAAAATTATTAACTAAGGGAATGATTAAAAATTCATATGACTTTTAATACTTTAATGTGGAAATTTCATTATTTTGTCAAATCTTTCAAAATCCGAAATTATAAATGTGCTTTATCACTAATTTTTACAGAGTTATAGAGGAATTATTTATAAATATATAAGCACATCATTAGATCGAGAAATGAGTTATCAAAATCATAACATTTTGTTCGATAAATATTATATGTATTCAAATGACATATGCTCTATACTTCTGGAATAATTCAACAAAAGTTAGTAATATAATGTTTTCTTCTTTTTCCTCAAGTTCACCGTCGAAGGCGCAAGGATGGTCGCCAACGACGACAGAGGACGACTTTCACGAGCGAACAAACTCTTCGTTTGGAGATGGAATACCACAGAAATGAGTACATCAGTCGACCACGGAGGTTCGAACTTGCTGAGTCATTGGATCTGACGGAGACGCAGATCAAAATCTGGTTTCAGAATCGACGGGCAAAAGACAAAAGAATAGAGAAGGCTCAAATGGATCAACAGTTTCGGTGGGTCAGAATTCCTTTATTTTCCTATTATTGTTAGATATATGAAATTTTGGTTTTGTTATCGCAATAAAAATGTTCATTGAATAAAAATAGTGAGAGCAATTAAATAAATTAATGTTGTGATAAAATACTGAAATAAGGGTTAATACAGAATGACGAATTCAGTAATGACTAAATCCTTTTCTTTTTAAGAAAAATATTCATAACATACATATATTAGTTCTTTAGTCCTCTCTTCAACTCTAATTTATTTCTAAATTCATCCCATAATTAATTTTGATACCAAAAATGCAAATTTTGCACCTTTTAATAATTTGTAATTAGTTTGTAAATGTACGAACTAATTTTAATTGGAAATACAAGTTTCTGAAGGGTTTTGATGTTTAAATAAAATTTTCTGGAAGAGAATCATTTAGGAACTAAATAAACAGGTGCAATCTTTTAAAATCAATAACAATATAGTCAAAATAACATTAATATACAATTGTGTGTGATTGTTTCTAATATTCATCTATTCTACATTTACAATGCTAATTTCTGTTAATTTAAACTTTAAATAACATTTTAATTGATAGAAATCTAAATTAAAATGTTTTCCACGGAATTAACTTTTTCTTCTTATTCATTTAATTTCTACAGTATGGAACAGAATTTAATATAAAACGTGAACTAAAGCATATACTAGAAAAGTAATGCAATATGCAATAAAATTAGTATTATCCTTGAGGATAGCACAGCTTAGTTACTGAGAATAAGGATGTAATTAGTGATTGTGTTCAAACATTTTAAATCAGTTTTTATTTACAATAACAAGAAATCATTCCTTTATTACTTATGATACTACTACAAAAATTTGATGCATTTTAAATAACTTTCGAGTTATTTCGTACTTGTTTTCTTGGAATCATCATCATACTCTCAGTTGTCCCTAAAAATTTCAACCGGTAAACAAAATTAGGAAAACGTTAACTAAAATCAATTTTTTTTCACTTTTAATAACATTACGTGTTCCCCTTAACGATATAACTTGTCGTAGCCGGATATGTTTCAATAAGAAACTGACGATATATTACAGCACTTTGAAACCATCAGGAAATCAGAAAAACAATGAGCAATATCGTAAATACATTTTGCACTTTTGTTACAGCACTATCACCACTAGCAACGGAAGTGTAAATTCATTTTTGGTTCGGAAGCACCTGCAGAATGTTCTTTATAGCATGAAAAAAGGTTCATATATGAACTAATAGAATCATGTGTATTTAAAGAGAAAAGTTGGATACTTATATGATTGCTTTTTAACGCAATTTCCGTCATCAGTAACAAAACGGAAATTGTCCAGGTGATACTTCAGAAGTCAATTGCAAGAAGTTCTTTTGAGGCATACTTATGTGATCAATATTTAGAGAAAATGTTTTTAAATAACTACCTGTTGTTAATAGAATGAAAATCGTTTGTGACAAAAACTTATTTGTCACCTGCTTCGTTTTCGACGTTCGTCTTTTTTTGTTTTTGTTTGAAAAACTGGCAATGGGGAATAACAAATGTAGAACTTTTAATTGTTTTTCGAAACTTTTTACACAAATTGTCAAGAAAATGGTCAACAAATACAGAAGTGGATTGCATGTTTTTAACTTAAATAAGTTTTAACTTTAATAAATTATGAAAATATTTTAGGAGAAAAAAAAAATGAAGTGTAATGGTATTTTTTTAATGTTATTGTCCTCTCTCTCTTTAAATTTTATATAAATACATGGTAATTAACACTTAAGTAATAAATAAAAAAGTACTTTTTTTATCATACACATGCGCATGCATGCATACACACATATACACATGTATATATGTAAGAAGTCACACAAACATCAAATTTTCGATGGGTTATTTTCTTTGCTTTAGCGTTACGTAGTAGATAGAAATAATAAAAAAAAAATATTTTGAATGTAATGGCCTTTTAAATTAAAATATGATCAGATTCTAACTAACAAAAGTGTTTACAAAAAAAAGTTGGAGTTATGAAATTCATTTGACTATTTTAGTAGGATTGTTTGACATTTTTTATTCTCAGTCTGTTTGAAATTAATGATAGAAAATCATTTTGTTTCCTATTTTGAGACATTCAAGATATTCAATGAGACATTTAACCACAAATGTGCCAACTTTTCTTACCTTTTGTTACATAAGAATTGCTCTGCTAATTATATTTATCTCATTCAGATTCAGATTCTCATTCCAGATTCATTATTGCATTAAAATAAATTATCTAAAGCAATTATCTAATTATAATTATTGTTATTCGGATAGCTTGATTTATATATATATAAGAAGCAAATCATTAAAAAAGTAAAAGCAAATAAATTGGCACATGAATAGAATAGTTTATGTTATAATGAGTAAATACTAGTTTGAATTGAAGTAGATCTATTTAAAATAATAAATTTCTTAAGCTCAAAAATGAGTTCTTGAAAATAGCTTAATATACTAAGCTACTGTTCGAACAACAGCAATAAGTTAAACTGTTGATATCTAGATTTGTAATATAATCTATGAAGCAGAAATACAACACTGAATTTTAAATGATAAAATCACTGAACTGATATAATTTACATCAAATAATTTGGGATTAAATTATGAACAAGGAAGGAGATTTATATGTGACTTAAGTTTGCTAAGGGATAATATTTTCAAAATGGTATAAGATGAAGATATTATTTAAATTCATTAAATTTGGACAATACTTTCAAGCTCGAAAAATGGGAGAGAAATCAAACAGTGAACAATTCATATTTTTTTTATACATACAAGCTATTCTGAATACTTGTTGTACTCTTTGTCTTAGAATTTCATAAAAATATTTTAATCAGGCATAGTTAGATTTCTCCCATCATTGATTTGGATTTCACTCAATCACTTTTATGATCGGTATAAAAAAGAAAATATTAAAAATATTCTTATCTTGTAGCTTTCAAAATTTATTTCTTCTTGTTTCTAACAATTTCATCCAGATTTTGTAACATAACATGCATACATTGGAAATACAATTTCTCATATTTATAGAGATACAGTCGGAGCCCGATTTAACGAATTCATCGGGACCGAATATTTTGTCCGTTAAATCGGGGTCGAAGCAAAATGCAATTTTTTCGCTCTTACCTTTTAGGAATTTTATATTAAGCAACTACACAAAAAATATTCATAGCTCAAAATTACATACTTTTTATTCAACAGTTAACATACTATTAATGAATTTTTATGCACCATTTAATTGGAAATTTTAAAATACTGACTCACAGATGTTTAAAGTTCTTGCTTTCTGACTCGAAATGAGTTCTTTTTTCGAGTTTGTGCATAGAAGAAAATACAGCGTCATTTACATCCTGCACAACATAAGACGTTTTCCCAGTTTCCAAACAATGTAAAACAATAGAAAACGTAAAAATTTTTATGAGAATTTCCCCATCAATTTCTGCATCAGAATGGCTGTTCGTTGGCTTTGACAAATCAACAAATTCCTGAGCTTCAGTTGCACAGATAGGCAGTCCGTCATCAAATGTAACATCCCCTGATGCCCACTGCGTCGTGGAGTGGAATGGGATATAAGAAAGGAGTTTCCTGTTTTATTCAGTACTCACACTATAGGTTGCACTCATGACTCATATCTACTTGCAAAGTCCAATAAAGCTTTGAACACTTTCCCGTCGAAATTGTCTACTTACAAGGCAAAATTTCTGGACAAAAAGAATACCATTTGAAAAAAAATCCAGTTTTTTCTAACGCAAACTAATAAATTTTTTTCCGTTGTTGAAACAACTCATTAAATTAGAGTTTATTATTCGTTATATAAGTGTGTGTGTGTGGGGGGGGGGGATTTTCCTCCCTTTTAATCGAAAAAAGAGAAAAATTCATTTAATCTAAAATTCATTAAATAGGGGTTCGTTAAATCGGGGTCCGACTATGTTCCAAAATATGAGATTCGATAGATTTTTCATGATGTGAAATACTTCACGGACAAAAATATTGGTAACATTCTGGAAGATTCATTTCTCAATTGCGTTTTATACGCAAAATATCTGACCCAAAATAATAAAGTGAGTGATAATAATTATAAAAACTCAGCTTTTGAAAGCTCAGTTTTGAACACAGTTAAGATCGTAACCAAGATATTCATATAATGTATAAAAACCCAGCAAACAGCTGAGATAAGATTGGATGATTCTTTAGAGCATACATTGATACATTTGTAATAATATCTTTGTAAAAGTATCAGCTATAATTAACCCCTTCTCAGTCAGTTTTCGCATGTCATATGTTCGGCGTTTTTGTGCTCGTTTTGTCGGCGTATGTATTCTTTTCTTTACATTCTTTTGACGTATGTATTCTTTGTAACCAGTATTGTTTTCTTCACAATTATCACAGGGAGATTTCCCGACTGGAATCTAACTCTAATAACATCTAATGAATCGCATGATATGTGTTAAAATTTCAAATAAAGGACCATTCAAAATATTTTTGAGATTTACTGTCAAAATTTTGTTTAACAAAGTAGCAAGGTTTAAAAGGCAAGGTTTTGCGCTAAATGTGATTTTTCAAACCCTAATCTCCAAAGAAGATTGTAATTTTGTTTTAAAGGTTAGGTACTATATATATATATTTGGGCTAAAATATTTTTTAAATAAATTATTCCAAATACTTGTTATTATTTTTTTTTTCTAAATATTTATCTTAAACACCTCTAAGCAGTAGAATTAATATATATTATCACAGTGTACTTTTCAAAATTTAAAACTAAAGTGCATTGCAGGGAAAACTAGAGATCAGTGAACAAGATATCACATATTTTTCCAACTATAAAACAAGTAAAAACTGCTTACTGACCAAAATAGTTTGCATTTTTCACTGAAGGATAGAAAATATATTAATTTTGTGCAATAAAAAATGATTTTTCTTGGCCAGAAATCCGTAAAAACATCCTACAAAGAAGGGGTTAAAAAGTTATTGAAATAAATATATAAGAGGATAATTTAACCTTTTCTTTAAAAATTGTTCTCGAAAATCATACCTCTCGTTATATGCTACATTCTTAAAACACATGTACTTCTTTCGTACCAATTACGTGCTAGAGTGGAGCCAACACCGCACGAGGGCTTAATTTTCCTCTCCGCTTAAAGTAGCCGCTTTATAACCTAATTAATATTAATGTTGATCACCAGATGATTAAGTGAACGATTGGAAGAAGCAGGTGATACGGGCGTTGGCTCATAAGTCCCTTCCCAAGTAAATCCCTCATTAAACGTCCTGCATGTGATAGAGTTGCCAATTGTCAAATTGTTATGATTATAAAGATGATAGGTGAGTGATGAAGAATGATCGGGAGAAATTTTTTGAATTGTTCCTATTACAGGAACTAAGCTTCTGTAATCGGAATAATTATTTGATAATTTGACGTATATTGTTAGTCTTATTTTAAATGTGCAGTAAATTAGGTGTTAAAATCTTTCAACATTAGTTAATTGTTTAAATTTGTGGTACTTTGAATTTTGTAGAACGTTTTATACATTATTCATATTTTACAAATTGGGTATGAGGAATAAATTTCTAATGCTGCAGAATTTTTTTTATATAAGTATATTTAGCTTTTTAGCACGATTGTTTTTATTGGAAATTTCACTGTCGATCTTGAGAAATCTCTGAAACAGAAACCTCTGCGTATTTGTAATTTTTTTTTTAATAATGAAGTTTTAATGAGATTTTTGAAATTATTAGCTTCAATTATATTAAATTTATATTCATATGCTCGGAATGAAAAAAATCACGACTTTTACCATGACTGAATGCCAAAATCAGCGCTTTTCTTGGTATATAGGGTACTTTTCTAAGTAATACTCTGCATTAGGTTCTATAAGTATAGATCTTTCCATATTCTTCAGATGTGGATTTTAATGTTTCTCTCGATTTAAAAGACAGCAGCATTTGTCCTCCATTGTATCTTTATTTTGGAGATGTGTTTCGTACTCAAAAAACACAATGGCTGTTTTTGACAATTAGTGTTAAAACATTTCATGTGATGTAAAATAATACCAAATGAGATTATTTAAAAATTTGCTATGTGTCTTTAATCTAATCTTAAAATAAATTCTACGTATAAAATTTTACTTTAATTTGTCACTTTTCATAATTTCTTTACAATACGCACCTAAATACCGCTTGTATCACGAGTCTAAATTTCCAAAACTTCTAAAAATTAAGAATTTTAAAAAAGTATTAAAATTTAACTTTATATTGAAATTTATGTATTGAAATAACTATTCCGGAATTTAAAATTTTTCACAATATTACTTTTCACTATTCAGTTATTAAAGAATTTCTTACGTAAAAACTTTAAATATTATATAATTAAAAAAAAAAACGCCGTAAAGAAACATGATCTAAAATAAACAAAAATTGGGATTATTGATTCCTTTAACAACCAGTTTCTTTCGAAATGAGCAGTTTTGAAAGAATTTAAGCTTTGCACTTTTTAAAAAATAATACTATAATTTAAATGT
Source organism: Trichonephila inaurata madagascariensis (assembly GCA_019973955.1). Taxonomy (NCBI): domain Eukaryota; kingdom Metazoa; phylum Arthropoda; class Arachnida; order Araneae; family Nephilidae; genus Trichonephila; species Trichonephila inaurata. The sequence goes on from BMAV01023503.1 coordinate 64,393, forward strand.
TAAAATTCATTTTTCTTGGATTTTCTTTCAATATTACGTGATACCTATTTCAGTTCTTAAATCGTACCTTTATCATTATTCTATTCATGCTCTTTTTTTTAAAAAAAAATTCTGTCTAAAAATGTTCTTTTCCTTTAAAAAGATAGTAAAATATTTGGTATTTATTCATTAAAGCAGGGGTGTCAAACTCGTGGCCTACAGCCAACATATACTAAAATTAGAGTGACGCGGGCGACAGCGCCGCAGGCACTTTTGCCCAGCCAACTAGCATTATTGCAGTACGGCCAATATATCGGCACACAATAATATGTAATAAAATTTAAAAAGAAATCACCCGAAATAGGAAAGATTATAGCATAAAAGAGATGCCAAGTGTCAGGACGTAAACATTGTTTTTCTTGTTCTTTTATATATATTTATTAAAATGTATTATTCGAAATAAACTTACGTTTCCATGAATATTGATTTTTGTTCGGCCCATTAAAAGTTAAACCTTGTTTGTTTGACCCATGTTAGTCTTTGAGTTTGACACCCCTGGGTTATAATATTTAGTGTAAGAATTTTGATTTTTGGAATCAAAGAAGGCGCTGAAAATTGGCTTGTCTGAATTATATAGGAAAGAAATTCTGCTCATAACACCACTACATTTTATAAAACGTTTTTTTTTTTTTCAAATCAATCACTTTACAATTATTTTGTTTGATGAATTAAAAAAAAATCAAGTTATATTTATGAATATAAATATTGAGGAGTAAATTCGAGGCAAACATTTAATATTCTCTATGTTTCGGCTACTTTCAACAAACTATTCTAAAAATTTCAAAAATACATTGCTTAAAATCTCTTATGGCTCTTATTGTAATTTTGCATACGTATTTTGTGACACTGTTGAAATTACGTAATATCAGTTATTACGTATTATCAGTTATTACTTTGTGTATTATTGTAACACATTTGAAATTGTTTTTTCTTGTTTGGATCCATTTTTTGATAAAAAACCAAGTAATTCCTATTGAGTTCGGAAGATTTCAATCATATTTTTATTACCTATAAATTATCAAGTGAATTGCGAAACAAGTTTTGCTTTACTTTCTTGTGCGTAATAAATATTATTTATAATGTTTTTAATTTGATTACATGTTATTGATTGTGTAGACGTCTTTTATGATTTGATTTGTAAATTAGTACACTCGAGCTTAATTTTTATTTTGTTTGAATACATAAATTTAAAATTGATGAGTTAGATTTACTAGTTATAACAATGTGATTAAATTAATAAGCTAGTAATTAAATTTTTTGAGGATACTTAACTAAACACCTTTGATGGCCTTTAAAATTTCTATTAAATTTTTTATAATAAAAACCTCAGTCACTCCTAGTTTCAGCTATAAAATTTATTCAAGTGATAAGATGAATTGTATAAACAACAAGTAAAATTAGGTACTTTTCCGTTAGGCGGGCTCAAGCCAAAAATCGTCAAATAATGTAGAATTCTGCCAAATTTCTTACAACCACAAGGGGAATGTTCGTTTGGAGCCATGCGTTCTATTCTCAGAATTCATTCAAAACAAAGCTTGATTTCCTTTCTTTCTTCCATCTCAGCTTTTGTTTTAAAAAATGATGGAAATTCCTCACTGAATTTATGTGGAGACAAGGAGTTTAAGATCTATTTGATCAAATTCTCAAGGACATCAACATATTCTGGAAAAACCAATAATTATAAGCATTCCTTTTGGTTAAAACTGTTTTGTTTACAATTCCCTAATATTTGTTTATGGTTTAAATTGTTTTGCTTACTAATAAATAATATTTGTTTACAGCTGGACGTTTTCGACTTTTATTCCGTCGACTATTTTGCCATTCGCTTCGCTTAGGGACTTGGCTCGCATTGGGTTCACAATTGGTGACTGCGCCCAGCTAACGGAAAAGTACCTAAATTGCTTCGAAAAAGATTTTTGTTAATAACTACCTTCATTTTCGTTGCAAGGAAAACAAACCCAAAAAATTTCAATGGAAATTAAATTTCCTGAAAGTTATTCGTTATATACATACGAAAGAAAAAGAAATATTAGCACCTGCTTTATACGTTCCGTTACTTCTACACAATTTAAAAACTCCCCCGCAGTGAGCTAAATTCAGCGACAGATGTTCCATTCAATATCTTCATTACTTCACATATAATATAAAATATGTATAAAAAAGTACTAAGGCAGATGCACAAGCCTCTCATTCTGTTGTTCGACTTTCTATAATAATTATTTTAAATCTATCTTTTTTTAGGTTATATTAAATAAAAACGTATTTCCTCCCAAAATTAAATTTTCATAAGATTTAGCTGTTTTTAAATCTTATTTATGTTTTGGAGTTTAACCTGTAATCCTTAATTTTCGGTGTAAATCACTGTTAGATTTACACTATCCCTGTTATTTTTGCCAAATGAATAGAATTTGAAAGATGATATCAATGAATGGAAAGTAAAACTCGAGTTCTTTTTAAGACAGGAAAATGATATAATAATGATATAATATTCTGATATTTTAGTAGCTTAAACAGATTCTCATGTTTATACAATTTATTTTTGATCTAGTCAATTTACTTTTTTTGCACTCAATAAGTTTCATATAATTTTCCTCTACTACTATAATTCTTAATTCTTAATTTTGTAAATTAAAATTAAATAAAATATATACTTTTACTGAACTCTCATTAATTTAAAAATCTTACAAATAGTATGAAGAATCTGAAAATACTTTATTAATGCAAGAATTATATAAATATCATCGTTTTTATTTCTTAGAAAAATTATTCAATCAAAGTTAGTCGAGAAAAACACGAGTATCGAGTTTTCAGCGGCACAAAAGACAACTGAAATTCAAGATTTTTTTAAAATATTCGAAATAAAAGCATAACTTGGTATTTATTTGTAAGGTAAATAAATTATTGTTAGTAATGGGCTTCGTGAAAAACTCTTAATATTAATAAATTGTTTAACGCTGTTAACGCATATTTACCACCGTTTTGAATTATTTTAATTAATAATAGTATCTTTTTCTTGCAGATGTATGGCATTAGCAAACTCTTTGGGATCTTTATATGCTCCTCCTACTTCCTCAGCAGGAGTTTGCCCTTCTTTTTGCGGTACTTGCTACTACAAACCAGGCACCTCACCTCTTCTAAGTTCCACTTCAGCTACACCAACATCCATGCTAACCTCTAGATTCTAGGACTCAATAAAAATATCAATTCCAAACTGAAGTTCTGTACAAATATAATGTGGAAAATTTGAATAACTGAACATAAATGAACATTACAAGCATTCCCGGTGATACTTCCGCGGTTAAAATCTGCACTTCTAATTTTATTTCCACAAGTATGAGTCATAAAACTTCTCTTGAAATTGTGTATTGTAATTCGAATTGTGCAAAGACTGATTATTTGCATATTCTTGTAATCAATAAGGCTTGATTTTAAATGAACTCATGGTCTTTATCTCTACTACAAAAGAGGAAAAATATGATAGGAGAATTTAAAATGACGTTGATGTTGAAGTTTTTCAGCTACATCTTTGTGGAAGAACTAGTCAAATAACGACTATAATTTACCAACGTGATGGATGGATTTGTTGAAAATTTTGAATTGTTGAAAAATTTATCCAAATAACTGTGTTGGAACTCTTGAAAGTGAGCAACTTTATCATGGCTAAACTGCTCATTTGAAATTAAAACAAACGAACTGTAATCTATCTTTTTTTTTAAATGCAAAATTGCTCACTTCTCTAATTATAGTTCAAAATGTAATATTAAATGTGTTGTACATATTGTAAAGTAGTTTTAATAAGAACTATTGCACCATAATATTCCAAATGCTTGAAATGTGTTGTCAAGCAGGGGAATAAATTTTGTGTTTTGAGCGTTAATTCTGTTTCCATTAAAACATTGAATTGTTTGGTAATTATTTTTAATGTGTTGTACGAAATAACTTCAACTGTATTGAACTGAAAAAAATGTATCACTAAATTTAAATAGAGGTTCACAGTAACTTTAAGTTGCATCTTAACGACTTGGTCATATGTTTTGTAATTATTGTTAATTTCAATATATGCTTCAATATTTTATGCCTAGTATCTTTGGGTTGAAACAATTATTATTTAACCAATATTTAGTTTCTATATACATATTCCAGAGATATTTTGCTTGACAATCTAAAAAATAAGTTAAAGAAAAGAGGGAAAAAAGTCAGCAAATAAAAAGAATCAAAATATTTTATAAACATTACTGGCCTTATTTAACTAATATTACTGAACCAAATTCTAGTATTTTGAAACTTTTTACAATTTTATTTCATTGTTGTTTAGAGTATTTAGTTTGAATTAATATTTTTAAAGAGTTATGTTTAAGAGGAATATTAATACATGTTTTTGATCAAAAGTTTTGTAGTAAATGCAATAATAATTTACATTTATTATTGGAAACTGAAATACAGAAGATATTATGCAGCAATAATTAACAAATTAATTGTCCTGAACATATGCATGTTGTGAAAAATTATCTTTTGTAAATAAACTATGTGTATAGTATAAATAAAATAAAATTCTCAAGTAAAGAAAAAAAAAACTGTGTAATTTCTTACAACACAAAAATTATACAATCTTGTATTGAAACTATTTTATTAACATTTATCTAATTTATTTAGAATCATTAAATTAACTGGATTTTTAGTATTATATAAACAATTTAAATGCTTACGAATGATAAAAAGTATTTACTTATCTACTTATTTTGGCACTTAAACTTTTTTTTCATAAAATTACTACTTGCTTAATTTTTTTACATACATGTAAAATAAACCATACAAGTTTTCTAAAAATAATTTCATTGCACTAGGATTTTAAAAAATTATTTATTTATTCTTCAGAATAAAAATATCATAATAAAATAACTCTTCTAACACTTAACACACACGTAGTTTTTATAAAAGTACTATAGATTACATGAATATATAAATCTATGTTGTGTCATATAAAGAAAACTCATATTCATAATTTAACGCGCAATCTTCCTTTTAAGATTTAAAAGGAATTAGAAGAAATCTATCTGTTATGATATAGTTTACCTAATGTAGTTTTTATGTGTTTTAGTTCAAGAATTATATATCTTTTCCACAATTGAACGTCAATTTGGAACATAAAAACAATCAAAAGATTCTAGCACGATTGATTACAACTTTTGCTTTTATTCTGGGACTTAAATATTTTCTTATACATACAAATATTCTATACTATAAATGGGCAATTGTTTTGATTCGAGGTTGTATTGTGGATGTGGAAAATATTGGAGGGCCACACCTTTTAAATATTATTGCACTTATTAGTTAATTTGTATTCAGATAAGAAGCGGCGTAACGGAGAATGTTAGTCCTCCCCCCCTGCAAAGTCAGGCTTTGAGCTCCAACCCGGATCTTACAATGTATTCCAGAACCATAACAAAACATAGGCTTGACTCCTAGAGTCCTAGCTCCCCCGCAATGGGGGAGTTACGGAGGTGTACGTTGCGCCACTGTAGAGAAGGTATAAGTTGCACCATACAAATCACAAAATGTAAGTAAAATAAATAAATTAATCAATTTATTTATAGGGCTAATTTCATACATATTGCCGCAAGTACATTTAATTTTAAAATCAGTTTGAAGAGCCAAATGTACCCTTTCACATTTTTCTACAATCCTATTTAAATCAGGTGGGCGATTTCTTGTTTCATCACAACCTGCAAGTTGATTTCAACCAATTTATATAACTCCTGTTGATGTTACTCTTATTGTATATTTACTTTTGTTGATACTCATGCAAGAGAAACTGTTTACAAATATATATTGACAGAAATACAAAAAATATTTTTTTGCCTGTTTGTTCTTCTGACTGTCACTACTTTCCTCTATTTGCCCAACTCTTTTCTACACCATGGCAATATTCTATTTATTACCTATACTATCGAAACGAATTTAATTTCAAATTTCTACATTAAAATCCAAGGAATTTAATGTTCTATACTGAAATGCATTGAATTTTTCATGAAAATAAACAAAAATAGATGTTAATATAATTAAAAAAAAATTTCTGTTTGTGTTAAAACCATTTTCATATTGCGAATTAAAATGAATACAATATCCAGTTCAGAAATGATCTCACCATGTGCTAAATTAAAAAAAAAATCTCGCTTTTTCCTTATGTTTCAATATAGAGAAATTATTAAAATTTATTTAATAAAGCATTGCTATTTTATATAAATAAATAGAAATCTATTCTCATATACACTTTTATATGCACACATTTAATTCAGTAACATGCATTTCAGCTACGGCTATTAAATAAAAGAAAAGAAGTGTATTATTCCCTATAGCCATATATATTTCTTTTCTCATAAATCACTTATTATTCTGAATTTTATTAAAGTCATTATACTTAAAAAGAATCATTACTTTTTAGTTATGAGCTTACAAATCTTGGACTTCAAATTAGGGATTGCAATACCTGTATACAGGGATACCGAATACCGGTATTTTGAGCCATTTGTACAATTTTGTCATATCGGTATTTACAAGTTTAAATACCATTTTTCGGTATTTACTAGAAATTTTTAAAATTATCTCCATTATATGTTCAGGGATCGCCAGTATAATTATAATACATATTTTTTTAAATACATTACATAATCTTAATGATTTTAAAAATTAAAATGAAAAAGAAGAAAAGAGTCTAACCAATTCCAATTTGATTAAGTTTATAGTAAATTTTCTTAAAATTTTTTATCCCCAAACCTATCCACATTCAGAAGAATTTGGTACAGTTATTGAAGATGATGCCGCTAATGTTGATAATGAAAAGGAATTGTCTCTTGAATGAAAATTATAATTAGCGATAGTTAAAAAACTTCAACAAACCAAAATACAATACTGAAATCAGCTATATCCAAAACCATCCGACGAGAAATCGATTTATTTGAAGATGAGAGATTTAGAGGTAATAAGTACTTGGAAAAAATATCTTGTGCATTGCTAACAATACCACCGACTAGCATAGATGCCGAAAGACCGTTTTGGACAGCTGATAAGTTTTACACAAAATTACGTTTCCGGCTTAATGATAGCCCTATTAATGCCTTATGTTTTTTTAAGATCATGTTTCAAAAATTTGCAATAGTATCACAGACTGAAAAACGATATTTACACCTTTTTGTGTGATACTTTATAAGTCTTTTTCTGTTCTAATTTATAAGTTGTAAATTATATTTTTTGAGATATTTACATTCTCTAATAAAAGTGGCAAATAAAACAAGGAAACACCCGTGTTTTCTTTCTTTTTCTAAAATTTCTACTACCTATATTAAAACCGGTATCCCCCCCTGGTATTAAGATCTAAAAAATACCGAATACCGGTATTGAGCTTTTGGTCCGATATTGCAATCCCTACTTCAAATTACGATTCAATAATTGATAGTCTTTCATAAATAAGTTTAAATCAAAACTTTAATCGCACACACATAAAAAAGCACTGTATAACCTTTTTAGATTCAGTAAAACACCCACGTGCCAAATATATATAACCATAAACTTTGAGCAAATCACAACCTACCACAATTTTTCTAACGTAACAAAGCAAACAATGTAACGTGTCTATTGACCCAACAATCTGTACAAACGATTTATATTTCTCTAGATATAAAAGGAAAAGCTTCCACCATTATCCCCCTTTTCTAAAAAGTCGGGTTTTTTTCCCCTTTTCGAAGACCATTCATCCTGCCCGCCTTTTTTTTGCTCCTTTTCGTGTTTAATGTGGATTACCCTCTAAAGTGGCTGTTTCGTGCGGATTGGGCGAGGCGGATTTTCTCCTTTTTGAGTCTTCCCGCTGACCGTTTTCTTCTGCTCTCGGCTTTAGGGACCACGGCAGGTGTTTGAAGGAGTCCAACGAAGCTGCTTTTTGATTAGATAGCTTCCCCCCACCTTCAACTTCGAAGAAGTAATTTAAATTTTCACGACTCGTCATGTCGCTTGGTTGAGAAAAAGTACGTATAATTTATTTCTAGTAACGTTTTTTTTCTAGCTGAAATGTTTTTATTTCAATGGCTATATGTCATAAATAGAATGTTTCTAAGAAGTTTGTGTGAGTTTTTGTTTTTAATAGTAAAAATTTTTTTCTTCGAAAAATATAGGATTATCTAGAAATATTTTTACATTATAAAAATACTATACATTTTCTCAGAGAAAAGATGAAGTTTGTGCAAGGATATCGAGCGAGGTTTTTTTATTAAAGCTATTTTTTCAAGAAAATTATGCAATAAGCTTTTATTTTTATTTTATTCCAATGAAAAAGCTGGTACTTGTACATTCACAATAATTTTCACATAGATTATTCGGATATCCTTCGAAGAGAATACGTATCGAAAAAATATTGCTCTTTACATATTTATAAAGATTAGTAATTAAAGAAATCTTATATTTTCATACAGATTATTCAGATATCCTTCAAAGAGAATAAGTATCAAAAAAGATATGGTTCTTTTCATACTTATAAAGGTTAGAAATTAAAGTAAACTTATATTTTCATACAGATTATTCAGATATCCTTCAAGGCGAATGCGTATCAAAAAAATATTGCTCTTTGCATACTTATAAAGAATAGCAATTAAAGAAAACTTATACATAAAATTGGTAATTATACATAAAATTTAAATTTTATTTGCTTGATTACATTAAAGAAAATTTGGTCTTTTTGAATTTTTCATGTATTAGGAAAAAAAATGGTAAGAGGGAAAATCATTTACAACCAATGCTACATTTAAAATAATTTGCGTTGTTTTTAACTGAATCTTTGACAACTGAAAATTGTAGCGTTATTACAATGTTTTATCAACATATCTTGATAATCTTAGCGTCTTGTGCAATCATATCGCTTGCATCGCTTTCAGGGAAACTCTGATCTAAACTGATTTTAAACAAGTTCTGAAATTTCTTGTCATTAATATCATTGTATAACAATTAGCCACAGTGATCTCTTCGTTCCTGGAAAAAGAATTATTACAACTTAAAACATTTTAACAATGACAAATCTTAATAAGCAAAATTAACTCAATATTTAAGATGAGGAAGTAAAAGATTTCTTTATTCAAGAATTTGGTATATTGGTATCTATACTCTTGACAGATTCTCTGATGCTATAAATAAGATAGATATTTAAGCAAATTTAAATTTTAATGTAAGCTTGTGATGTATAGTGAACTTGTAACACTGCAGTAATGTGCTATATGTATTATTCATTGAAACGGACGATGCAACCTCAAATTTAAATATCATTTGGTGGCTTGTTGGTTGAAAAGGGTAATGTAGGTTGTCATAAGCATTCTGAAGATGAATTTTGGCCCCTGATACTTATAATACCTGATATTAAATCATATGTATAGATGTGATTTTCATTGAAAAATTTGATGGATAAATGGAAGAAAAGATAAAGATTATCACTAATAAATAAAAAATTCTAAGCATGGAAGTTGATTAAAAAGTTAAAAGTTTTGTTGAATTAAATAAATTTATTTACACATTGGCACAACGTGTTATAAAACATTATTGTGCGTGTGATAAATATATAAATCTTCTAATGGAACTAAAAGTATTGTTACGAATTTTATGTAAATAGTGTAAATAATTTGTATTTGGGTGTTTAATGCATTTAAATTATTCTATGTTATATTTATTTCATGTAAAAATTGTACTATTCACAAGCAATGCCGCCCTTTACGTTATAATGGCGATTCAATGAGAACTTGGCGAAATCTTGGTGGTAGAGCCAAGTTGGCATCATTTTTGGCGACCAAGTTGGCGGCCGATTTGGCAACCATTTTGGCGAGTTCGGAACCCTCTGGAATCTTCTAGAAAGTAGTGAATCTCTCCACTAGTGTCACGTTCAATGACACGAGCGGTTATATTTCTCGAAGTTTAAGTCACCCCTATAAAAAAAAAGATGCTCGCCGGTTAGGGGATGAGTCTGATTTCAACCAGCGAAGAGTGAGGATTGTTTTGACTAGCGATTAGTTCGGATGTGCTTGTGAATAATATTTTACTTACGTGTATTTTTAAACACTGATGATTGTGTTTGATTGTTGTTGAAAGTGTGAAGACCTTCGGGGATTTATTTTGTGAATATTGCTGCTGAATCCTGATTAGATTTTCGATAATAAATTCGCATCGCTCTTAAAGAACTGTTTATTTTTTGTGGGATTGTTTTGCATAAAATCCTCGAACCCTCGAATCTACGTAACAGTACTGTTGGGATTATAAATGAAAAATTCACGACGAGTGAAAAGGAAATGAAAAAGAAAACTATGATGGGACAAACGAAAACTATTGTGATGAAAGTTGATAAAAAAAAAATTGCAATCGATTTGGTTTGGCAAACTTATTTAAGTTCACCCACAATTTCATAAAATTTCACATTCTGTGCATAACACAAAATTCACATGATGAACATTTAAAGAATATAATTTACTAAGAATTTATAGGGAATTTATTAAGCATAATATTCTGAAATTAGGTGGATAAATTTGCAAATTATTTTTGTATAATAACGTGTGCTATCGTTTTCAAAAACTATTTATACTTGATTTTGAGATTTATAAAATGTGAAAAGTATTTTTAGTTAAAAAAAATCGTATGACTGAAGGATAAAAATCATGTTAAATGTTTTCCATGGTTTAAAAAATTTAACCCAAAGCAGTATATCATACATCATTTATTTGCGCTCTTCAACATGATTATTGAATTACAGTACTATATTTGTCTTTATTTGAAACTCATTACCACAAATTTATTGGTGAAGTGAATAAGATACCATTTTAATTGTTTTCAAGGTGATGATTTTTTCTATAAACGCTGGTAAAGACAGGAGCATGAATGAAAATATATAACCCTTAAGAGTTATTTTTAACTGTAAAAATGGAAAACGCATAGTTATAAAAGGATACCTTACAAATTCAGACAATTTTTAAAAATGAAATTATTTATTATTGTTTACAATACAGGTTGTAAAACATGTATAAAGAAAATAAGCCCCCTCAACAGCCCTTCTATTTGAAAAAAGTTGAGGCATTTCGATCACACACACACACACACACAACACACACACACACACACACACACACACACACACACACACACACACACACACACACACACACACACACACACACACACACACACACACACACACACACACACACACACACACACACACACACACACACACACACACACACACACACACACACACACACACACACACACACACACACACACACACACACACACACACACACACACACACACACACACATGTACAATCAGGCCCATATTATCTAATTCATCGAGATCGAACATTTTGTTCGTTAATTCGGGGTTATTCGTTATATCGAAGTCCAAACAAAATATAAATTTTTAAAAAATGCAAACTCTTTTCTTGACGAAATTAACTACTTACAAGAAAATCTGTTTCTATTGCATACAAAAAGGATATTTCATTTGAATAAAAATCCAGTTTATTCTAATACAAGCTAATAAAAAAAATTCTGCTGATGAAAAAATTCGCTAATTTGGGATTTGTTATTCATTAAATAGGGAATTTTTTTAGTCTTTATTTTAAGAGGAAAAGAGAAAAATTCGTTCAATTGCGAAATGTTTAAATAGGAGCTCGGTAAATCGGTGTCCGACTTTTTCTCTCTATGAAAATTTTTGTCGATTTTTAGTATTAATTTTAGTATTAGAAATATTGCTCTATTTTAATTAACAGATTAATGATATTTAACAGCAGATATAAAGCAAAATTGTGTTATGCACATTTACTAATTACAAGTAAGCAATTGTAAATTTAAAAACTACAATGTACAATTTAATAATTCCCGTATCATATCCAAAAGTGGTGTGACTAAAGGACATTTCTGAAAACTTTATACAAATTACACGTAAAAAAATTGTTGCTATTCAATTTAGCCAGGAATACTTTTGTTATTTGTAACATGTTTGAGTCGCTCTTCCTGTATAGTTGTTAGTGACGCTGACTGTTGTGCCATAGGGCTTGGTTTCGAATCCAGGAGAAGGCATGGATGTTTGCAAATGGAGAGTGCCTTTGCGGCATGGTGGTACTCTAAGCTTGTACTGCCCCAAGTTCTCTCGTGAGGTTGGTGGATGGGAAAGAGAGGTGGGAGGCCCCTGAACAAAATTGGTGTAGAACCGAGCCAAAACGTACTGTCACCTGCATGGTTCTGAAAGCTATGGCTAACTATAGGCACACATCTAGCCCTTTGCCAAGATGAATTTTGTAGAGCTCAATCTGACGCCATCAGACATGTGGCATTAAGAACAACTACATAAATGATTTGAGCTTACATTTTGAATTAAAAAGCATTTCATTTTTATCTAAATTCCCCCTTTATTCCTTTATTAGGAAAGTTTATTTTAAAAGGAATAAAACAACACGAGAATGAAAATAGATTTGTCAAGATCTTAAATGAATTTAGTGTTGCATTATTTTATTTGAGAAATATAAATAAATTTTAATTTATTTTTAGCGTTTTAGCTTTGAATAAACTTTTCCTGTACTTTAGTTATTTATAGAGGTATAATTAAAAGTAAATGCAATATTGATTTCACTTGATTAAGGTAGTCGAATCAATAATTAATAAGAGTTAAAGTGTACAAAAGTATGAAGAAAAGTAATTGCATAAGAAGTCAAATTTTTACACTTTTAGCTTGGTGAGAAAAAAAAAAATTTAACCCGAATGTCTATATGTAAATTGGATCGTATAAATTTTTCTGTTTTTTCACCCATAAATTTTCAAGCTTTTTTTTTTTTGAAAACGTAAAGTACATTACTTGTTTAATAAAAATGTGGTATCCATACTCCATATAATTTTTTTTATTTTCCATCAAAAATAATTCATTCCAATGCAATTTTTCGGCTATGTATTTACAATTTCAAAAAAAAGCAGGTTGTTTATTACCTAATAGTAGAAATTTTGATACATTATTTAACGAAAATGAATATACTTTTTTCAAAAGAAACTTAAGCAGCATTGTTTTCTATTATTCATTTCTTAAATATTTAATAATGAAATCCCCCATTGTATGTTTTCTTGTGGATAAAACTAGGTTAGTTTTGTAAATTATGAATCAGAAATAAAAATTTAAAGAAATATCTTATCCCTGAAAGAAAAAGAGTTTTATACTCGGTAGTTGGTGCAACAACTTGAGAAACGGAGTCAAAAGAAACTTGTCTGACACGAAAAAGAATTTGAAGAAATTTCGTAAAATAGAACTTTAAAGACATAAATAAAGAAATCACTCACTTCGTACACATACATACATACAAAAGGGCTGTCGTAAAGAGTGAAAGGGAAATTTAAATGGAGATAAAGTTATACTCTCGGAAGAAGCCCGCGCAACACCGAGCTAAGCGAAGGGAAAACATACTAGTCCGACGGGCAAAGAGGTGGAAAATATTTCGAATCTTTTGAAAAGATCCCATCAGGAGCTTGCATTTGGGACTTTTGGAAACTATAAGTAAAATTTTAATTATTTTGATTTGAATATTACAGTTTATCTCTTTCCCTCATCCCTTGAGCTAATTGAAAAATAAATAATTTAGTTGCATATTTATGTTTAAAAAACTTGTAATGGCTTCAACGCCTACTCAAATTTCAGGGTTTCAGGTCCGAGTAAAAATCTTGTGAGTTCGGAGTTAGCAGAGTTATTCAAACTTTTGGAGTTGGTCCATAAATGTTCAAGTAATTTAGAGATTTCGCTATTTTCTTTACTGAAATATTAAAAATAATAAAAATAAATTCATTTTGAAAAAAGATACTTTAAATAAAGAATAAAGATATAAAGAATACAAGATACAAGATACAAGAATCAAGATAAAAAAAAAGATAAAGAACGCAAGATAAAAAAAAAAGAACAAGAACAAAGAACAGGAATTGTATTTAATAACTTAGCACATTAGTGGGCAAATAGTGGCCACCAAAGAGTTCTTTTTCGGCCCGTTAAGACGGAAAACCATTTAAAATGGGTTTTTCCCACACTATCAAAGTTTCCTTTGCTTTTTTCACTATTAAAAAAGAAAATTTTTTTATTGGGCAAAACCAAAAAAAACTTTCCCAAAAAGATGGATGAGGTCATAAGCTCTCAAGAGTCTTAAGAAATTGAGCCTAAATTTAATTTGCCCTATTATCCCATTACTACTGATATTTATACAGCACCTGAAAAGCTACAGCTTTAACTTACTGATTTGCAGTAAGATATTACAGCGTGAAGAAAATGTTTTATGCTTAACTTAATCAACTTTACATATCTTTTTCGAGAAAATTTTTCGGGAAAAAAGCTCTGAAATTTCTTAATATTTTCCTTGATATACATTTGGGAGCAAAGTTTTTCTTGAATGAAGATTAACAGAAGTAAATATAGATACAAATAAACCCATGACAAACTTGCAGATTGTCATGAGAATTTAAACAAGCAATCTCACTTCTGATTCAAGAAAAGAAAGAAAGAAAAGTATGTTTGGGTACATTTGTCTCATTAAACTAATTCTAAAATTAAACGAGCTAATATGCAACTAGCACAATAAAAATTGAATAGAACCCCCAAATTTTTTTAAATTACGTTGGAACCGTGTTTTAAAAAAGGGATAAATGGAAAACTTTCATGATATTTAGTGTCACTTAGATTAGAACACATGTATAAAATTGTTTTGGACGAAAAAAAATTATTTTAAATACAATATTTCGGAAAAAATTAACTTAGAAAACCTTTTTAAAAATGATCTTCTTTTGTAAAAAAAGTTTATTAAAATAATAATATGCCTGTATATAGCTGACCTCTGTGCAGAGGCCAACAGATTTTAAAAAATTAATTATTTTCAGATTATTTTAAAACATGGAAAAACCCCATTTCTAAGTTATATATTTCACAAATTTAGTCGAGCCTCTGTGCAAGGGGTCTAAAATTACGGAAAAATTTTTATAAAAAAAAACTTTTTTTTAAAAAAAGAATATTTAAAAAGGGGTCTTTTTATATTCTTTTTTTGTAAAAAAATATTGTATTTAAAATTTTTTTTTTAATCTATTCTTAAAACAATTTTATATACTTTTTCATCTAAGTTTACACTAAATATCATAAAATTTTTCCATTTATTTTTTGAAAATCACGGTTCCGAACTGTGATATTTATACTATTTTTTTTTAAAATGAATTCAGTAATTTTAAGAAAGGTGCCACCCTCCGATATCCCCCCTCCCACAATGTGGCCCGCAAGTCAAAACAAATTGCCCACCCCAGATCTAGGATTGTCATTTGAAATTTGAGGCTTTATGGAGCAGTAGTTGATCTCAATGCTATTCTTACTACAAGGATAAGAATAATAACATTTAAAGCTCTGACACTTACATACATGAATTATATATTTTGGAAACAAGTACTAAATAAATGTTTTTTGAAAAGAATGCTTTGATAAAAATTAATTTGAATAGATATGATGAAACATTCCTTTGATGAATACTGTGTAAAACACATCAGATGCATTTTAATTTTAATTAACAGATTAATAAGAGCGGAAAAATATTTTAATGAAGTGAAAAATTATAAGTTCTCCTTAAGTTGTATCTATCTTACAGTATTAGGATGTAGGGGAAATGCTATTTCTTCAATTTTTTGAATAATAATTAAATACTAGATTGCACTAAGGAGAAAATGAACTTATGCAAATTTTGCTAGAATGCTTAGATAGTAAGTAGACAAAACTTACCCCTTTTACAAAAGTAGTTTTCGCAAGTATGTCCCGCATAATTTACAAATATTTTGAATTATTACAATTTAATTGATCGTGCATCTTATGATTTTACAGAATTGTTTTTTTTTTCATGATAAAAGAAAATTCTTACAATATATGAAAAGTAAAGTAATTGAATTCCTTCTTACAGATTTTATATGTCATCAGAATTGAAAGAATAAAATTGATTTTGAAATATATTATCACACAATATTTTTTAGAAATACTTCCGATTTTGTAATATGTCAATATTGTTAAGCCAAATGCGTATGACACAAATAAACAGTATGTAGTTGCATTAAAATGTTTCCATGGTTATTTGTGTGTGGATGAGATTAAATAGTTCATTATTAATGAACATAACTCTTATATATATATATATATTCTTTTTATATCTTTAAATGATTTAAATTACTTATATAAGCAAGATGTGTGTGACTTATTGGATAAAATATACTTAAATAAACATCAATAATTTTTATCTTCTTATAAATACTCGTAATATTTTTAATTAAGTGAAGTGATTTTTAAAATTGTTTGCTTATTGCTTAATCAAGTCTTTCCGTAAGGTATCTGAAAATGTAGAAATTACCAATTTCGATCAAAGCACACATTTTGGGTTTTCAGATTTTATTGAATAGAGCAATCTTTTTGGATGTACGAAACATAGATCATTTTGTTTCTACGTTACATGCAGACCGAGTTATAACATGTTGCATAAAATTAGAGAAAAAAAAACGAAAGAGGGTTTGATTCATTTAAATTTTTTTAATTAAAAATTTGATTGATAACTCAAAACAAAAAATGTTTTCCCTATAAAAATTTTTATGAAATATTTCTTACTGTATGAGTTAACCTCATAAATAAACCCAATAGAGTCATAAATATGTCATATAATAATTATTCGATCAGCTCTAAAATTTTTTGATTTTGATAAAACATTCAAAAGTTCGTATATTCCTTAGATAAATGTACATAGTTTATTTTAGTTATACTTCTATTGGTATACATTTGTTACTTTTTTAAAGGATTTCTTAAAAATTCACTAAATTGTCACTTATAATTGTGAATTTTGGAAATTTAGATAATTTATTTTAAATATTGCTGCGTGGTTAAGTAATAGTATTTATTTCGATATCCTTAAAATGCATTTATGATGTATGCTATTTTTAAAAAAAAAGTACTCAGAATGTGTTCAAAGACTTTATATAATTTTATTAGCATTTTGGGGATTTGAGTGGGCCTCTTTTATTAGCATGGAATTATACGTAGTATTCTTAATTTTGCTGAACTTTCTTAAATATTTGCATGCAATGTAACTTTATGCTACGTTAAAGCCCAAATGTAACCTTGACAATCATAGATTTTTACAATAAAAGGTTATTCTTTTAAATTTGGCAGAAAAAAGTTTCAAAACTGCAAACCAAAATTTAATTTAACAAACTCCTTAAGAACTTAAAACTGAGATTTCTGCTCTTGCAATTTTAGCAAAATCAACCCATATGTTCCTGGGCAAAACGTTTATGAGAACCTGGTGTTTAAAAACTGCTTAGACTGTAAAAGCCGAGAAGTTAACTCTTTAATGGCCAAGCGAATTTTACAGCGGAACAAAAAAAAAATCGTTGAAACCCTAACATGTATTCTAAATACATAAAAAAAAACATTTTCTTTTTACTTTTAGGAGCAACATTTATGCAAATGAGAAAATCTGAATATTCTCTTTTAGAAGTTTAAAAGTCACAAGAATCCTCGGAGTAGTTCTAAAATTATACCTACGGAAAAAACAACACATAACTAAGTTACCATTTAAAATTCTTTCAAATACCTCATTAATTTAGTTTTCAACGTTACTTGGAGACCATTCCTTAATTTTTTCATAGGATATTTTTATTTAGGGAAATAGTTAGGAGAAAACAATTCATGAAATGATCGCGTGACCCAAGACATGCAAACTAGCCTAATAATTCTTCGAAAGAGCAAAATTGACTTTTGTCTACTTAGACATAAAATCGTATCATTAATTTTTCTTAGAAATTATAATTTTAAACGACATGTGATATAACATTCACTTATAATATAAAATAAGGCATTTTACATAACAATGTGTTTTTCTTATGGAAAATGACTAGGCTGATTATAGATATCACTTAGAAAGTCAAGAAAAAAAAATTAAACATGGGTATATTCTTTTTTTTAAATACTAATTGTCTGTATAGAGAATTTATTTGAATTATTGGTTTTATCATTATTCTAACTTTTACTAATCTACGATAACAGATTGGGTTCTATGATGTTTGACACACACTTGTAAAATATTTCGACTATTTCGTGAACCTGATAAATTGATTTTTGTTGTGATTAATGTTTGAAATTTGAATTAAATTTATAAAATTCGGTAAAGGTTTTAAAGTGCACTGGTATTGTAGACCAACTACCACCAAATATATACTGAATTAGGACCACCTTATATGAAGTAGGACCCTTAAAACCACCAATTCCCAGAGTTTCATTGACAACAAGATACAGATAAGTAGCCTGAGGTATTTGGTTATCAGGTCAATCGGTACAACAATTACCACACATTGTGAGGTGATAGCGTAGCAACACGATTTGATTTTTCAGGTGGAACCAGGAATATTTGATTGCACTCCTTTTCCGTTGTATTTGAATACTAAGAAATGAATTGAAATGACCCAACGGGCTAGTGTTTACTGGAATGGAGGTTCTCCAGTTAGACCGGTGCACATAGCATTAAACTTTTATTGAGTTATCTCGATATTCCCTGAAGGAAAAAAAGGATGTTTCCATAAAGCACTAACGTCAGGTATTACTTCCATAGGAGAATGATGGGTCCAAATGCACCCCCCATGAAGACACATCATAATATTGACGTCATCGTCTTGTTTTCCATTAACTGTGTCCCTGGTTTCCGTTGGAAATCAATGTATTTGCCCTGCCAATGTGATTGATCATAAAATGAGACCCCTTGGACCTGGCGACTTTCTTCCATTCTTTTATAGTCCAATACTAATGTTTCACGACCCTTTGCAGGCGCTGTTGGCAATGCGGGGACGTGATTCTGGCACCGGCTGAGGAAGCCCATATGCTACAGCAATGTTGATATATACTGTCTGGATCCCCACTGATGGAGCTACTGGTAGTATCGACCGTTATAGCCCTTCAGGTATGGCAAACAATATGTAAAAGTATGCGCCATTTTATGAAATCAATGCGCACTGGCTGACGAAATATAGTTCGGTGATTTATCGCTTAACCATCTCTAAAACACTTTCGATAAATACAATGGCTACATTTAAAGAGCCCACTGAGCGCATAATTTCTGAAATCGAAATTCTTAGGAGATGAACCATAACAATTTGAACTTTATCGAAACTTGATAAATCAGCTGTGCTACGTGTTGAACGATAGTGTATGTGTGCTTTATTTGCTCTAACATGAGCCACGTGTCCACTGTGTGTTTAGGTAAGCTCATTTCTCTAAGTGAGGGATGATCATAACGTAATGACTCTTCAATGTTTGTGTATATTCATAGTATTTTTAAATTTTTTATATGCTTCTCCTGTTTTCTTAATGATATCTGTAGTATGTTTTTGAAGTATTTCTAATAGTTTTTCCTTAAATGTGATCTTATTCTGATGTTTCGGTGCAATGTTCCTGAAGTATTCACTTCTCCTTGATGTACAATTTTGGATCTTTATTATTCTTCTACATTTTTTGAAATATTTTCTTCAAGATATTTGGTTTTAGAAGCTAACTTATAGTATTTTAAGCATTCATTATTTATTATTATATAACAAAATTTGGAGCATTTTTAGAAACTACCTTATACTTGTACAACTTTTTCATCCTTTCAGGCCAATACTACCAGCAAATATAGAGGAAAATTGACCTTAACATTAAGTTTAAGCGTATAATCTTGGTTCCTAGGATTAAGGATTTGCTATTATATTACTGTGGCTATTTAATTTTGACCTATATTTTTGAAATGTACTGTCATAATCTCTGAAATGTCTACCGAAACTTTTAGATACAATTATAATTTGTTGAAACATGAAGTATCCAGTGGAAGCAAAATACATGTTTGCTTAGAGATATCATAGTAACGATGATCTATAAAGGTTGATGTTATTCGTATTAGAAAGAAACTTTCTGTACAAGTAAACATCCTCCAGATAGGAATTCCACTCTAGGTTGCTTTTAGAGTACCTTGGGATTGTAAAGTATTCGGTCATCGCGGCTTGTGCAAATGTGATACTCGAATTATCGGTTTGAGTAACATGTATTCACTCATCTAATGCACTGGCATAGCTAGTCTTGAGGGGACCATGTATCAAAATTCCTAGGGGCCCTTTTGGGGGAGCCCCTTAACACTTTACGAATTTTTGCTTGCGCATGTTGGAGCCCCTTTAGATGGGCCCCATATCATAGATATAGTTGATATGGGGGTAGCTATATTCCTGATTTAAAACTCAAAGGTGATTGTTGCCGTACACAGGCTTATATACGCACCTTGTGATGCGTGATTATTAAAACTACTTTGTGGGATGGTGGCTAATCCACTCCATTAAGAGACTATTCTGTGTGGTGTATTCCCAAAAAGACTTTTGAGCTCTAACGTTAAATTGTCCAGCAATCATTTCCATCGGGAAGCGTCTATCTGTTTTAACAATGCGATCTAACCCACGTTGTTCCCCCTCGCATTCTGTTGTCTACAGTAGTTGGCCTTTCGGGGGATTATTTTAACCGAAATGATATTTTCTCACAGTACATACATGACAAAGTAGAAAGTAGAAGTTCGGATCAATGTTTGAGGACGAATACACAAGAGACATAGTAAGTTTAAACAACTTCAATTCTTCCAATCTACGTGCATACCCGTAAATTAAGGATAATGCAGAAACACACGGAAATAGAACGACAGAGTTAAACATTCCCATGTAGAATTATCACTCAAATCTTCAAGAATAATATGCAAATTACAGAAAGCTCCCAGAGTATGAATATGATGTCACAATGACGAGAGAGTAGAAGAGGAGCATACAGGAAATGGTGGCAAGGAAGTGAAATTATTCACGTAAGGCGTTTAGTGCCATAACTGATTAGTTATGTTGCAAAGGACGCATGCGGATCATTCTTTTTGCTGTATAATTATCGGCAAAATATAATGTTGGCATACTCGGAAGCATCCGAAGAGCTTGGAGTTGCCCAAAGTGTCATCTCTAGGGCTTTGGCAACGATTCCAAGAAGACAGAAATATCAGCAGACGACGCTATAGTACAGAGTGAAGGAATTGACTTATATATATATATATATATATATATATATATATATATATATATATATATATATATATATATATATATTTTAAAATATATATATATATTATATATATATATATATATATATAAAACGTTTTAATTGTAGCATATATACTTAAGGAGCCCAGTGGCTGAGTGTTAGTGTATCGCTCTTCCACGCCACGCCACATATCGAGGCTCAAATCCAGGGCTGGGCAAGATCGACTCAGCCTTTCATCCCTTCAGTTGATTGAAAAGGGGTTTTTGTAAACTTGGGGAACTAACACTGGGTTTCGCGGACTGCATCCCAGCGCCTAAGGTCACGAAAACTAAGATAGACATGGTAGGCCTTGGCACTAATGGGCTGTTGCGCCACTGAGTACAGTTATATATACATACAACCCGGTCATTAAAACTTAATTTGGAAAACTTTGATGGAATATTTGTTTTGAAGTGATAATTTCTATTGGCGCGTTTTGCCGGAAGTGAACTTAAAAGGCGTCAAGCTCGGGTTTTAAGCTATTGGTTTTTTATTCGGACATACATACCAAAAAAAGGGAAAAAAGGGGGGACGTTTCCCCGCCACTCTAAAACCCGGGAGTTTGCCCCCCCACCAATAAAGAAAAGAATTTCTATTTTATCAAAGTGGGGCTCCCCCCTTCTTTTGGGGGTACCCCCCAAATGACCCCCAAGGCCACTTTAAAAAAACTTAGAATCCGCGGGCCCATATAAAATATATATTTTTTATTAGATTTGGATCCATTACAAACATTTGTTGGGTAAAAATTTTAAAAACCCGACTGATTTATTATTATTTTTTCATTGTTTTCGTGTATACAAACATAGATAGTATAATAAAAATTTGCAATGGTCAAATAATGTTTAATTTATTTTATTAGTGAGATATCTGTTTCTAAAACCACTTATTTTTTGCAAGTCGATCTCAATGCATTGTATTTGCGTATTGAAATTGATGCGCAGATTTTCGTGCGTTAAGTTTAAACACGATTTATGTTTAGTAAATTTAAATTTTAGAAAGGAAAAAAAAAGTTTCCCAGTAACAAAAGCAGCGTGAAAAAAATAATAACAGTTATGGGATTTATTTTACATATAAAAAAACCTTTTTTAAAAAAAAGATATTGTACAAAATAGTGAATTTTGAAAAATTGTAAAAAATCTCCGGGGCCCAAAAATTTTTCAAGGTGGGCCACATGAGTCCCACCCCGGGTTGGACACCCCCTGTTCTGGGGGAAAGAATGGGGGTTCTTTTTTTAAACCTAGTTGAAAATGAAAATGAAACGTAATATTTTTTTAAAAAAGGAGAGAAAAAAAAAACCTACACTAAAATTAAACATAAAATGTAGAAAAAAGGGCAATTTTTTTTTAGAATTAAGTAAATAGTATTATTATTATTAGAAATATTGCAAATGATCTTAAGAATAAAATCTATTTTTTTTAAAAAATCGAATAATGAAAAATAGTTCTATTAATCACTTTCTTAAATATACTTTGAGTCAAAAAGAAAAATTTAAAAAAATTAAAAATTTAAAAAAACAAAATTAAGTATACGGAAAGAAAGTTACATTAAATCAGTGTTTCTCAAATTTGGGGGGCCCCCTGGGGCGCGATCTTACGGGGGGGCGCGGCATACCAAAAATAAAAGATTTAAAAAAATTAATTTACTCGGGAATGAAATTAAAAAAAAATACTTTAAAAAGTAAAAAATGTATTTTTTATCGATATAATTTATAGGGATATTCATTCAAAAAAAAAAAATTTCCCAATACCTAATTAGCTATTTTTGATAAAAAAACCAAAAAAAAAAACTTTTATTTTATTTGCTGTAATCTCATGATAAGTGATTTTTACTACTTTTCAGGGGAAAAAAGAATCCAGACCCAGAACAAAAAAAAATTTGGGAAAATTAAAAATTCATCCTGGTTATTTTTGAAATACTGCAAATTATAGCTTTTGTTTTTGCTGGAAATCTGTTTGACCTTCTGTTATTGGCAGTTAGTTATGCCCCCTCTTATATGTTTGTTTTTCATTTGGGGGAAGTTGTAAGAATGTATTTTTTTCCGTTTGAGTTTTTTCCAGAAAAAGAGTTTTATATATTTGGAAAATTCGAACTTTGGAGGGGTTATTGGGAAGACTTTTTAACCGGAAAAGGTCGCGCGGAACACACCAATCACAGAATCGTTAATTCCCAAACTGTTTTATATTTACCAACGAAAAAATTTGGGAAAAATTCTGGAAAAAGGTAAGTTTACTTTCTCTTAATTAAATTTTTCACTGGGAAACCGATTTGTATCGTGCAATAAAATATAATTATATATATATATATATATATATATATATATATATAAGGATTTTGATCAATACGTATCGAGTGCGCGCCTGCTCCCGGGGTTTAAAAAATGTTGAAGTCTTTTCGCTTTAAATATTAAAAAAAACAATTATTCTTCATCAAATTTTATATTATTGTTCATTATTTATAACATCAATTATTGCAATTCGGGGCTTAAAAATTAACGCTTAAAAATTTATAATTGGGCAATATTTTAAAAATCATTTTACTTTTTTTGTAAACATTAAACCCACTTCTTTACTCTCCACAATTCAGCTATTATATCAATAATGTTTTATTTTCTTATAATAACTCTTGCAAAGAGTGGGCACTTCAGCCGGTATACTTTTAAGTATCAGTTCTAAGGTATTTTAAAAATTAATTAATACTAAATTAAGAACAAGTTTTAAAAGTATTAACGACTTCCATGGGCTTTTTCGGGAAAGAAAAGTTATTATAAGGAATCTTATGATTAGAAATTGACCCTCTGAGTTTTTTTTCTATATTGCTGATATCTATATTTTTTTTTCTAAGCAAACCGCTTTTTTTAAATATGTTAAATTTTAAAAAATTAGAAAAAGGGAAAAATAACAAATAATTATCCTATTATTTAAATTTTTTTTGTTAAAAGTAACGTATACAAAATTTAATACTTATGTTATTTTTTGTATGGTTTATAATTAAGATGCATTGTACTTTGGCGTCAAAGTGCATTATTTTGCATTCACTACATTATTAATGAAGAAGGGGGCGATAAAAAGTTTTATTGAAAAGGGGGGGCCAGCATTGAAAGTTTGAAAGCATGCATTAAATAATTTAAATACAAAAAACAAAATATAATTTAAAAAGACTTCTTGCAGCAGCACCGAATATATTTGCAAAACTCCCATAAAAGACAAAAGAGCTAGTATAAGCCAGAGATTAAGTGATATAAATCTTCTGATTAAATACCTTTTTTAAAGGTTTTTAAACCCAGATTTTTCTTCCCCAAACCACTACCTGTCATACTATCTATCCCTTTTAAATTAATTCATGGATAGTTAAAAATTTTTTAAATTACAACCAAAAATTTACAAAGCCGGGTCGGGTCTTTTGAACAAATTCCTATGATTTTAAGTGGGAATATTAAAGTAATTTTCAAAAAAAACAAACAAAACCCTTTTGTTGATTTTTTTTTAAAAACAAAAATTTAATTTAATTATGTCAAATGATCCCAAAAGAAGCACAAAAAGGGACGAAACATCCTTTACTGAATTTTTTTTTAGATATTTAAATAAAATTTTTTAAACTAACATTTTTAACCTATTTCACTAATAAACCTATTGTTTCCTTCTTGAAAAATTAATTCCCAAATATGATTGTCATTCCCCAAAAAAAATTTACTTTTGAAAACAGACATATGAAAAAATAATTTTATGGGGCAACTATAAAAAGGTAAAATATATCAACCACACACACACACACACACACACACACACACACACACACACACACACACACACACACACACACACACACACACACACACACACACACACACACACACACACACACACACACACACACACACACACACACACACACACACACACACACACACACACACACACACACACACACACACACACACACACACACACACACACACACACACACACACACACACACACACACACACACACACACACACACACACACATCCTTGTTTTATATTCACCTAACTCTAAACCCTGAAATAACATTATAAACTTTGAAGTTATCACTTTTAACGAGTGGTCATAAGCACACACACTTTTTTTGTTGCTTTTTTTCTTTTTTTGGTTTTTACTGTATTTCCCTTACTCTATTAAATACAGGTTAAACCTTGCTTAATAACCCTTGTTTTTAACATGAATAAAAGAAATATTTTTGATTCTCTTGTGTGATATTTTCCTATTCCATAAGAGTTTGTGTACATAGAAATCAAGAAAATTATTCTTTTTAACAATAATTTAAATCAATTATTGCACGAGTTAATATCTATGAGTTGTTTTTGTTGCTAGAATACGATACTTTATATAGGTATAAAAAGCACATAAAAATGAACACCTAAACAAATAATTTTGGTGTGGGTAATATATTTCTTCATAGTAAGATTTATTGTTTTGATATATGTTTGTTATCGGAAATAGGTTACATTTTAAAGATAAATTTTATTTATGCCACGATTTTCATCAAAAACCTTTTGAAATCAAATTTTATATAAGAGCTAAAAATATATTAAGAACATAATTGCTACGCCTAACAATAGCTCCTTGTTAACTTAATCCTTGTCCTTAATAACTGCAAAAGCAATGTAGTCTAAACGAATTATATTGAAATAGCATTTCACTAGAAGGATGTAATTATCTACTAACAACTGACAACACAATTTTGAAACGTATTCAAGCTGATGAAGAAACTCATTTTCTCACAGATTTCATTCCTTAGTGATAAGGACGCGTTCGTCTAGTGGTCATGGCAGGCGTGTCATGAGTTCAAGACTAGGCACTGAAGACCGGCTATGTAGAGAGATTGATACTCGTTAAATCTTTTGAGACTCAAAGTTCACCCGTTGGCATTGTGGGGAAGTTCGAAGAGATCAAACTAGCTCAGGTATCCCTGACCATGGTTCAAAATTACAAGTCCCATCAGCAATAGCCGTTATGTTGTTTCACAGCGCGACGTCAATAATCACACTCTCTCTCTCATTAGGAATGTTTTTGAGATACAATTGCGTTTAAAATGCAGCACCAATTTTTAAAAAAATGGCTATTTATTTATTCGCTGAGATAAAATACCGTAATAAAAATAACACTTCTAACACTTAGGAGGAACACTCGTAGTTTTATTAAAATAATATAGATTACATGAATATATAAATCTATGTTGTGTGTGATATAAAAATCTATATATAACTTAAACGCACAATCTTCTTTACAGATTTAAAAGGAATTAGAAAGAAAATCTAGCTTTGTTATGATATATAGTTTATCACGATGTAGTGTTTCTGTATTTTAGTTCCAAGAATTATATTTTTCCACAATTGAACACATCAATTTGAAACATAAAATCAGTAAAAGATTTAGCACGATTGATTACAGCTTTTTGCTATTTTTATTCTGGGACTTAAATATTTTCTTATACATACAAATATTCCTATACCATAAAGAGGGCAATTGATGTTTTGGTTCGAGGTTGTATTGTGAATGTGGAAATATCAGGGGCCACACACCTTTTAAATAGGATTTGCATTTGTGGTTAATTTGTATTCAGAAAGCATTGGCGTAACGCAGAATGTTAGCCGCCCCTCTCCCCTGGAAAGTCAGGTTTTGGGCGCTAACCCGGATCCTTTAAATGTATTTAGAACCATAACAAAACATTGGCTCCCACACAGCTGGGGAGTTACGGAGGTGTACGTTACGCCACTGTAGAAGGTGCACCATACAAATAATGTCTTAAATTTGAAATAATTCATTATTCAATTTATTTGGAACCCTCTGCCCATTTAATTTTAAAACCAGTTTGAAGAGCCAAATGTACCCTTTCACACTTTTCTAATCCTCTTTAAAATCAGGTGGACAATTTCTTTGTTTCATCACAACTTGCAAGTTGATGTCAACTAATTATATTACTCCTGTTTACATATAGCATGCATTTGTATATTTACTTTTGTTGATCTCTAAATAAACTGTTTACAAATATATATTGACGAAATACAAAAGGCTGGCACTTTTGCCTGTTTGTTCTTCTGACTGTCCTGCTGGCCTCTCTGTTGTCCAACTCTTTTACACCACGGCGTATTATTTATTACCTATTCTATCGAAACGGATTTATTTCCATTTCATTAAAATCGGGGACCCAATAGATTTTCTACTGTGAATTTTCATGAAAATAAACAACAATAGTGTAATACTAATTTTTATTTGAACTAAACACTGCTATTACAGATTAAAAATGAATGCAATATCCAATTCAAAAGCAATCTCAAACACTAATTTCAAAAAAATCAGTGTTTTTCCTTATGTTTGAATATAGAAAATTATTAAAAAATTTATTTAACAAACATTTTATTTGTATAAATAGGAAATAAATATATCATACCCATTTATACTATACACTCATTTTATTCAAGTATGCATTTTTCCGGAAAACTTAAATAGAAAAAGTGTGTTTTGACGCATGTTGCTTTTCACCGTCCACTTATTATTCTGAATTTAGTAAGTCGTTTCTCTTAAAAATAATCAATACTTTTGGTTATGCACTTACAAATCTTGGACGTATCTACTTTAGATTAGGGATTACAATACCGAGGTATACCGGGATACCCAAAATACCAGTGCGTACAGCCTGAATTTTGGCAGGCATTTACAAGCTTAAATACTACTGGGTTTTGCTGGGGAATTTTTTAAAATTATATCTCACTGTATGTTCAGGGATCCTTAGCACATAAGGTATAATACATATTTTTTAAATGCATAATTTTGGCCAGTTTTGGGTAAATGAAAGAAGAAAAGAAGTCTGTGTTAATTTGCAGTTAAGTTTATGACAAATTTTTCTTAAATTTTTTATCCCCAAACCTATCCACATCAGAAGAATTTGGGCAGTTGTGAAGGTATTATACCGCTAATGTTGTGATAATAGAAAATTGTCTCTTGAATAGAAATTATAGTGCTTGATAGTTAAAAAACTTCAACAACCCAAAAATACAATACTAAAATCAATATAAAACCATCTAGGCGATGGTTTATTTGAAGATGAAATTTAGAAATTGTAAGAATGCTGGAAAAAATATCTTGTGCATTACAAACATTTGCAGGCTAAACTGTGGTGCTTGAAGATACATTTGGACAGCAGCTGATGAGTTTTCTAAAATTACGTTTAAGCGTGCCCTAATAATACCTTATGTTTTTAGATGTGTTTCAAAATTTGCAATAGTATCTAGACTGAAAACGATATTTACACCTTTTTGCGATACTTTCTCTTTTCCTGTTCTAATTTATAAGTTTAGCCAAATTATATTTGAGAATAAATGCATTCTGTAAAGTGTAATAAAACAAAGGCTTTTGTGTTTTCAACAACTTTCTAAAATTTCTACTACT
Organism: Trichonephila inaurata madagascariensis; assembly: GCA_019973955.1. Taxonomy (NCBI): domain Eukaryota; kingdom Metazoa; phylum Arthropoda; class Arachnida; order Araneae; family Nephilidae; genus Trichonephila; species Trichonephila inaurata. The sequence continues at coordinate 93,042 of BMAV01023503.1, forward strand.
TATATATTAAAACCCGTCATCCTGGTATTCCAGATCTAAAAAATGCAAGTGTTGGGCACAGTCCGATGAAAGTACCAATCCCTGCGTTACGGTTTAATAAATTGATAGTCTTCATAATAAGTTTACATCAAAACTTTACATCGCACACACATAAAAAAACACTTTCGCATAACCTTTGCAGGATTCAGTAAAAACATCACGTGCCAAATATATATAACCATAAACTTTGAGTACATCCACAGCCACCACCACAATTTTCTAACATGCTCACAAACAATGTAACGTGTCTATTGACCCAACAAACGATTTATATTTCTAGATATATAAAAGGAAAAGCTTCCACCATTCCCCCTTTTCTAAAAGTCGGGTTTTTTCACACTTTCGAAGACCATTCATCCTGCCCGCCTTTTTTTTGCTCCTTTTCGTGTTTGAATGTGGATTACCCTCTACAAAATTAGGCTGTTTCGTTGCGGATTGGGCAGAGGCGGATTTCTCCTTTTTGAGTCTTCCCGCTGACCGTTTTGTTTATGTCTGGCTTTAGGGTTACAGCAGCAGGTGTTTGAGTCCAGCAGAAGGCTGTTTTTTGATTGAATGCTTCCCCCACCTTCAACTTCAGAAGAAGTAAGATTTAAATTTTCGCGACTCAAATCATGTCGCTTGGTTGAGAAAAAATTGCAGTATAATAATTTATTTCTAGTAGCAATTTTTCTATTTCGTGTTTTTATTTTACCAGTGGCTACTATGTGTCATATGATACGTAAGAATGTTTCTAAGTTTGTGTGAGTTTTTTGTTGCGGTTTTAATAGTAATTTTTTCTTCGAAATATATATAGGATTATCTAAAATATTTTACATTATAAATACTCATTTGCTCAGAAGGGACAGAAGTTTGTGCAGGATATCAGGCGAGGTTTTTTTTTATTAAAGAAAAGCTATTTTCAGAAGGTACGACTAAGCTTTATTTTGTATTTATTCCAATGAGAAAAAACTGGCATGACACATTCCACAATAATTTCACATGTGATGCCAATTCGGATCAACTACATAGGGAGAATACATTAATAAAAAATGTGGTAATACTGCATATTTATAAAGATTCAGTAGGCCAAAAATCTTACTAAGCCGCAGATTATTCAGATATCTTCAAAGAGAGAATAAATTATCAAAAAGATATAGTTCGCACTAAAAGGTTAGCAATTAAAGTAAACTTATATTTTCTATACAGATTATTCAAGATGATATCCAAAGGAGAATGCATTATCTAAAAAATAATACCTTTTACTACTTATAAAAGATTAGCAATTAAAACTTATACATGGGCTAGTAATTAGCATAAAATTTAAATTTTGTTGCTTGATTACATTAAAATAAATTTGGTCTTGCGGATTTTTCATGTATTGGGAAAAAAATGTTTAAAATCATTTACAACCCTGCTACAGGCAGGACAATTTTGCGTTGTTTTTAACGCTAAATCTTTGACTTCGCTGGTAGCGTTATTTTGTCTTTTCATCAACATATCTTGATAATCGCAGCGTCTTGCAGTCCTTATCGCGCACCGCTTTCAGGAAACTCTAATAAAACTGAATTTAAATAAGTTCCCAAATTTCTTGTCGTATATCTTGCTTTAAAACAATTAGCCCTGGTAAGTCACTTCGTTTCTGAAAGAGTTAATACAACAAAACATTTTAACAATGACAAATCTTAATAAACCAGTAATCAATATTTAGATGAGGAAGTAAAGATCTCTTTCTCCCAAGAACTTGGTGTGGTATTCTCTCTTGACAAGACTCTCTGATACTGTCAGATAGATGTAAAATTTAAGTTTAATGCATGGCATGATGTATAGTGAACTTGTAACTTTTCTGCAGTAATGTGCTATATGTATTGTTATCAGGCGGAGATACGGCCTCAGGTGGAATTTAAATATCATGGGTGTGAAGCCTTGGTAATTTGTGAGTTTGAAGGGATAATGTAGGTTGTATAGACTGAAGATGAATTTTGGCCTGGAAATACTTATAATACAAGTAATAATTATGCATAATTTGGTTTTGTGGAAAGGTGGAGGATACAGTTGGAAGGTGAGATTATCTCTTTAATAAATCAAAATTAAACGGTTTGAGTTAAGGTTAAAAAGTTTTGTTGGATTAAATAAATTTATTTACACATTGGCACATCATGTTATAAAGAGCATTATTGTGCGCGTGATAAATATAAATCTTCTATGGGAGCTAAAAGGTATTTACAGGTACACATTGTAAATAGTGTAAATAATTTATTTGGGTCTTTAATGCATTTACAATTATTCTATGTATATTTGAATTAGCCAAGAATTGTACTATTACTTTAAGCAATGCCACCTTTACGTTGGTGATTCAATGACTGGAACTTGGCGAAATCCTTTGGCGGTAGAGAGCCAAGTTGGCATAAGGCCCACAACCCAACAAGAAGGTTTGTCGTGGCAGCCATGTTGGAGAGTTCGGGCCTCACGGGTCTTCTAGAAAGTGAGTGAATCTCTCTCACTTGGTATATAGTTTCAGCACGAGGTGGTTATCAGCCTACTCAGAAGTTTCTGTCACCTATAAAAAAGATGCTCCTGTTGAGGATGAATCGTTCGCTAGTGAAAAGTGGGGATTGTTTTGATTAGCGATTAGCTCGGATGTGGCACTTGTGAACCAATCTTTTACTTGCATTGTATTTTTAAACACTGGTGATTGTTTGGTGCTGTTGAAAGTGCTTGTACGGCCATTCCGGGGATTTACTTTCTTTGATATCATTGCTGGTGTATCTTAGTTGGATTTTCGTGACGGAATTCGCATCGCTCTTAAAGAACTGTTTATTTTGGCTGATTGTTTTTGCGCAAATCCTCAAACCGTCGGATCTACGTAGCAGTATTGTTGGGATTATAAATGAAAAATTCACGACGAGTGAAAAGGAAATGAAAAAAGAAACTATGGTGGACAAGCGCGGCTTTGGAGTTGATAAAAAATAAAAATTGCAATCCAGTTTGAACATGCCGACTTATGGCCCAGGATTCACCCTCAATTTCATGAAATTTCCTTTCTACGCCATAACACAAGGATTGCCATTGAACATTTAAAAATATGTTATTAAAATTTATAGGAATTTATTAAAATAATATTCTGAAGTGGGTTAATCAATTTTACCAATTATTTTTTGCGCGTAATAACGTGTGTTATCGTTTCGAAAAAACTATTTTGCTGCCGTTTGCGAAGTTTAAAATGTGAAAGTATTTTAGTTAAAAATGGAGTGAAAGGATAAAATCAACAATGTTTTCCATGGTTTAAAAATTCGTAAAGCAGTATATGTCCTTACATCATTTATTTGTGCTCTTCAACATGATTATTGAATTGCAGTACTATATTTGTCTATTTGAAACTCATTTACCTCAAATTTGTGGCGGTGAAGTGGATAAGACATACGTTTTAATTGTTTCCAGGGTGATGATTTTTCTACTATAAACCTTTAGCAAAGATGGGCATGAATAGAAATTATGTAACCCCTTAAGAGTTATTTTTAACTTTGTAAAATGGAAACATAGTTATAAAAAGTTACCTTACAAATTCAGACAATTTTAAAATAAACATTTATGACACCGTAAATACAGGTTTGTTAAAACATGTGTAAAAGAAAATGAGCTCCCTTCGAAAAAAGTTGAGGCATTTCGATCACACACACACACACACACACACACACACACACACACACACACACACACACACACACACACACACACACACACACACACACACACACACACACACACACACACACACACACACACACACACACACACACACACACACACACACACACACACACACACACACACACACACACACACACACACACACACACACACACACACACACACACACACACACACACACACACACACACACACACACATTATGTTGGGTTACCTATTATCTTATTTCATCGGATTGAACATTTTGTTCGTTAATTCAGGTTATTCGTTATATCAAGGGTCAATTATAATTTTCAAAAATACAAACTCTTTCTTGTCAGGAAATTTACTGCTTACAAAGAAAATCGACTATTCCATACAAAAAGGGATATTTCATTTGAATACAAAAGTAGTTTTTCTAATACAAGCTAAACAAAAAGTTCTTGATAGGAAAAAATTCGCTAATTTGGGCTTTGGTATTTCATTAAATAGGGATTTTTAGCCTTTATTTGAAGAGGAAAAAGAAAAATTCCTTTAGAATTGCAGAGTACTTTAAATAGGGTTCGGTTAATCATTGTCCGACTTTCTCTCTATAGGAAAAATTTTTGGCGTTTTTAGCATTAATTTTAGTATGAAATATTGCGCTATTTTAACTTACACTAATAGCAAATTAATTAACGCTAAAATATAAAGCAAAATTACATTATGCATTAAAATTACGAGTAAGCAATTGTAAATTTAAAAAACTACAATGATAATTCAATAATTCCCATATCTTGTCAAATTGGTGTGACCTAAGACATTCTGAAAACTTTATACAAAACCATTGTGAAAATTTATTTGCTATTCAATTTGAGAATACTTTTTATTTTGTAACATGTTTTGAGTCCCGCTCTTCCTGTATAGTTGTTATGACGCTGACTTTATTGTGCCATGGGAAGCTTGGTTTCGGGACTCAGGAAGGCATGGATGTTTGCCAGTGCATGGTGATACTCTAAGGAAATTATACTTGTCCCAGTTCCTGGGTTGGTGGATGGTAGGAAAGGTGGGATGCCCTGAACAAAACTGGTGAACCGAGCCAAAACGTACTGTCACCTGCTGGTTCTGAAAGCTATACTGGCTAACATAGGCACACATCTAGCCCTTTGTTAGGATGTTTCGTAGACCTCAATCAGTGCCATCGAACATGGCATTAAGAACAGCTAAGGGAATGGTTGAGCTTGTTTGAGATGCGTGGTTTTTATCTAAATTCACCTTTATTCTGTATTAGGAAAGTTTATTTTAAAGGAATAAAAACAACACACAGGAATGAAAATAGATTTGTAAGATCTTAAATGGAATTTAGTCTTATTTGCACTTCTTTATTGAAGAAATACAAATAAGAGGTACATTCTTTTGGTGGTTTAAACTTTGAATAAACTTTTCCTGTATTTTAGTTATTTATAGAGCTATAATTAAAAATAATATTGATTTCGCAGTTAAGGTAGTCGAATCAATAGTTAATAAGAGTTAAAGTACTTTAAAGTACAGAGAAAATGGCACATATAGGATTAATAAATTCTACACTTTTAGCCTAATTGAAAAAGAAAATTTAACCTGAATACCTAAAATATATAGGTGGATATTTTCAATTTTCTGTTTTTTCCCCCGTAAATTTTCAAGTTTTTTTTTTTTTTTTTTTTGTAAACGTAAAGTACATTACCTATTTAGTAAAAATGTGATATCCATACTCTACTGTAATTTTTCTTCCTTTTAAAATAATTCATTCAATGCAATTTTGGCTATGTATTTACAACTGAAAAGGTTGTTTTAATTGCTAACAATTGCATTTTTGACTACATCATTTAACGAAAATGGAATATACTTTTTCAAAAAACTTAAGCGGCATTGTTTTCTATTATTTCATTGCTTAAATATTTAATAGCGTAAATCACCCATTGTCACATTTTCTTGTGGATAAACTAGGCTGATTTTAATGAAATTATAGGTCGAAATAATTTTAAAGAAAGATCGATACGAAGTAAAAGAGTCTTATACTCTCGGTAGTTGGATTTTAACAACGGGAGAAACGGAATAAAAAGCATTCTCTGGCAGAAAAAAGATTTGAAGAAATTTCATGAATTAAGGCAGTGCTTCTCAAACTTTCCAAAATTTAAATCCTGAATTTTTATAAACATAAACGTGGTATTCATTCAGATGCAATAATAATGCGCGGCCTTCTAAAGCTACAAAACAGTCTTATTATAAAACCGTAGAATTAATAAAATAAGTATAGTACAATTTTATAGCGCTTTTGAGCAATATATATAGCGCATTTTTCTCAAATTTTTAAACTGGAACAGATTGTATATACACATTGGCTGCTTTCAAATTAAAGTAACAGATCTCAGCCAAATGAAATATAGAAATATTACCAAGGTGTCATTTTAGTCAATACCAAGCAACTTCAACTGAAACTTTACTCAACCAAAACTGGTAATTAGCTATAAATTTGATAAACTTGCTCTTGCATTTGTGTACCCCGCTGAAATTCAGTTGCAAACCGTTTTGGCACAGCACTGATGCATTAAAATTATACTGTCACGGAAATTACCCGCTCTTCGAACGAGTTAGTATTTTTTAAAAAACAAACATCCTTGATAAATGGCTGGTTATGGGGAGGTAAACAAAAATGCGACTATTTAAATATTTTGAAAATGTAAAAATGATATTTTAAATACTCATATTATAATTAGTTTTAAGCGAACTGGTACAAGGCCTCACAGAATTAGCATTTAGAATTAATGTGTTAACGTGAAAATAATATAAAATTCCAATGAAGAATAATAGTGTTATTTTAATATTTAAAATGAAGAAGACTTAAAATGTTTTATCGAAGGGACAGACACAAATTACTAACGTTAATGGTCACGCGGGGTAGTTAGATTTAATCCTTTTTGCTTATAATTATTTGTGTTTGAAGTACAAAATCTTTGATTCCAGTGAATAATTTAATTAAAGAAAGAAATCACGGCACCTCACTTTCAGGAACTTAATTTTTCTTTTTTGACATGACCGTTTGGGTTGCCACAGAATTAACGATTCTGTGATCTGTGTCCCTCGTACTTCGGGTTAAAGTCTTAGCCAGAGTAATCTTCAAAGTGCTCTCTCCGTGATTTTCCAAATATATCATAAACTCACTTTGGAAAAAAGCGCAACACACAGAAATAATACGTACTTCAAACTTCCCTAAATGAAATAAACTTTATAAGAGATTTTATACTGTACCAATAACTTAGAAGGTCAAACAGATTATCAACCAAAAACGATTCGTATAAGCATGAGTAGTATTTAAAAATAATCACAGTGATGATTTTTTGTTCCACACAAATTTTTAGGTTGATTCTAGGATTTGTTTTTCTCTGGTATTATTGCTGAAAATTAGTAAAAATCACTTATCCTTACCTTAAATTAAATTTTAGATTTTTTTATTTGTTTTGGATCAAAGATGAATATAGGTGTGAAGAAGTTTTATTTTGGGTTGACTTATATCGCCTATAAATTATATAAAGTAAAAGTGCGACGATATGCGGTATTTTGTTTTGTTCATTCTGATAAATTAATTATTTTTAAATCTTTTCTGATATGCTCGCCCCCTCGTAAGGGTATCGCGCCCCCCAGGGCCGCGCCCCCTGTTAGAAGAGAAACCTGCTTTAAGGACGCAAATAACAAAGGAAGTAAACTCACTTCACTTTACATACATACACATAAAAGTGCTGCCGTAAAGAGGGAAAGAGAAATTTAAATGGAGATAAAAAAAAAGTTATACTCTCGGAAGAAGCCCGTGTAACACCGAGCTAAACGGAAGAGAAACATACCAGTCCGACGGTCAAAGAGGTGGAAAATATTTCGAAAAAAGATCATTTTAATTTCATTAATATTGAAAACACACAAACACATCAGGAAGTGCTGAGACCGAAGGGGAAGAAATTTTCAAGAAAAAAGCTAAACAGTTGAAAAAGCCCGTGCAACACAGGGCCATGCAGCTAGTCTTCATATGATACATAACCCAAATCATATCCATAAAAATTTATTCTTTAAATTATGCATCACAAACGTGTTTTTATGTAAATATATTACTGGCATTAGATCCATGATTAGTTTAATTACAACAATAATATTATTACATCAGATATAACAGGGTACTTACAGATTAATAATCGCACTACAGAATGTGTAATAAATATCTAGAAAGGTTTCAGTCTTTAACTAACTTGGGGTTTCTTAAAGGCATTTAAAAGTTTTAATTGATGTCTTCTTACAGATGAGACATATGCAGATGTAAAAATTTTATGCTAAATTATATGCAACTCTCTCTCTCTATATATATACTAGCGAAGAATAGCAATTCTATTGTCAGACTATATCACTGACAAGAGATTTGGGATCTTGTGAAAGATTAACGAAGAAATGTACGGATTCAAGAGTCGGAAAAATATCGACTTTCCCAGTTTGGATCCTATCAAGACTTGCATCAACGTACGCGTACCCGGATACGATAAGTAAAATTTTAATTATTTTGATTTGAATATTGCAGTTTATCTCTTTTCTTCATCCCTTGAGCTAATTGAAAATAAATAATTTAGTAGCATATTTGTGTTTAAAAAACGTAATGGTTTCAACGCCTACTTAATCAGGTTTGGGTCGAGTACAAAAATCTTGTGAGTTCAGGTTCAGGACATTAAACTTTTGCGGATTTAAAACATAAATGTTCAAGTGGTATTTTAGGAATTGCATTCACGCTTTTTACTTTAAATACGCTATAAATGGAGTTTTATAAGACATAAATTCAGTGATAGAATTCAAGAATACAAGATACGATACAAAGATAGATACAAGATGCAGGGATACAAAGAATACACGTCACAAGATACAAAAATTGTATATAATAACAGCACATTAGTGGACACCAAAGAGATCTTTTTTGGCCCATCAAGACAGAAAATCCAGTTTGAAGTAAGTTCTTTATTTCCCTACGATGTAAAAGATTCGTCTTACATTTTTCACCTTCAAAGAAACGGGATTCTTTTATTAGGAAAACAAACCTAAAATGTTTCCAGAGATGGTTAGTGGGGGCCATAAGCTCTCAAATAAATTGCAGGCTTCTCTTGTTGCCCCTGTTATCCTGTTACTACTGATATTTATACAGAACCTGAAGAGCTACAGCTTGAACTTATTGATTTGCAGTAAGAGATTAGAGAGTGAAGAAAATGTTTTATGCTATGACATTTTAATCAAATTTACATATCTTTGTTAGATGAAACATTTTTAAAGCATGAAGGAAGATTCAAATAGGGCACTGCTTGTTTCTTGGGTAGCATTTGAGCAGGTTTTGGATGAGATTAACAGTAAATATAGATACAAATACCAGCCAGATGAAAGCCAGGCACGTTTTTAAAGGTTGTCACTAAACAAGCAATCTCGCTTCTGATTCAAGAAAAGAAGAAAAATATGGTGCGTTTGTTGGCATTATATATTGACAATTCTAAACAGCTAATATGCAACTAGCACAATAAACAAATTGAATAAAACTTCCACTTCCTTTTTTAACTTATATTTATTATTTTTTGTGAAATGGTCTAAGTGTATTTTCACAAAAGGTTAAGACTATAGAATGCCTCACTCCCCACAATGTGGCCTCCAAACAAATTGCCCATCTCAGATCTAAGATTGTCATTTGAAATTTGAGGCTTTATGGAGCAGTAGTGGATTCGTATTCATGCACTTTAAGGACGATATGGCTAGGGTCTGGCGCTACATACATAGACATATATATGTTTTGAAAACAAGTACTAAATAAAATGTTTTGTAAAGATATAACGTGGGGTAATTTGAATAGTCTTGGGTGAGCATAAATGCTTTTTTGTATGCTGTGTAAAAAACACATCAGATACATTTCATATTAAGATGACAAGAGATCATGGCTTGAGGAATAATATTTTAATGAAGTGAAAAATTATAAGTTCTCCTTAAAGTTTGCGTCATGGATAAACACAGTATTACGATATATACTATTTTTAAACTTTTGAATAATTCAAATACTAAGGTTTGAAAGAAGAAAATGAACTTATGTAAATTTTCTAGAATGCTTAGATAGTAAGTAGACAAAACTTACTCCTTTTATAAAAGTAGTTTTTGCAAGTACATCCTGTATAATTTACAATTATTTTGAATCATTGCAATTTAATTGTTCATGCATCTTATGATTTCACAGAGTTGTTTTTGCGTAAGAAAATTCACAATATATGACAAGTAGAAAATAATTATTAGCTCATACTTTTTGCAGTTTGCTATAAATTGAAAAGAATGAAATTGATTTTAAAATATATTATAAATATTTTTTAGAAGCCTTTCAAATTTTATAATACGTCCAATCTTTATTTAGAGAGCCAGTGCATAGTGCAAACAAAGCGGTATATGGTTGCATTAATATATATATATATATATATATATATATTCTTTTTATATCTTTAAATGAGTTAAATTACTTATATAAGCAAGATGTGTGATTCATTGGATAAAATATATTTTAAATAAATAATTTTATCTTATATTATATTGTATAACACAATTAAAGTGGTAGTTTTAAAATTGTTTACGCTTATTACAGCATCGTGATCTGCTGCTTTAAGGTATCTAAAACGTAGAAATTAAAGTTTCGTCAAAGGCTTTATTTGGGTTTCAGGTTTGAATGTAGAACTGATAGCGCGTTTGAAAGCATGCAGTTATTTTGTTTCTACGTTGTACAGATAAGTTATAATAAGTTTATAAATTAAAGAAATGAAAGCAGAAAGAGGGTTTTGTCGATGAAGAGGGCGTTTAAATTAAAATTTGAGTCTGATAACTCAAAACATTATAAATGTATTCCTATGAAAATGTGTACTGAAATATTTCTTACTGTATGAGTTAACCTCATAAATAAACCCAATAGAGTCATAAATATGTCACATAATATTTATTGTCGGTCAACTTCGCAATTTATATTGGTTAGCGACGCTTATTTCTGTGGTGCCAGCAAGGGACTGGGTTCCGAATCCGGAAGACATGGATGTTTTATATATAGTGCCTTTGCGACGCCGTTTGCTCCAATGTACCGTCGTGCCGCAAGTCCTCTCTCGTGAAGGGTTGGTGGAAGGGGTATAGAAGTGGGAGGCCAGCCACCCCCAGATGTTCTCCCTAAATTGGGGTGAAACAGGCCCAAATCCTGCCACCTGTAGTTGCTCAAAGCTACAACTGCTGTGGAAGGCATCGCGGCTACCAAACTTAAATTGAATTTCGTGAATAAGTCTGGCCTTTGATCAAGGTATCAGTAACAACAACATGACACTTATACCACGATCAGCTCTAAAATTTTTTGAGTTTTGATAAAACATTAAATGTTAGTATATTCCCTAGATAAATGTACACTAGAGTGTTTATTTTGCTTAGTTATGCATGGTACATTTGTTGCTGAGGTTTCTTAAAAAATTTATTTAAATTTTTACGCCATGGTTGTGATTTTGGAAGTTTGGAGTGTTTGGCCATTGCTGCGTGGTTAAGTAATAGTATTTATTTTGATATCCTTGAAATGTATTTTAAGATGCGTACTGTTTTCAAAATAGTATAAGTGTGTTCGAACTTTATATGAAATTTGTGCTTCAGATGTATGGCACTTTACTATTAGCATGAAATTATACATTATTCATTACACTTTAAACTGCGAAAATTTGCATTTCACAGTGTAACTTTATGCTACGTTATTAAGCCAACTGTAACGCTTCTTCGCACAATCAAAGCATTTTTACAATAAGGGTTGCATACCTTTAATACAATTTGTAAGAAAGTTTCAAAACTGCAAACCAAAATTTGGTGAAACAAGCTCTTAAGACTTATGACTAAGTTTTGCTCTTTTTAAATTTCAACAAAAATCAACCTATGTTTCTGGGCAAAACACATAAGGAACCTGGTGTTTTAAAACTGCTTAACCCAGTCTATATAAAAGCAGAAGTTAACTCTTTAGCGACCGGCGGGGATTTTGCACAGCGGAACAAAATGGTTGAGCTACTAACGCCTTCTAAATACATAAAAACATTTCTTTTTACTTTTGGGAACAACAGCTATACGATAGAAAATCTGAATAATATTCTCGTTGAAAGAAGTTTTAAAGTGCAGAATATAGATGGATTCTCAAATTACCTACGGAAAACTGTACATAACTAAGTTTCACAAAAATTACCAAATACCTCAACAATTTAGTTTTCAACGTTGGAGACCAACTCCCTCAGTTTTTCATGGGATATTTTTATTTAGGGAAATAGTTAGGAGAAGAAACGTTATGAAATGATCATTTAAGACATGTGCAAACTAGCCTAATAATTCTTCAGAAAGAGCAAAATTGACTTTTGTCTACCAGACGCGGTATCATTAATTTTTCTTAGAAATTATAATTTTAAACGACATGTTATTCACACTTATAATATAAAATAAGGCATTTTACATAACAATGTGTTTTCTTATGGAAAAGACTATGCTGATTATAATATCACTTAAGAAGTCAGAAAAAAAATTAAATGTGGGTATGGCACGAGCTTTTTAAATACTAATTGTCTGTATAGAATTTATTTGAATTATTGGTTTTATCATTATTCTAACTTTTAATCTGATATATGAATTTAGGTTTATGATAGTATGACTTTTGGCAAAATATTCCAATAACACAGAGTCTAAGTAAATTAGTTTTTGGTGTGATTTAATGACATTTGGAATTAAATTTATGAAATTGGTAAGGTTTTAAAATTTGTGTTATTGCCAGACGCTTCTACGAATATATATGCAATTTGGGATACCTGGTAGGATCAGCTGAAATTTCGTTGAGTTTGTTATTCAGAATGAAGTAACTTCGAGACATTTGGTTTAATATCCAGGTTGATGCAGGCTGGCAAAATTATGCAGGGTGATAGCGTAACAACGATTTATTCCCAGGTAGATAGAATATTCCGGTGTATTTTTGAATGCAAAAATAGATTAAATGACCCAACAGGCTGGTGTTTTGAATGGAAGTTCTCCAGTTAGGCCAGATTACCTGCGTCGGCTTTGTGGGGATTCATCTCAATGTGAGGCAGGATATTTCCGCGAAGCGCGTCGTGCCGCGGAGAATGATGGGTCCAGTACTGCGGGGCCTCATTGGCAATCATCGGCAGCTAACTGTAACCTGGACGCTGCCGTGGAATAAATGACAATGCTGATTGATCGCCAAAGCCGGGCCGCTGGACCTGGCGACTTTTCCATTCTTTATACCTGGCGTAACGCGACCTTTGCGGAAGCGCTGTATTATTTGGCAATCGGGATGTTCTAACTTTCAATGAGGAAACCCACTAACATGTGGTACCTTTTATGCGGATCCCCAGATGGAATTTAAGTGAAGTATCGACCATTTACATGACTGCTAGGTATACAGCGGCAATATGTAAAGTATGCTTTCCATTTACCAAATCAAAATACTTTTTATTTTGTATGAAATAGGTTTAAATTTATCATTGCTCATCTCTAAAACACTTTCGATAAATGCCTCTGTGGCTACCCAACTTCCACTGGTGGGGAACCTATTTGGGCATGGAAACTTGATGGAAATCAGCTGTGCTACGTGCTTACAGGAGCTGGTGTATGTGTTCTTTATATGCTTCTAACATGAGCCACATGTCCACTGTGTATTTAGGTAAGCTCATTTCTCTAAGTGAGGATGATCATAACGTAATATTCAATGTTTGTGTATATTCATAGTATTTTTTAAAGGTACCTTGCTTCCTTCTCCTGTTTTCTTAATAGTATCTCTGTATTATGTTTTGGAAGTATATTTCCTAGTTTTCCTTAAATGTGATCTTATTCTGATGTTTCAGTTTACGTCTTTACAAGTAGCATTGCTACTCGCCGGTATTTTGTTTGGATCTTTTATTATTCTACATTTTGAAATATTTTCTTCAAGATATTTGGTTTTAGAAACTACTTATTTTAAGCATTCATTATTTATTATTATATAATATAAAATTTGGAGCATTTTAGAAACTACCTTATTCTTATACAACTTTTTCATCCTTTCAGACATTATTACTACAGGCAATATAGAGGAACATTAAACCTTAACATTAAGTTTAAGCATAACAATCTGGTTTAGGATTAAGTTTGCTATTATATTATAATTGTTTAATTTTGACCTATATTATTTTAAATGTACTGTCATAATCTTTCTGGAATGTCTATCGAAACTTTGAGGTACAATTATAATTTGTTGAAACATATGGAAGTATCCAGTGGGAAGCAAAATATATTTTTGCTTAGAATATCATGGTAACAGTCTTATTTATTTATTCGCTGAGATAAAATACCGTAATAAAAATAACACTTCTAACACTTAGGAGGAACACTCGTAGTTTTATTAAAATAATATAGATTACATGAATATATAAATCTATGTTGTGTGTGATATAAAAATCTATATATAACTTAAACGCACAATCTTCTTTACAGATTTAAAAGGAATTAGAAAGAAAATCTAGCTTTGTTATGATATATAGTTTATCACGATGTAGTGTTTCTGTATTTTAGTTCCAAGAATTATATTTTTCCACAATTGAACACATCAATTTGAAACATAAAATCAGTAAAAGATTTAGCACGATTGATTACAGCTTTTTGCTATTTTTATTCTGGGACTTAAATATTTTCTTATACATACAAATATTCCTATACCATAAAGAGGGCAATTGATGTTTTGGTTCGAGGTTGTATTGTGAATGTGGAAATATCAGGGGCCACACACCTTTTAAATAGGATTTGCATTTGTGGTTAATTTGTATTCAGAAAGCATTGGCGTAACGCAGAATGTTAGCCGCCCCTCTCCCCTGGAAAGTCAGGTTTTGGGCGCTAACCCGGATCCTTTAAATGTATTTAGAACCATAACAAAACATTGGCTCCCACACAGCTGGGGAGTTACGGAGGTGTACGTTACGCCACTGTAGAAGGTGCACCATACAAATAATGTCTTAAATTTGAAATAATTCATTATTCAATTTATTTGGAACCCTCTGCCCATTTAATTTTAAAACCAGTTTGAAGAGCCAAATGTACCCTTTCACACTTTTCTAATCCTCTTTAAAATCAGGTGGACAATTTCTTTGTTTCATCACAACTTGCAAGTTGATGTCAACTAATTATATTACTCCTGTTTACATATAGCATGCATTTGTATATTTACTTTTGTTGATCTCTAAATAAACTGTTTACAAATATATATTGACGAAATACAAAAGGCTGGCACTTTTGCCTGTTTGTTCTTCTGACTGTCCTGCTGGCCTCTCTGTTGTCCAACTCTTTTACACCACGGCGTATTATTTATTACCTATTCTATCGAAACGGATTTATTTCCATTTCATTAAAATCGGGGACCCAATAGATTTTCTACTGTGAATTTTCATGAAAATAAACAACAATAGTGTAATACTAATTTTTATTTGAACTAAACACTGCTATTACAGATTAAAAATGAATGCAATATCCAATTCAAAAGCAATCTCAAACACTAATTTCAAAAAAATCAGTGTTTTTCCTTATGTTTGAATATAGAAAATTATTAAAAAATTTATTTAACAAACATTTTATTTGTATAAATAGGAAATAAATATATCATACCCATTTATACTATACACTCATTTTATTCAAGTATGCATTTTTCCGGAAAACTTAAATAGAAAAAGTGTGTTTTGACGCATGTTGCTTTTCACCGTCCACTTATTATTCTGAATTTAGTAAGTCGTTTCTCTTAAAAATAATCAATACTTTTGGTTATGCACTTACAAATCTTGGACGTATCTACTTTAGATTAGGGATTACAATACCGAGGTATACCGGGATACCCAAAATACCAGTGCGTACAGCCTGAATTTTGGCAGGCATTTACAAGCTTAAATACTACTGGGTTTTGCTGGGGAATTTTTTAAAATTATATCTCACTGTATGTTCAGGGATCCTTAGCACATAAGGTATAATACATATTTTTTAAATGCATAATTTTGGCCAGTTTTGGGTAAATGAAAGAAGAAAAGAAGTCTGTGTTAATTTGCAGTTAAGTTTATGACAAATTTTTCTTAAATTTTTTATCCCCAAACCTATCCACATCAGAAGAATTTGGGCAGTTGTGAAGGTATTATACCGCTAATGTTGTGATAATAGAAAATTGTCTCTTGAATAGAAATTATAGTGCTTGATAGTTAAAAAACTTCAACAACCCAAAAATACAATACTAAAATCAATATAAAACCATCTAGGCGATGGTTTATTTGAAGATGAAATTTAGAAATTGTAAGAATGCTGGAAAAAATATCTTGTGCATTACAAACATTTGCAGGCTAAACTGTGGTGCTTGAAGATACATTTGGACAGCAGCTGATGAGTTTTCTAAAATTACGTTTAAGCGTGCCCTAATAATACCTTATGTTTTTAGATGTGTTTCAAAATTTGCAATAGTATCTAGACTGAAAACGATATTTACACCTTTTTGCGATACTTTCTCTTTTCCTGTTCTAATTTATAAGTTTAGCCAAATTATATTTGAGAATAAATGCATTCTGTAAAGTGTAATAAAACAAAGGCTTTTGTGTTTTCAACAACTTTCTAAAATTTCTACTACTTATATATTAAAACCCGTCATCCTGGTATTCCAGATCTAAAAAATGCAAGTGTTGGGCACAGTCCGATGAAAGTACCAATCCCTGCGTTACGGTTTAATAAATTGATAGTCTTCATAATAAGTTTACATCAAAACTTTACATCGCACACACATAAAAAAACACTTTCGCATAACCTTTGCAGGATTCAGTAAAAACATCACGTGCCAAATATATATAACCATAAACTTTGAGTACATCCACAGCCACCACCACAATTTTCTAACATGCTCACAAACAATGTAACGTGTCTATTGACCCAACAAACGATTTATATTTCTAGATATATAAAAGGAAAAGCTTCCACCATTCCCCCTTTTCTAAAAGTCGGGTTTTTTCACACTTTCGAAGACCATTCATCCTGCCCGCCTTTTTTTTGCTCCTTTTCGTGTTTGAATGTGGATTACCCTCTACAAAATTAGGCTGTTTCGTTGCGGATTGGGCAGAGGCGGATTTCTCCTTTTTGAGTCTTCCCGCTGACCGTTTTGTTTATGTCTGGCTTTAGGGTTACAGCAGCAGGTGTTTGAGTCCAGCAGAAGGCTGTTTTTTGATTGAATGCTTCCCCCACCTTCAACTTCAGAAGAAGTAAGATTTAAATTTTCGCGACTCAAATCATGTCGCTTGGTTGAGAAAAAATTGCAGTATAATAATTTATTTCTAGTAGCAATTTTTCTATTTCGTGTTTTTATTTTACCAGTGGCTACTATGTGTCATATGATACGTAAGAATGTTTCTAAGTTTGTGTGAGTTTTTTGTTGCGGTTTTAATAGTAATTTTTTCTTCGAAATATATATAGGATTATCTAAAATATTTTACATTATAAATACTCATTTGCTCAGAAGGGACAGAAGTTTGTGCAGGATATCAGGCGAGGTTTTTTTTTATTAAAGAAAAGCTATTTTCAGAAGGTACGACTAAGCTTTATTTTGTATTTATTCCAATGAGAAAAAACTGGCATGACACATTCCACAATAATTTCACATGTGATGCCAATTCGGATCAACTACATAGGGAGAATACATTAATAAAAAATGTGGTAATACTGCATATTTATAAAGATTCAGTAGGCCAAAAATCTTACTAAGCCGCAGATTATTCAGATATCTTCAAAGAGAGAATAAATTATCAAAAAGATATAGTTCGCACTAAAAGGTTAGCAATTAAAGTAAACTTATATTTTCTATACAGATTATTCAAGATGATATCCAAAGGAGAATGCATTATCTAAAAAATAATACCTTTTACTACTTATAAAAGATTAGCAATTAAAACTTATACATGGGCTAGTAATTAGCATAAAATTTAAATTTTGTTGCTTGATTACATTAAAATAAATTTGGTCTTGCGGATTTTTCATGTATTGGGAAAAAAATGTTTAAAATCATTTACAACCCTGCTACAGGCAGGACAATTTTGCGTTGTTTTTAACGCTAAATCTTTGACTTCGCTGGTAGCGTTATTTTGTCTTTTCATCAACATATCTTGATAATCGCAGCGTCTTGCAGTCCTTATCGCGCACCGCTTTCAGGAAACTCTAATAAAACTGAATTTAAATAAGTTCCCAAATTTCTTGTCGTATATCTTGCTTTAAAACAATTAGCCCTGGTAAGTCACTTCGTTTCTGAAAGAGTTAATACAACAAAACATTTTAACAATGACAAATCTTAATAAACCAGTAATCAATATTTAGATGAGGAAGTAAAGATCTCTTTCTCCCAAGAACTTGGTGTGGTATTCTCTCTTGACAAGACTCTCTGATACTGTCAGATAGATGTAAAATTTAAGTTTAATGCATGGCATGATGTATAGTGAACTTGTAACTTTTCTGCAGTAATGTGCTATATGTATTGTTATCAGGCGGAGATACGGCCTCAGGTGGAATTTAAATATCATGGGTGTGAAGCCTTGGTAATTTGTGAGTTTGAAGGGATAATGTAGGTTGTATAGACTGAAGATGAATTTTGGCCTGGAAATACTTATAATACAAGTAATAATTATGCATAATTTGGTTTTGTGGAAAGGTGGAGGATACAGTTGGAAGGTGAGATTATCTCTTTAATAAATCAAAATTAAACGGTTTGAGTTAAGGTTAAAAAGTTTTGTTGGATTAAATAAATTTATTTACACATTGGCACATCATGTTATAAAGAGCATTATTGTGCGCGTGATAAATATAAATCTTCTATGGGAGCTAAAAGGTATTTACAGGTACACATTGTAAATAGTGTAAATAATTTATTTGGGTCTTTAATGCATTTACAATTATTCTATGTATATTTGAATTAGCCAAGAATTGTACTATTACTTTAAGCAATGCCACCTTTACGTTGGTGATTCAATGACTGGAACTTGGCGAAATCCTTTGGCGGTAGAGAGCCAAGTTGGCATAAGGCCCACAACCCAACAAGAAGGTTTGTCGTGGCAGCCATGTTGGAGAGTTCGGGCCTCACGGGTCTTCTAGAAAGTGAGTGAATCTCTCTCACTTGGTATATAGTTTCAGCACGAGGTGGTTATCAGCCTACTCAGAAGTTTCTGTCACCTATAAAAAAGATGCTCCTGTTGAGGATGAATCGTTCGCTAGTGAAAAGTGGGGATTGTTTTGATTAGCGATTAGCTCGGATGTGGCACTTGTGAACCAATCTTTTACTTGCATTGTATTTTTAAACACTGGTGATTGTTTGGTGCTGTTGAAAGTGCTTGTACGGCCATTCCGGGGATTTACTTTCTTTGATATCATTGCTGGTGTATCTTAGTTGGATTTTCGTGACGGAATTCGCATCGCTCTTAAAGAACTGTTTATTTTGGCTGATTGTTTTTGCGCAAATCCTCAAACCGTCGGATCTACGTAGCAGTATTGTTGGGATTATAAATGAAAAATTCACGACGAGTGAAAAGGAAATGAAAAAAGAAACTATGGTGGACAAGCGCGGCTTTGGAGTTGATAAAAAATAAAAATTGCAATCCAGTTTGAACATGCCGACTTATGGCCCAGGATTCACCCTCAATTTCATGAAATTTCCTTTCTACGCCATAACACAAGGATTGCCATTGAACATTTAAAAATATGTTATTAAAATTTATAGGAATTTATTAAAATAATATTCTGAAGTGGGTTAATCAATTTTACCAATTATTTTTTGCGCGTAATAACGTGTGTTATCGTTTCGAAAAAACTATTTTGCTGCCGTTTGCGAAGTTTAAAATGTGAAAGTATTTTAGTTAAAAATGGAGTGAAAGGATAAAATCAACAATGTTTTCCATGGTTTAAAAATTCGTAAAGCAGTATATGTCCTTACATCATTTATTTGTGCTCTTCAACATGATTATTGAATTGCAGTACTATATTTGTCTATTTGAAACTCATTTACCTCAAATTTGTGGCGGTGAAGTGGATAAGACATACGTTTTAATTGTTTCCAGGGTGATGATTTTTCTACTATAAACCTTTAGCAAAGATGGGCATGAATAGAAATTATGTAACCCCTTAAGAGTTATTTTTAACTTTGTAAAATGGAAACATAGTTATAAAAAGTTACCTTACAAATTCAGACAATTTTAAAATAAACATTTATGACACCGTAAATACAGGTTTGTTAAAACATGTGTAAAAGAAAATGAGCTCCCTTCGAAAAAAGTTGAGGCATTTCGATCACACACACACACACACACACACACACACACACACACACACACACACACACACACACACACACACACACACACACACACACACACACACACACACACACACACACACACACACACACACACACACACACACACACACACACACACACACACACACACACACACACACACACACACACACACACACACACACACACACACACACACACACACACACACACACACACACACACACACACACATTATGTTGGGTTACCTATTATCTTATTTCATCGGATTGAACATTTTGTTCGTTAATTCAGGTTATTCGTTATATCAAGGGTCAATTATAATTTTCAAAAATACAAACTCTTTCTTGTCAGGAAATTTACTGCTTACAAAGAAAATCGACTATTCCATACAAAAAGGGATATTTCATTTGAATACAAAAGTAGTTTTTCTAATACAAGCTAAACAAAAAGTTCTTGATAGGAAAAAATTCGCTAATTTGGGCTTTGGTATTTCATTAAATAGGGATTTTTAGCCTTTATTTGAAGAGGAAAAAGAAAAATTCCTTTAGAATTGCAGAGTACTTTAAATAGGGTTCGGTTAATCATTGTCCGACTTTCTCTCTATAGGAAAAATTTTTGGCGTTTTTAGCATTAATTTTAGTATGAAATATTGCGCTATTTTAACTTACACTAATAGCAAATTAATTAACGCTAAAATATAAAGCAAAATTACATTATGCATTAAAATTACGAGTAAGCAATTGTAAATTTAAAAAACTACAATGATAATTCAATAATTCCCATATCTTGTCAAATTGGTGTGACCTAAGACATTCTGAAAACTTTATACAAAACCATTGTGAAAATTTATTTGCTATTCAATTTGAGAATACTTTTTATTTTGTAACATGTTTTGAGTCCCGCTCTTCCTGTATAGTTGTTATGACGCTGACTTTATTGTGCCATGGGAAGCTTGGTTTCGGGACTCAGGAAGGCATGGATGTTTGCCAGTGCATGGTGATACTCTAAGGAAATTATACTTGTCCCAGTTCCTGGGTTGGTGGATGGTAGGAAAGGTGGGATGCCCTGAACAAAACTGGTGAACCGAGCCAAAACGTACTGTCACCTGCTGGTTCTGAAAGCTATACTGGCTAACATAGGCACCCCAATAAATTTTAAAAAATTTGGGTTATATTCCTCGGGTCCAAAAGAAATTTTTCTTTTTTTTTTTTTTTTTTTACTGTATTTCTGTATTTTTATCAAATAGGGTTAAAACCTTTTTAAAAATAACCTTGTTTTTACCAAATAAAAGTAATATTTTTATTCTCTTGGTGATATTTTCCTATTCCAAACTTTGGTTTTTTTAAAATAGAAACCAAAAAAATTTTTTAAACAATAATTTAAATCAGTTATTGCACGGAATACATTTGTTTTGTTGTAGAATATATATTTATATAGGTATAAAAGCACATAAAATGAAATCTAAAAAAATAATTTTGGTGTGGGAATTTTTCTTGGTTTTTGTTTTGAAATTTTTTATGAAAAGGTTAATTTTTAAAGAAAAATTTTATTTATGCCGGATTTTCATCAAAAACCGAAATAAAACCTTTGAAATCAAATTTTATATATATATATATATAATATATATATATTTTTAAAATTAAAAAAAAACCCAAAAAAGCCTTTTGAAACGGCAAAATGATGAAATCTAAACACAATTATTTGAAATAGCATTTCACTAGGGATGAATTATCTATTTAACAAACCCCCAAATTTTGAAACATATTCGCGGGAAAAACTCACTTCCTCACAGATTTCACCCCCTTAGTGATAAGGCCGCGTTTTGTGGTCATGGCTGGCGGTTGGGTTGGTGGGCTACTGAAGATCGGTTTGGGGAGCTGATTGTTAAATTTTTTGAGACTAAAAGTTCACCGGTTTTTGGGGGGTTCGGAACAAACACTCAGGACTTGCGGTTTAAAAATTAAGGTCCGTCAGCGCCGCCAGCGGGACGTCAATAAAACTCTCTCTCAAAAAGGAAAATTTTTCAAAAATAAAAAGGTTTGTCTGAAGCAAAATCGTGACCACGAACTTTGAACATGTATGATTATTTTGCGTGTTTCCCCTCCCAAAGGAAAATCGTGGACAGAAATAAAAACGCCGAACGACTGGCCCGGGAAAAGGGGTTCTTTTGTCCCTGGTCTAACGCGTCATGGGAATCTTTAGACTCGAAAGGGGAAATTTGAGTCGCTCATTCCCCAAACAGGTGTCCAAGTCATCATGGATGATCCTCAACTTGTCGCCGAACCTTGTTATCCTTGGGATTAAAGTTCAAATGAAAACAAGCAGGTTATTCCTTGCTACTAAAAATATACGGTATTATGCATCAATTACCTGCTATCGAAAACCATTTAAAATAAAATTCCTTTAAATACTTTTTCTTTCAGGTATCCGACTACGTTTGGAACCGTGATTTTGCAAAAGCGTGTAAATCGGTGATATTTATGATATTTAGTGTCGCTTAGATTAGAAAATGTAATAATTGTTTTAAGAATATTATTACAATAAAATTTATTTAAGTACAATATTTTGAAACAAAATAAACATAGAATGACCCATTTTAAAATATTCTCCTTTTGTGAAAAATGCTTCTATTATAAAAAATTTTTTGGCCTGTATATAGCTCAGACACTCTGTACAGACCTCAACTAGAATTTTGAAAATACAATTTAAAGAGGGGGTTTTTACCCATGTTTTACGACAACAGAGGGAGAAATTTTAAGAAAAAAGGGCGATAATTATTTCAATGGTTAACTCTGAAAATAATGTAAAATTTTAAAAATCAAAATTGAGCCTCCTGAAAAGAGGTCTGAGCTATATAAGGCAAATATTATTATAATAGAAGTTTTTTCACAAAACCAAAACATTTTGAAAAAGGTTATTCTAAGTTAATTTTTCCCGAAATATTGTATTTAAATCTTTTTGTCGAAATGTCCTTAAAAAATTTTATAAGTATTCAATCTAAGGACACTAAATATCATGAAAATTTTTCCCCTTTATGCCTTTTTAAAATCACGGGTTCCAACGTAATCGGATATCTTAATTTTATTCAAATACTTTTCATTTTTGTTTTAAACTATGACGCTGATTTTACCCAATCTTTTCATTTTATGAGGGCAAGTGGAAAGAGCAAGTGTATTCAATCATGAAAAGTTTTATTAATAAAAGTTAAATATTTTATATTCTAAAGTATAAATTAAGCTCGTATTAGGTTAGAAATGTTTTAATCAGACTTCTTAAATGCACTGGCAACAAAGGTTTTATATAACTATTATTTTTTCATAGATATTAATGTGGTTATTTGAAACCCTCTTAGCTAGATGAATATTCTATGGTTTGAATCTGTTTGGATGAAAGTTTCTGGAATAAAAACAATCTATACAGATTTTGTTATCTGCTTATGTGTTCAAATTATTTATTTTCTCTCCATTTGGAAACGTATGGAAAATTTTAAATTCAATTTTTAAAATTGTTGATATTTTTGTCCTTTTTTTAAAAAAAATTATTTTATTTAATAACACTAGCAATAAATTTTTGTAACAAGAAAAGTGATTCTAATTTTGAATTACTTACCTATACTCATTATAAACCCAATTTATTTAGGTATTTTTAATCAGGTCTAGTTTTTGTGTTAGTGAAACTCGTAAAATTAAATTTTCACCGTTTCACCTTATCTTATCAATTCTGGATGTATAGTGTTTTAGTAAAATGCTTGTATTTTGTATTTGCCGTGTTAAATGATTTCTAAATTATGGGAAGAATGTGTAAAAATTATTCTGACATGTTTTGTTACAATTGTGGAGAACTTAATTTTAAAACTCAACTGTGAAACTTGATGCCATTAGTAAAAAAAATTATATCAACTTTATTTTGGGTTTGTTATTGCATTTATTTGTAAATGAGGATTGTAAGGGCAAAATAAATCCTTATATTAAGGAAGATTGGCCCAAACGCGAATCATTAACATCTGAACAACCTGATAATGTATTTTTGTCATACTCTTCATACAAAACTTGAACATAAAAAATTTCGTGAAAGCAATGCGTAAATTGGGATGGGGATGAATTATTATATTTAAAGGAAAAGTTTCCGAAAATTAATGAAAAAAAAATGAAAGAAGGCATATTTGTAAGCCCTCAAACCAGAAAATTAAGAAAAATGAAGTTTTTAAAGAAACATTGTCTGACCTAGAAAAATCTGCTTGGAAATCTTTCATGAAAGTGACTTAAATTTTTTTTCGGAATTCATCGATCTGATGATTATAAAAGTATTGTAGAGGAGCTTTTAACTACTTTGGGCTTTGCAGGTCCTTATACAGAAACTTCCTGTGTTCTCATTCGGATTTTTCCTAAACATTTGGGAGCCGTGAGTGAGGAGCTTTGTGAAAAATTCTCCAGGACATTTCTACAATGGAGAGACGATATCAGGACAACTGGAGCAAATGTATGCTAGCCAATTATTGTTGGACTTTATAACGAGACGCGTCCTTGAAGCATGATTTAGAAGGAAATCATAAGATACGTGTATATGTAATACTACAATAGCATATGCATGTTAACTTAGCTCATAAAAACTGCATTTTTGTTAAAAATTAAGAAACCCTTATTACAATAAAACTAATCATATTGGAAATATTTTAATGACCAGTTTAGTACACTCCTTTTGATACACTTATTTATTGCTCAAACAAATGTTATACCCCTTAAATAATTCAATACGTGATTACAGATACGTTTTGGCACATATGAAACACATTAATGGAAAAAAAAATCCCAACAAGAAAAAAATTATTGATAGAGTAAGGAAATCTGGACACACAATGCAATTGTCTAGTTAACATGTTTATTTGATTAAATTTTCAAGATCTCAAATTAATTTAAGCTCAAGAAAATGCATTTCAAATGTGAAATGCTGTTACATTAATAGCCGGTGTAACCACCAGAACTTTGAATGCAAGCCTGCAAGCGTGCATACATTGTTTCATAAAAGTGCCGAATGTCACTTTGTGGTATGGTGTTCCATGGTTGTTGTTCTTGTGGTGTCAACACTGGGACGGTCAGTGCTCGTTGTGGATGATGCTGAAGTTGTCGTTCAATGATATACCATACGTGCTCAATTGAAAACAGATCTGGTGATCTCGAAAGCCAAGGTAACATGTCATCTCTCTGCAGAGTACTTTGAGTTACTACAGTAATTTGAGGTTGAGCGTTATCCTGTTGGAAAACTCATCCTTGAATGCTGTTGATGAATGACATTACTACAGGTTGATTACAAGACTGACGTACACATTTTCAGTCAGTGCCTTTGGGATAACTATGAGAGTTCTCCTGCTGTCATAGGAAATTTCTCCCTAGACCATGATTTGAGGTGTAGGTCTAGTGTATCTTGGTCACAAACAGTTTGGTTGCAGACGTTCCCCGATCCTCCTTCTCACCAACACACGGCTATCACTGGCATCAAGGCAAAACTGTTTTAATCAGAAAACACAACAGATATTTACTCCACCCTCCAACGAGCTTTGGCTTGACACCACTGGCGTCTCAAACGGCAGGACTTGGAGTCAGTGTAATACACGCTACAAGGCACCTTGCTCGGAGCTGTCCTTGAAGTAACCTATTTCTGATAGTTTGTTGTATCACTGTGATACCAATTGCAACTCGAATTTCTGCCATAGACACAGTACGATGCACCACAGCCGTACGGTGATCTTCCCTCTCAGTAGTACCACATGACCTCTTGTGAACCCAGTCTTCTCGAGGCAGTACCATCTCTTGATCACTGCTCCCAACAATCATGCACAGTGGATACATTCCGGCCAAGTCTTTCTGGAATTTCACGGAAAGAAATTTCACCTTTTCGTAGCCGTTGAACATGACCTTGTTCAAACTCGACGAGCAGTTAATAGTGGTTTCTTGGTCTTCTGAAAGGCATTCTTGGCTAACATGAACTCAATACGTCAACAAACAAATAACGCTCACAAACTTTGCAGCATGCATTTAAAGTACCCCTGAGCCAAATTTTAATCAATGTCATCTTTCAGATGTATAAACACTCCTACCAAATTTCGTTCATCTAACAAAGTGGTCTTAAACTTTTTCAACTCACGGAATCCCAAGAACATGAAGGTACTTTCGTGGAACCCCATTCCATACACATATACTTTGAAGAATATATCTCAAATAATATTTAAAGTAGATCAACATGATGTAGGCAATTTATGTAAAGACAATTAAAAAAAGTATTGCATTTATTATTAAAAAATTCTTATCTAATTTTTTTAATGTAATTTACTCATTAATAATATTAATTTATGATTCAAGTGTCACCTATCCATTGTGTTTAGTAACTGAGATATGTGCTTGCTTTTTTTCACACGATCTGTCGAAGTCTAGTTCTATTGAGATTAAATGCAATCACATTATATATTCTGAGTTTTAACTTGTTTTTATACTTTATTTTTTTTTTGTAGCCAGCCGCACGTTGAGAAATATATTTCACTTAAACACAATATTCTGAATGGCATTAAAATATTTATAGATGTGTGAGAAACCCCGTGTATTTTGCATGAACTTGGAACCTAAACTTTAGGAACTGTTCTTGCTTAACTTAAGATTTCAAAATCAACTTTGTTAATATATTGTTCCCTTTCCTTCATTATAGGTGTTGTTTTCCACAAATGTAAAAAGGTGCATTTTTTATTAGAAACCTGTTAAGTTTTGCAAGACATTGTGCTAACTAATGAGTATAAAATTATCTCGTGAAACACGAGATAGTAAACAATCGAATATTCACAATCTAGTACGAAGTATATATATAAAGATAAACGCGCGTGCGTTTTATAATATACTTTTATTATATTGTAATAAAAGATTAAAAATGGTTGCAAAATAAAGTGATATATAAATAAAATTTTCAGTCTTAATAAATAAGATGAGCTTTAGATACTTGTATATGCACAAACTTCATAGAGAACGTGAATCCATTTTGCATACATATTTATTTCTTCTCGATTTTTTTATTGCGACTCGTGGAACCCCTGGATATGACTTGTGGAACCACAGGGTTCTATGGAACTCA
Organism: Trichonephila inaurata madagascariensis; assembly: GCA_019973955.1. Classification (NCBI taxonomy): domain Eukaryota; kingdom Metazoa; phylum Arthropoda; class Arachnida; order Araneae; family Nephilidae; genus Trichonephila; species Trichonephila inaurata. Next base: position 120,256 of record BMAV01023503.1, read on the forward strand.
GTTTGAAGACCACTGATCTAACACAAGTCTTTCTTGATGGTGAGACTTTTTTCATCAATATAGATTAAACTACCAATCAACGAAGACTTAACGAAGTAGCATTTTATGCTAGGTAACCAATTGTCTGCCTTCCACTCGCTCTACATCACAAGAGACCCCGCTGGACATGGTACAGACAGCATCATTCTTCGACGTGGAGCAGTAAGCATGTGTTCGTTTCACTGGGGAATCGTAATTTATTGAACGTTGATTCTCATTCTGTTTACATATGGAGAGAACCAGTAACTCGGTATCATCCGTTCAAAATTATTGAAGGTGATACTATGGAGGTAATTGTATTATAGTCTGTGTCGTGGCTAAGTTGGGCAGGGGAATAAATCTGTACGTTTTTCAGAGAGTTTCCTTGACTGCTCCGAATCATATGAATAAGGTTTTAGAGCCTAAAATGAGGCTTTAAGAGGGGCATTTGGCACTCAGTTTATTTTTACGGACGCACAGGACTCGGGTGGTTGGTACAAGGGATGCTGAATGAATGGAATGCCCAGTCAGATCTCTGACTTCAATCCCACAGAGCGTGTCTTGGTGCAGGGCAATTTTAACTCTGTAACCTTTTTTCCCAGAACACTCCCAGAGCTATGAAATGCCTTGTAGGCGGAATGGAATTTACTGTCTCAAGACTCTACAGTCTAGTAAATAGTATACGAGTTTGTAGCGAAAACCGTATAGTTTTCGTGGATGATTCTACCTCCATATCAAACTCTTAACTCGCGGTCACTCGCGCCTGTTTTTCTACCGTCGTTACTTTCGGGGTGTAGAGAACACCCCAAATTCTTAACACGTGTATTTAAATATGAAAATTTTTTAAGCCAATTATGATATATATTTATGAAGTATAAGATGTTTTTGTATTATACAAACAAAATTGTTAAATTTATTGCATTCAAATGAGACTAGCATTAATTTAAACTAAACCTACAAAATTTTCATTTTGAAGTACACAATTTTATATTTTTTCATAAACCACAAATAAAACGTATATACCAGTAATAAATATACTTTACAGTTAATGATAAGGATAGTAAAAAGTAGAAAAATAATATTTTAATCATTTTTCAAACATTCAGAGCAGGTTGTATTCATATGCTTTAAGCACATATTTTTCTTACATTTTAGACAAAAAAATAATTTTTACATCTTTTACCCGTGGACAAACCGTGCAAAGCCCATTTTTTGGTGGATTAATGCCCTTTCTAATATATTCTTTGTCAGTAAAGCTTCTTTTGAGTGTTTTGCTTAGGTTTGGGAAATCCGATCTCATATCCCACTGTGGCTGCACAAGATCCATTCTTATCTCTTCTAATAATATTGAATGTCTCATTTATTTTCAGGAAGAACCGAATGATAGACAAAGGAAGCATTAATTCCTGCAGTATTAAGTAGATGATAAAATATTCGCAATGGCCAAAGGTTACATATTCGCGATACATCATATATACTGCACATTTCATCAGTGGTATCACCACCACCTGTATTATAAAAATTTAGAATTTCAAGTTTCATCCCTCCACAACTTTGGTTACGAAATTACGCAGTCATCGAATTCATTTAGTTCATCTTGATAATCTGTTGATACAGTATCTAATAGACTACGAAGTCACTATTTCTCCCTTTCCCATGGAGTTTTTGTCATAATTTCTGGAAAATGTTTTGAAAATTTTTTTAAAAAAATTATATTTTACAATTATTTTATAGAATTATATTATTTTTATACCACATTTATTGAAATTTTAAATAAAATATGCATGTATATTAATATATTTGATAAAAAAATGTAAACGGAAAGAGTAAAACGTATTCTTCCGTAGATGCTTCGAGTACGAAAACATAACTCAATCACTCGCGGGGTGTTCTCAGCACCCCAAAAAAACTTTTGAAGGTCATAATATTCCAATCGTCCTAGCGAGATTGATTACATCAGGCCTGAAGGTTCAATGACCTAAAATGGGCAGCTACAGAAAAAATCGTGGTTCTGCGCATTGTTTTTAGAATTGTAGGAGGCTTTTCTTGTTGCTGGGGTGTACAGAACACCCCGCGCGAGTGATCGAGGGTTAATAAGGGTGATTCTGCTTCATTATCATTTTACTATCATTTTCTCATTAATATGATACAGGATCATGGACGAATAACATTAATATTTTAATATAATTTTTTAAGCAATACTTTAAAGTACTTTCGTTTTAAATTTCAATTGAGCTGGTTTAGTAAATTTTGAAAAAGTCCAGGAAAATGTGTTTTACTCCTTATATTTTGATTGTGTGTAAATTTAATGAAAGTATTTAAATGAGAAAAAATAAAAAGGCTTGTTTTATTTTGTGTGTTTGGCTTTAATATTAAAAAAGCAATAAAAAGAATCATTATCTGTACTTATCATCATGATTGCCATAGCGCGACTTAATGTTTTTTTAAAGTTAAGCAGTAATTATCTTCATAATTGCGTGCTATAGGAAATAACTTTTAAATAAAAATGTGTTATACTTTCAAGGTATTTATGTTTCATTATTTATAAATATTAGTAAATGTCCTTAGAAAAAAAGCTCGTACAAACTATTAAGCATAATTCTTAGTAAAAGTAATAAAAACTACAGAGTATTGAAAAAACAGAAGACATATTATTTAGCTCAAACTTAACAAGTTCTTCCAGAAAATGGCCTGATGATTGTGTAATTTGATTAGTAAATGTACTTTTTCATTTTGCTGTAATTTATTTTAAATATTATGAGTTCATTGTAATGGAAACAAAATGTTCCCATTTTTGTAGTAAAGCTATGCTACCTTAAGGTATCCGACTACTTTCGGAACCGTGATTTAAAAAAAGCGCATAAATGGATAATTTTCATGATATTTAGTGTCCGTTAGACTACACGTATAAAATTGTTTTAAGGGCATTTTTACAAAAAAATTATTTAAAAACAATATTTTGGAAAAAAATTTAAATTAAAAATCTTTTTTTTAAAATGTCTTTCCTTTTTGAAAAATCTTCAAATTTTAATAATATTTTCCTGTATATGGTCAGACCCTTTACAGAGGCTCAACTATGATTTTGAAAAATTCCCTTATTTTCAATTTACAAACCCAAATTTAAAAAAATGTTTGGCCTTTTTAAAAAAAAATTTCTTCCCCTTTTTTTCGTAAAAAAATGGATAAACCCCAAATTTTAAGTTATATATTTCAAAAATTCTAGTTGAGCCTCTTTCCCTAGGTCTGAGCCAGTAAACACAGGAATTTTTTTAAAAGGGGGTTCGGGGGTAAAAGTTCACCAATCTTGTATCAGGCTCCTTTTTTATTTTGTCGTTTTCGGGAACAAAAAGCAGTAAAAACTAATTTTTGAATAAATAGTTAGCATTAATTAATAAGATTAATCATTAATAACATATCTTAATTAAATTTTAGCTATATATTAAATTTTAATCAATCGGAAAAAATTTTTGGGCTTGGGGGGTGGACCCCAGGACCCCCCACTCCTTGTGTGCGCCACTGGTCGAGCTATATCAGGCAAAATATTATTATAATAGAAGCTTTTTTTACAAAAGGAAAATTTTGAAAAAAATTATTCTAAGTTAATTTTTGCAAAAATTTATTTAAATATTTTTTTGTCAAAATGTCCTTAAAAAATTGTATAATGTATTCAATCTAAGTGACATAAAATATGAAAATTTTCCATTTTATCCTTTTAAAAATCACGTTCCCAACTAGTCGAATTGAAATAAAAAATTTTTATAAAAAATTAGGAATTATAAAATAAATTTTTTTTAAACAGTTAAAAATTATAAATTTTACTTGAAAAATTCGTTTTTTAACTTTTAAGTTCTTTATTCGTCTCATTTTTTTTCAATAAAATTTAGGACTTTTCCTTCAAATAACTAGAATAATACAGGTTTATTTTGAAACATTAAGCAATAAATTTCCAGAATTGACATGAAGATGCATGAGCGAATTTTTATATTTTAACGACGCACTATAAAACTGCATGATGGTTATTGGCGACGGACCTCGAAATGTTGAACCACATCTAGTAATGAGGACTATAACTGAGCTCGCACCTCCCTCTTCTAACTTCCATACCAAACAACGGGAGGACCTTTTGAGCCTCGACAGATTTAAGGTATCAGACTACGTTCGGAACTGGGATTTTGCACAAAAGTGCATAAATAGATAATATTTCTGATATTTAGAGTCACTTAGATTAGAAAATGTACATAAAATTGTTTTAAATAGTATTACAATTAAAAGTTATTTAAGTACAATATTTTGACAAAAAAAGAAAATAGAATGACCCATTTTCAAAATATTCTCCTTTTGGGAAAAAACTTCTATTAAATAATATTTTGCCGTATATGCTCAGACCTCTGTACAGACCAATAGAATTTTTAAATATATAACTTAGAAGTGGGTTTATCCATGTGTTGGCAACAGGGGGAAAAAATTTAAGAAAAAAAACGCCGATAATTATTTCAATGGGTTGAACTCTGAAAATAAGTGAATTTTTTCAAAACCATGTTAAACCCTTTGCACAGAGGTTTGATATATACGGCAAAATATTATTAACAAAGCATTTTCAAAAAATTTTTTGAAAAGGTTTTTTGGTAGCAGAAAATTGTTTTTAAAATCAGTCAAAATGCCCAAAAAATTTTTATACGAAAAAGTGACAAAAATATGAAAAAATCTATTTATGTCTTTTAAAATCACGGCTCGAACAGTCAAAACCTCTTCTGGGCCCCCTCTACACTGCGATTCTTCAGCATCTGTTGGTTCGAACCCATGACACGCCGTCTACGAATCCGTTACCACTAGAGTACATGGGGATAGAGACAGAATGAAGTAAAATTTTTCCGATGTTTTTTAAAATGAAATTAAATGTGTGAATAAAGTTTTTCATTCAATCTGATTATAAGTATTTATATTGTTGACTTATTTTCATTCTTGTAAAAACTTAAAAAAAAAAAATGATCAAATTTTTTTTTTTTTGTTTTTTTTGCTTTTATAAAAGATTCTAATTACATTCAGCAACAGTATGAAAATTATAAAATTAAATAAATATTATTAGTGTTGTATGCCCATAAAAAAATATTAAAAACGTAAAAAGATTAATTTTTTTATTAGCAATTTTTTTCCTTGTGATTATTTTAAACGTTTTAAGAGTGACTGTACGGAAGATAGAGAGAATATCTAGATTGGAATTTGTTTTATAGCTGTTGAGTCAGACAACTAAGAGCAGTTTGCCTTAAGACTTACATGTATGAGGTGGAAGTTGATAAATGAATGTAATGTTTCAAGTGTGAATATGAGAATAAGGACATATCGTCAGTATTTTGTTGCTTACTTTTAGAACATCACATATGCAACATTTTTTCTTTTAAGAAATAACTTAAGTTTGATTTTATTCCTTCTATGAACATTCCAATAAATTGTGAAGTCCGTAAAAACCCCCCCCCCTTCCCATCAGATAAATGTATCAAAGAGTTGTATATAGACAGCTTTGTTTTTAACTTTTGAGGAAAAAAGATCAAAAAAAATGCCCAAACATATCCCGTTTCGGAAGTTGACAGATACTATAATCCTACTAATGAGCCGTCGATATCTCTGGCGAATGTGAACGAATTCGACTTTAATTATTTTCCTATAAATCTCGCGAAACCGAGGTATAGGTGCGAAAGCGGCGACGATCCGAGGACGAGATAGATCCATCTTGGCTGGCAAGCAGACTCCACCTATCAGGCCAGCAGACATCCAATTTGGGCTTTCATTAGAATGAGGGGTTAAAGATTTTATGGTTAATTTGGGAGAGACGAGAGAAGGCTTTAAATCCGATGAACGCTAATTTAGCCCACCCCCACACGCACCTTGACTACCTGTCTGCCCGAAAATCCATTAACCAGCATCCCCGGGCCCTTCGAAATTCGGGCAGGTGGTTTTCTCCATCGTGCATCCACCGCAAATATTTGAAATAAACGATAAATTGTCCATGACATCATTCGGTAATTGCACGCAATTTCCTTTGCCTCGTGGGGGTGGGAAGGGATTGGGTGAGATAGATGAGGCAGGCTTTCGCCAAAAGAGATTGCGTGAGGTTGCTGCTTCAAGAAGGTAGGTACATTGGAACAGAAATTGGTCAATAACGGGATATGCTAGAGTAAAAGGGAAGCGAACAGTCAGCAATGTTTTTTTCTTCCCCCTTTGTACCTTTTACGCGTCCCTCCCTTCTCTGGTAGGTCTCTTCCCCCCTTTTTTTTTATCCTTCCCTCTACGCACTGCGGGATGCTTTTTGACATTAAGCGATCTGACGCCAAATTGTACAAAAAGAAATATTTTTTTCTTTCTCTCTCTCTTTCTCTGTATCAGTGCTTATTGAGAGAAACGGACTATTGGATCTCTTAATTTGTAAAAACTCTCCGTTTTCGCTTTGACGTTGTGTCTATTCACAGATCGTATTTCATTTAATGGTATTTCTAATGGTAACAAAAAAATTAATATCGTGACTAGGGATTGCAATACCGGTATACCGGGAAACCGAATACCGGTATTTTGGGAAAATTTATAAAAAGTTTGTAATATCGGTTTTCCCAAAGCTTAAATCCGGTTTTTTAGGTATTTACAAAATTTTTTTAAAATTATCCCCACTATATGCCCAGGGATCCCCAAACCCCTAGGAAAATAGTATCCGTTTTTGTTTTATGTCCCCCCTAGGGGGGTTAATTAAACTTTGAATATAAAGTTGTATCGTACAATCAAAAGAAGTGAAAAAAAATAGGGAATTACCCAAGGGGGTTGTGCCAAAAAATATTCAATTACATTTCAGGAATGGCCCTGCGCAGGATTCGTAGTCTGATATTCCATCTGTGAAGAAAATGCATAATTTTCGATATTTTTTTTGATCGGGAGTTTGTTATTCACATTTATTTGCATATTATACTTGTATTTACAAATCATCATGGTTTTTTAAAAGAAAATGAAAAAAGAAAAAGGGGACTAACAAATTCACATTTGATCCCAAATTTATTTTTTAAAAATTTTTTTTTAAAATTTTTTTTCCCACAAACCTATTCCCTTCAGAAAATTGGGTACAGTAATCAAGATGATGATGTCACTAATGTCGATAGTGAAAAAGGTTGCTTTGAACAAAAAATTTGAATAAGCGATAACTAAAAATTTCAAAAACCAAATACCACACAGAAATCAGCTTTTCCCAAACCCCGACGAGGGGATTTAACAGGTAAATACGTGGAAAAATTATGCATTTTTGCTTCAATACCACCAACTAGCGTAGATGCCCCAAAAGAGAGTTTTCGACAGCTGGTAATTTTTTGTACATAATTCGTTCTAGGCTTAATGAGGGACAATTTATATATATATATATATATATATATATATATATAATGCATTGTTTTTTAAGATCACACTTCAAAAATTTGTAATAGTACCACAGACTGAATAATGATATTTACTCTTTTTTGTGATTTAAATAAATAAAATGTTCCTTTACTTTTTTGTGGTTCTTTATAATACTGTTATTATTTAAAAATTACAAATTAATTTTTTGTGATATTTACACTCTCTAACAAAACTGGCGACTAAAACAAAGAAACGCCTGTGTTTTCTTTCTTTTCTTAAAACTTTTACTACCGGTTATTAAAACCGGTATCCCGGTATTAAGATCTAAAAAATACTGAATACCGGTATTGAGTTTTTGGTCCGATATTGCAATCCCTAATCGTGAGGCTTAGAAAAAAAAAGATTCCACTTTATTTAAAATTCTTTGATGCCCGTCGTACAGTTGTTGAATAAACAATTACCTAAATAATATTATTATGATTCTGGGTAAATTTCATTTATCGTGAGTGTTTATTAAAGTCACACTAAAAAGCAACACGAAGGCTATTGGCGACGAACCTCATAACTTTGAGTCTCGATCAAGAGATGATTACGACACACCCTAGCTGGCACCTCCTCTCCAAACTACCTCATCCCGGCAACAGGAGGAAATTTAGCCTAGGCAAATTTCACGTCCAGATGTAGACAGTCTACACCAGTTGTTCCCAAACTTTTTTAAGACATGGTCCCTTTTTTGTAGTCAAAAGTTGCTCACTGATCCCTTTTTTGTAGTCAAAAGTTGCTCACTGATCCCTTTTTATAGACAAAGTTTTTCTGAGAACCCCAAGTGAAAAAGCTAAATAAATGCATAGTATAAAAATTAAAAATTAAAAAACAACAACATTTTTTTGAAGAATTATATACTGAAATTATAAATTTTATTTAAAATAAAATTTTAAAAAAATTACTTGAGGAGATGTTATGAGTGTATTTATGTCCATCTCAATGTTTGTGCGTAGCAACCCGCATAAACGTCCGGGGCACTAGTTTTTAGTCGGTTTTTTTTTTTTTTTTTTGAAGAGGTTTTTCTACGACACTAAAACTACGTTATACTAAATTGCAAGTGGGAAAGTAGTTAATAACTTCTGTATAATAACTCATAATGCAGGATATAAAATTGGAATATGTTTTTGTAACCAGAATTGTTTGTATTTTTGTTCAAACATTGGCTTAACTCCCTCATTTCTGGATATTTCAATAAGATGATCCAGTGCTATTCCAAACGTAAAAGGTTTCATCACCCATTCGGGAATATCCAAGTGAGTTATTGTTATTTATTTAAATTTCCATAAAAATAAAAATGGGCCAATTTTTTTAAAAAAAATTATATTAAATTTTGCGCAGATCCGCTGATATTGTCCAGGGACCCTCAAATAAACTTTAACTTCCTACGACCCCTCCCCCCAAATAATATCGGAAACTTTTGAGGTTCTGTAGATACCACATTGGAATCCACTGGTGTACACGGAGGGTCTTCATTTGCTTTACAGTTAGAAATCTTGACACGCAGGCTACGAGTTCGAGATCATGACCACTAGACTATCTCTGCCACCAATTTAATGTATCTAATTATTTCGTTGGAATGGGGCTAAGCATAATTTTGTAGAACAATAAAGTTGGATATCAATTAACACCATACCATAACTGACGGAAAGTATATGTAATTTTGAATATGATCCGATGAGTAGGAAATACATGAGTTAATATTTCACATTCATCACTTCACCCACATTACTCTAATTAAAAAAACTTTGAAGTCTGGATAGACATAATAAAATTACATTTTTGCGGATCTTATGACAAAAATTCAAAACTTGAACTCACAAGGTACTAGCCACCTATAATTTCCCCCTGATTTACCAAGTTTATTGTCTCTCTAATATTTAGATCAAAATGACCACTACTATTTTGACATAATGATAGACGATGATAGTCAAGCGAAAGAAGAAAGATGTTAATAATACTACTCCAAAATATGTACTACAAAAATGTAGTTTTCCCAATACACAAATACTCCGCAAAAAATATTATCTAAAATTGCTGTGATGTCGAATCATTAAAATAGTTTATGAGTTAAGATTATCCTCTCAGAGAAGCAATCTAATGAAGAAGTACAGTGTTTTTGGGGGGGAGGGGTGAAAACACAACACAGCGTTTACCAAAATATTAATTCCTATTCAAAATATTAATACAGAAGACAGTAACTTAGTTTAAGATGTGTTTTGAGGGTTTCTCAATCTTCGTAACATATTCATAGTCGTTCAACAGCTAATTTAGTTAGAACGGTATATAGTCGTAATATAAAACATTGTTCATTTCGAGAATAATTATAAGAAACATGAAATTATTATTTAGGGGTATTTGAAAATAAATACAAAATTTGCAAAAATATATATATATATATATATTATATATATATATATATATATATATGTAAAAAATTAAGTAAAATTTCAAATTGTTCAAATATATCAAACTTCATGTGACTACTTTTATACACAACCGCAGCTTCACAGAATGTTGACTGTATTTAAGCTTTATCAAAATACAAAGCAGAAACTGATTAATGTATCAGTGGGTAGGTTATTTTAATACAAGGAACTTCCTATTTTGAAAATGCAATAAACACACTTACACATTACATGTTTAATTCAAATTTATTGTTATTTTCCGTCTACCCCACAACATTGGAATTTTGAATTTACGCAGTTTTAAACACAATGTCTGTTAAATTTCGAACACATTTTCAATACACTGAGGCAGTCGATTTCGAAAGCTTTGAGTCACTTTTGCAAGCATATTGACCAGGATATTGTCTGTTTCGGCTGGGATTTTATTTCGTAGACCTTCTAAGATCTTGGGACGACCTTGGTAAGCCAGGAACTTGAGATGATAACCCCACAGGGAGCAATCAGGAGGGAATAAACCAGGCGAGTGCTCAAGCCAGTTTATGTCCCCTCACGGGGAGATTAGTCATTCGAGGAAGGCTGCTCTTAAAACATCCATTGGAACCCTGGAGGTGAAGACTGTGGCTCCATCTTGTTAAGACCACTCGTTGTCAAGATCCGTTACTTGGAAAGCGGGTAAGATGAGCTGTTGGATCATTCTCACATACCGGTCTAAATTGACACAAGAACTCGTTTCACGTTTTCAGGTGTTCTAATGGTCTTCGGAGGTCATTCCCTTTCTTTGGAGACATTCCCCGTTGCTCAGAAGGCAACATCCAACATTCAAACCCATTTCCGATTAGGGATACGACCTCGTGGAGGAATAACGAAGATAAGATGAAAGGCACGTTGCGCTGAACCACCGCTAGAGAAATACGTTTCCAAGGCAAAAGCGCCCTGTTTCCTCGATCGCAGCATATTTTGAACGGAGATGGACAGGAACACAAATATTCCACTCCACTCTACTCCTTCCACCGAATCCCTCCCCTCTCCACGAACGTCACTGCAACATGTTCAAAAAAGGAAGTTTCCACGTCCTAACCTTATATTGGTTGAACAAAAGGTTGAAAAAATATATGAAATGGCTTAAATCCCACATAAGGTGATGTGTTTTATTTACCCCGTTTTGAAAACAAAAATGAGTGCGTGATGATATAACAATGGGGCACAGACCATGAATGAAAGCCATAAGTCACAAGTAAAAAATATTAGGAGTATTAGGAAAACATCTCCCACGCTGAAAATGTAAACCTTTCACTTCTAGGAATGAATAGCGCATCATTAATTATATTAAAAGTACGCATTAATAATAATTATAATTCGTCATTGCAATTATTCTAGAATTTTTTTCTGTCAGCTTAAAAAATTACATTTTGTAGTGGAAAAGTTTATTTTTAAATTTAATTTTTATATAAAACTGAATTTCAAACTTAATTTTTATATAAATTTTTAAACACATTCTTAAAAATAGTTTGCAAAGTGATTTTCTTAGCCAATCATGAATTACAATTTTTTATTTTGAAAATTGGTGAATGAGTTTCTGATGGAAGTATATATCCTCTCTCTCTCTCTCTGTCTTTAAAGAAATTACATGTTTTCAGTTTTTTTCTCTAAGCTTTTAATTCATCGTCTTTTTTTCAATTGGACTAATGTATTCTGGTTCATTTAAAAAAAGAGGTAGGGGAGGGGGGAAATAAATTGAAAAAAAAGCTTCTTAAAATATTTAAAAAAAATGTTAAATTTTAAGGAAATTTTACCACTTTTTAAACTTTTTTAAACATTGTTGATGGAAATATGATATGTATTTAAAATGTTTTAAATTGTTCTTATTGAAAAATATTATCTATCGCTATTATCTATAATTATTAAACATCTACGCTTTAGATTACTTATTAAAACTTTTTTGCATCATCATTTTAGTTAATATTTTTTATTCCCAAGGTTTATTACTATTATTTTTTTGTGACTTCTCTTCCATCTCAGGAAATTAATGTCGGAAGACATTTTAATAAATTATAATTGAAATCTGAAGCTAAAAGTTCTTTAGAAATCAAAAATCTATTTGAACGCAACTCTTTCTTTTTCTCTATCATAGATTGGCAGCATATCAGATCAAACCAGATTTCACTTCAAAAGTTCTATGACAAATTCTTTTATGCTAGCGCTTCTCAAATTGTGGCGCGTGATCTCCCAGAAAGAAACGACAACCCTAAGTGGAGGATATCAAAGAATTGAAAGGAAAAGGTTATTTCATAAATTATTTTTAGCGAAATAAAAAAGGTACTTGTATAATAAAAAATAAAATACACATTTACTTTGAAATGATACACATAAATGTATCAGTACTGCACAATGTATTTGCTCATTAACTTATTATAACTAAATTAAGAATATGTTTAATAATTACTAGTGATTCGATTCCCCCCCATGAGCTTTTCTTGTAAAGCAAAGTTTTTCAAAGGAAGGTTTAGTATTAAAAATTTATGCTCTAATTTCTTTTTCTGTATTTAGCTGAGATCTATAGGGATACTCATGAGAATCAAATATTCAGCTTGATTAAAAATTATTTTACAGTCTATTCCAATTTAAAAATTAGAAATGAAAAGTAACACACAATACTTATTCTTTTACTTAAAAGTAACTTGCTTAAAATATATATTACCTAAAAGTAATATACACGAAATTTAATGTGCATCATGATAATATGTATGGTTTATAATTAAGGTCATATTGTAGCTTTAGTGTCAAAGTTTATTATTATTGCAATTAATACATTGTTATTGTATGAGGGAAGGGGGACGCGATGAAAATATGATCGCAAATGTTGAAAGTTTCAGAAGCACTGCTTTGTTTTAAAAAAAAAATGTTCCTAATTCTTTTAATTTACTGAAAAAAAAAACGTTGTTTAGTTTGGTTTTTAATACAAAAATTGGAATATGTAAATTTGTGCTCTATAAAATTAAGAATTTGTTTTATTACTTTCTGCTGATGCATTACTAGTAAAATCTGAATTGGGATTACACATTGCTTTTACAATAACCAATGAAATAGTTTCCTAAACTAAGTATCTATACAAAGCACAAACATTAAAGAATGATTTTGAATTGACGCCTGCAGTTAAATAAGGGTGATTTTTCTCGTGATTTTATACAATATCAAGTAAACGAGAACTTTTCTACTTAATTTCACACGACAGACAAGTGGAACCAAAGTCCATACTCTTCTCTTAACACGATTTTACGAGTAAAATTCTATTTTAGCTCACATCTTTGGTTAAGAAGAAAAACAAATCGTGCCAAATTGCGCAAGCAGCTCATTTTTCTGGATTGGACTACATACCAAAATTGAGGATAATAATTCGGCAAGTTGGCAATAAACAAAAGTGTGGACTAAAATAAGATCCCTCCATTTTACAGATAAAAAAACCTCGCAATTATGTACACTTTAATAGAGTATAGAGAACCTTGGAGAATATAAACACATTGAAGATTTTCTTCAATAATCCCAGAAAAAATATTTTTATCAGATTTATATCAACTACTCTCACTATATTTTTCATATTTAAGGCTACACAATGCCCTACAAATTTCAAAAATACCAAAATTTTTACTTTTTTCATTTTCTTGCGGTCTACAACATCGGGAAGCTGGCCACCAAATTTCAGATCTGAAAACAAATTAGTATTTTGGATACTTGAAGTTTTATGAGCTATGGTTTTGGTTTCAGTTTCATTTTAAAGCATATTTCCACTTTTAAATTGCATTATTTAAAAATATTTTTTGAGCACAATCCACTCTTTTAGTATGAATTGGTTATTAATTTCAATTTACTTTACTATAAGCATTTCTGCTTTATTATGCTTTAAGTATTTTGAATTATCATAGTTGTTTAATTAAGATTGATTTCAAGGCCAATTTTTAAAAAAAACAAACAGTTTATATAACTTGAAAACTTTATTATTAATTTTTCCTGTTGAAAGTGCCATGGCCTAAATGTTCTCAGATTGCTATGAGAAACAATAGTTCGAATAGTCGGAATACTACTGAAAATCATCTAAAAATCAACCCTCAGCTAATACTCTACAATTAGAATTTTAAATACAAATATTGCAGGTAAAACTGAATATTTCCATAATGTACCAAACCACAGTATAGTAAACATATTGTAGTACTATATTTTAGTATTTTAAAGTTGATTAAGAAAAACTCTAACTTGCTAAACTGCCACAATTTAAAACTGAAAAAAAAATTAAGTTTTATATACAAACCTGGTGATTTTTAGCTTAAGTCAATATTATATTATTTTGTACATAAACGCTTTGTGTTTCAAAACTTTTGTGCAGAAAATTGTGTTAAAATTAATAACCCTTCGTGTTAAAAATGCTATATCAATATTATGCAAACATATATTTTGAATTAAAAAAGATATTATTAGTCCTATTTAAAAGGTGTTTTAATGTAGAAATTAAGTTGGAAAAGAACCTATTAAAACAGTGTTTCTCAAACTGTGGGGCGCGCCCCCCTAGGGGGGCGTGTAACCCTGCGAGGGGGGTGCGAGAATATTGAAAAGTTAAAAGCAAAAGATTATTTAAAAAAATATTAATTTACTGAGCAAAATACATTTGACACAATAAAAAATTTTACTACAAATTTACACTTGTATAAATATAAATTGCTACACAATACATTTATAATTAATTTAACAGTACAAAGAACAAATTTAAGCATAACTACCAGTGACCACATGGGCTTGTCATATATATATGTAAAGTTATAGGCAAAATTAACACTTATCTTAATAATTTGTACGTTTACTTCAATGATACTTAAAATGCCAGGTCAAAAAATTGGCGATTCGCTCCCCAATAAAACCATTTAACAAGTAGGCGATATGGTGATGGAGAAAGAGTTGAAAGGAATAAATAATCAAATTCTCTGAAATTAGTAAATCCTTCGCAAAAAGATTTGTTCTTTGGAAGAAGACGTATACATACGTCCAGGGCAATTAATTCACTGGCTGAGTGAGACGTTTATATACGCCGGTGGAACTTAAGAATTTAAAAGTCGTATTATTGTAGGTTTAGCGTCAAGTATAATATTGAATTCAATACATTTTTATTATATGGAGGGAGGGGGCGATGAAAATTGCTGGGTGAATATTGGGTCGCCAATATTGAAAGTTTAAGAAGCACTGTATTAAAAAATTAGAGCTTTAAAGGCACACATTATTAGATCTTCCCTTATGACATAACAAACTCTAAATGTGTTTTTTTTTCACACTTTTAATTTTGAAGATATAAGTGTTTTATAATCCCTAAGGCTTTTTTTTTCTGTTCAAAAGATAAAGTTTTGAATTTTTTTTGTATGTACTACCAAACCTACGTTCTATAAAAGTCAGTATGGATTTCGGTCTCAAACCTCTAATTATTTTTTTTAAAAATGCTAAAGTTAATATTTAAAAAAATTTCGTGTTTTTTCCAGCTTTATATAGTAAAAATAATTATTAAAAATCAACAAGGAGGCAGATTTTGAAGTCCATGCTAACTTTTGTTGGCAATAATCTAAGAAACATAAAATAACTACAAAATATTAAAAATTGAGTGTTTAATAAAAGTTTAAAAAAACTTCTAAAATTCTTAATTTTTGAAAATTGTAAAACAATGGTTAAACTGATTTTTTACTTTTAGAAGAAACTTAATTATATAATTTGAATATCTATCTAAAACTATTTGTACTGTCACTATCTCCAAATTTTTTTTTCAAAAATTACACTGAGTACCCTCAAGTTTATTAGGGAAAATTAAGTCTTTTCAACAGTGAAAAATACTTTTCTTTAAGCAATGATTGTCCGTTCAAATACCCACGCTATTTTAATATTTATGATTGTACTATCTTAATTACAGATTTATATATCCTACACAATTCTATTGCTAAGGGAATAATGGATATATACATTCCTCATAAGCAATGATTTTTTAAAAAGTATTAGTGTTATTTTATAAAAAAAAATATTCTCAATTATTCTTTATTAGAATGTGTAATTTTTGTATTATGGCAATTAGGTTTAAAATATTACTTAGCCTTTTTAATATATATAAATAATCTATAAATATAAATTTTTTCTAGAAAAATTGTGTCAGACAAGTAAATTATTATTTTACATAAAAAAATACAAGTTGACGTCGTAAAATTAATCGATTTAAGGAGAAATAATGCAAAATATGTATTGATGAGAATGTTTTCCTTTAACCCCTTCAAAGCCATGATAACATACTATATGAGTGATTTTTTTAGGGTACAGGTATCATATGTGAGATTTCCAGTTCTGAGTCACGTGGTAACACCAGTGTGATCTGAATTTGGAATTTATTGAATTTTGAATGAATGTTAACTATATAAATTTCGGAGTATTTTATTACAGTAATAAATTTACATAAATGTTCACAAATGGAGTTAGGCTTAACATAAGAAATTGCTTGGTTTTGAATGGGTTAAAAGACATTTTTATTAAAAACGAATAAGTAAAAGAAAAAAAATCCCAAAATGAGATACCTGTTATCAATAATTAAAATTTCGTCTCGTTATTGTTCTAGAATCGTTCCGTATTTTTTTAGAGTGTTCAATATTATTCCAATTTTTGCGCTAGATACAAAAACGCACCGGACATTTAGATCAGAGAGAATATAATCCCCTGGTCTAATCAAGCTAAATACCTAGAAATTATCCTGGATAAAGCTCTCCCTTTCAAAAAGCATGTAACTTTTATTAGAGAAAAATTTTAAAAAGCTGCGCGGAAACTGAACCCTTAATTTTCAGAAAATCAAAATTAAGTAATCGAAACAAAATGCTTATCTATTCATTGATCCTAAAACCGAACCTGACCTACGCTTTCCCTGTTTGAGGACATGCAGCAAAGACTCATATTAATTATTTAGAAAGTGCTCAAAGTTTAATTGTCAGGCAAATTCTTGACGCTCGCTGGTTTTGCGGCAATTGTTTCATAAACTTTCAATACTTGAGACCCGGTAATTCGGCCAGCAGAACATCATTGCCCCTTCGTTCAATAGCGGGCTGCGGTAGCCCAGTGGTTGAGTATCCGGACCATGGTAGGCATGTCATGAGTTTCGAGCCCGTACCCACTCAAGACCCACCGTGTGGGGCAGCGATGCACGTTAAATCTGTCAACTGCCAAAACGTCCTCCCGTTGGTGTGGTAGTTAGGAGAGGGATGCCAGCTCAGGAGTCGTCACGTCCGCCTGACCATGGTTCAAAATTACGTGTCCGTCGCAAAGCCACCGATGTAGCTGAACAGTGCGACGTTAATATTATTCACTCACTCACTCACTCATTCATTCAATAAAACGACGAATTCAGAAAAACTTATGTATGTGAAGCTGAAGCTACAATACGACTTTAACCCTCTTAAGTGCCACCATCGTATATAAAAGGAGTCCTCCCACTCAGCCAAAGCCCGTTAAATGCGGACGTATATCTACGTCTTTCAAACTACGATCTCTGTACACTGCTATGTAAGCTATTCGAAGTCTTTGGAATGTAATAAAAGAACCATGACATTATTTCCGAAGGATTTACTTATTTCTGAAGTTTTATTTATTTATTCCTTTTCATTCTTCACCAATATATCACATACTACGCGCCCTTGCATTGTATAACGGAGAGCGTGGGAAGCGAATCCCGTAACTTTTAATCGGCAGTTTCGGTATTAATTATAAACTGTACGAATTATCAAGATAAGTGTTGAGTGTGATTTTTGTAAAACATTTATATATAACAAGTCCATAGGGTCACTGGTAATTATTAAATTGTTCTTATAACTTAGTATTTTTAAATTAATTATCAAATACATTGCTTATACATCTGATATATTTTGATAAATTATGGCCAATGTGTATTTTTATATTTTATTATGTTAGGATTTATTTTGTTTGTTTTACTTTCAATAAATTAATAATTTTTGTTTGAATAGTAACGTTTCAACTTTTCTATATGCTCATATCTTTCTAGAGTTATCACGCCCCAAGAGCGCGCCTGGACGGCAACTGGTTTATGATAAATGTAGACCTCAGAGCTGCGAGTAAAATACTTACTATTAGACAACGACAAGGAAAAAAACTACCAACTTCTTTAATAAAATTGACACCTCTGACAATAAATCGATCGCTAGCATCGAAAAGTATACTCTTGAATCTTAATTTCCACAGATCAATACTAATTGATCCTGCTTTTCTTTAATTCCTAATTATGGTTCTCTTCTACCTATATTATTTTACATTTAATTCTTAAATTATCACTATTTCCTATCAATGATTGGTCGAGCTTCTCACCTAAAATTAAATGCAAAAATTACTGACCTCTGTTTTCATCCATCCACAGAAGCTCCACTCGATACCAACTCATTTTAACTTTTTACATTTAAATATTTTCTTTCTTTAACTCGGATTCTTTTGCTGCAACCGGATTGAATAGACATCGCTCCTTCCTCTTACATCGCGAGGGAAAATAGTAATAAATAAATAAATAAAAACAAACAAATAAATAAATAAAAACATTTTATAAGTCAAGATTTTTTGAGATTTTTTTCATCGATTTTTATCTTTATTTCATATGTACTTGTAAATTTATTTATATCAAAGTTATTTCTCTTTTTACTATTTTTTTAATTTTTAAATATTATTTATTAAAAAAAGGTAATTTGAAAGCGTTTTAATGCCATCCAAAATCTCTTGAATGGAGATGACGGTTCGGAAAAACTAAGAGCTTTCCCACCTACCAAACTATAATCTACAATATTGTTCCAATTCTTCTTCAGACATTCTAAATTTAAATATTTACTAGCTTAATTAATTTTTAAAATTTCTCAAAAGGTTACAATCAGCAACATAAAACTTCAATAAAGTCAGACGGTCTTCATTTCGTTATCTTCAGAGCAACGAAAAACCCGTCATCGCTCCTCTCTGCTTCATCGTCATCGAAAGAAAAAGGTGTCATATTTTAATGAAAGCAAAAGAAATCACATCCACGTCATTTCCTACAGCTCTTTCCAAACATCTTGGTTCATTCTTTCCACCCTACAGAAAACAATGTCGATTCTGTAGCACGCATCCATCGATCGTCAGTTATTAATGCAAACTGCGTGATAATCACAATTAGAACATATTGGCTTAATTGCCCGCTCATAATGATTATTGGTGCACCTCGGATCAATGTTTTATTATGCGTAAGTAAAAGGCAGGTGTTATTGGAACAAGTACGGGGAAATATTTACCGATATCTCTGCAACCTGCAAGTTTACTATTTGTTTATGGATTTAAGGCAATATTGTTAATTTATAGATGCAGTTTGGCGAGAGTGTAGTGCCGAGTAACTGAACCTCATAATGGTTTGTTAGATTTATTCGCATTGCTTTGTTTTAATTTGTATTGGAGCGATATGCTCAACGATGAAGTTTTAAGTTTAGATCTTTTGTTAGAGCCTGTGTGAGATAAATGGGTCTACTTTGGAATCTATCGAGTTTAATTAGATTGTTTAAAGTTTGGTGCATTAAATTTGATTTTCTGGATGGAAAGGAGTTTTAAATATAAGAGAGTTATCAGGTTATGTTTTAAGTATGCGTGTTGCATGATGTAAGGTATTATTAAGTTTAGTGATTGAGACAGAATTATTATGCTTAATAAGTATAGGCTGTTGAGATAATTTTATACTGAGTTTTTATTTTTTCATCTATTATATTGTGTCGCGTTAAATTAAACTACTGAGGAATTGTAAATAAGTAAAATGATTACAACTCTATAGTTACAACTCAAGACTTTATTCTACGAACACAATATTTCCTTTCCTTATATATTGCCATCAAAAGTTGCGTAACTATAATTATAATTAACGTTTATAAATACAAGTACAATTAATAATAATAAAAGCACGAGAGAAAGAAAGAATTACAATGATAAAAATAAGCGCGAACACAAAAACTAAAGTCAATACAAAGGAAGCAAAAGAAGTTATTTTTGACAAGTCACATGCAACCGGAGTCCAAGCAGTAGATCATGCCCATGGCAGTCGAAGTGAACTATTTTTGTTACAATATTAAATGGCATATGTAAAGCAGGCTAGACATTGTGAATATATTGTTAATTTTGTTTCTACAAAAAGTGAAATTACATGGTCTATCCCAAAAGTTCCCCGAATGATTTTTTTTTGTAATTGGCAACGATGGCTGGATGAGCTGAGCTTCGGATGAAAAAGTTGGTGGGGTATCTAAGATTCGAAACGAGACTGGCATCTGTCACCTGTGGGAAGTTGTTGAGGCACGGTCAAGATCCAGACAAAGGTATCTACTGCACCCCTCTTCAAGCAAAAATAAATAAATAAATAAAAATAAATAAATAAATAAATAAACTTATTTTTTGACCAGCATTATGCAATTAAGTTTTGTGTGAATCTGGGTAAAAATGGGGCGGAGACGCTCTAAATGCTGGGAAAGTGGGGCGATGAAACAAAAAGCGAAACTGTCATCTGGCGCAAGAGATTCCGGGAAGGTCGGGAATCCTTTAATGACGATGACCCCTCAGAACACTTCAATTGACCTCACAAAAGAACAACTTGGTGCAAAAAGTGCATCAAGTTTTGGACAAGGATCATCGATTAAAATTGCATGGTTGCAGAGGAGTGTGAATACCTAAAACAATCATTCATCGCATTTTAACTGAGGATCTTCAAATGAAGAAAGTCTGCACTGGCAATTGGATCTTGCATCATGACAACGCATTTAGCCACACCACTCTTATTGCCTCCGAGTTGCTGGCAAAACAGGGTGTAGCAACGCTGTTCCAGCCACCGTACAGTCCCTATCTGGCACCAGCATGCTTCTTTTTGTTCCCAAGAGTCAAAAGAACTCTGAAAACAATTCTGAGCAATTCTGCATGGGACGCTGGAGGTGGTAGTGGTAGTCCATTTTTTCTAGACGAGGGTGCAGTAGATACCTCTGTGCGGAGCGTGACCCTGTTTTAATAACTGCCTGCAGGTGACTGACATCAGTCTCGTTTCGAAGCTTAGATCCTCCACCAACTTTTTCGTACGAAGCTCTGTCCCTCCAGCCAGTACAAAATAACTAAAAAACTGCCAACTAAAAAAAATCTTCCTTGGAACTTTTGAGACAGACCATGTAGTAATAATTTTTTTTCTTGAAGAAATTTTCTTGCATAAAACTATATTATTCGTTATCAAAACTCTTGACTTTCATCTTAAGATTTTTAATTCTGAATAAAAGAAAATGTTATATACATTGTAAATTTAATTAAAAATAAAGTGTGTGAACTATATTTTTAGTACTTTTTTTGGTTTCAGAATGGAATAGTAATCCTCATATTATTTATTAAGCAAAAATGAGTGCATTCTTTTCAAAATATTGATTAAAACTCGAACTTTTTTCTCCTTTTCAGATCATAAGACAAGTTCATTGCTATTAAAGTACACTTATATTAAAGGGGAAATTCTCCTCTTTACTCGAGAAACAGTTTTTCAAACATTAAATGATTGATTTTTAATGTCATTTGTTGTTTATAGTTAACTAAAAAAATGTTGCGTAAAACAATACAAAAATTTACAATCCTTCAATTTTGTGTCTAATCACGTCGCGATCAAATGATTCACAAGCCTGGTTAACACATTGACGTATATCTCTTAGAAACATTTAAAAACACATTTTACTGCTCGGTTAACCCCTTGCGTACCATGTGACCACTAGTGTATACATACTAGTGGATATAGCAGCGGTCGCCAAACTTTTTGACCTCACGGACCAGTAAATTCATAATTTAAACCCCGCGGACTACTAATAGGATTTTTTAAGTGTTAAATATATTTATAAAAAAAAATTGTGATCTAAGAACACTTAGAATGTACCTAGTTAATAAAATGAAACTGTTAATTGCAACCAAATTTTGAAATCTGTATTAATATAAACCATAATAAAATAAACAAAAACAATTAAAACATGGTTTAAGTATAACAATCTTTAAGCTTTATACATTCCTAGTGTTATGGATGTTCCTGCTTACTTGAAATAAGATTATGGATATTTGGATCCGATGTTTTTATTGCAAGACGGAGAACTGCTTTTATTTCAAGCTGAGATCGGTGTCGTGTTTTGATGGTTGTGACAGATGAAAAGGGATTTTCATAAATAAGTTGCGGAGAATTGAATCAGTATTTTTATTGCTTGTTTACTAAGAAAAGAGTATTCACTTTTCATGGAAAGCCAAAACTGAGATCTTGATAAGGATGAATAAAATTTAAATTTGAGAGTTTCGTCGGACATAGTTCGATGAGGCTTTCTTTTAGATACTTGCTTAAATTATTATCCTGAATTATACCCTAATTGTTATCCTAAATTATAATCCACATTTTTCTGGGGACCAGCGAAATTTTCTCGCGAATCACCACTTTGGCGACCTCTGATGTATAGGACAAAATCCAAATGGAACCTCATGTGGATACATGGCTTAATTAGGTGTAAAACCAGTGTAACAAGCGCAGGAAATGTTATAAGATAGATTTTCCTTTATTAAGATTGTGCAAAATTATAGAAGTTAAGTTACAAAATATCTGGGTTGAAAAATTCGAAAAAATAGTAAAATTAGAATTGAAACTAGAAATCCTTAAAAATTACTAGAAATGTTCCTGGGAACAAAAAAGTTTTTCCACTTGTTTTACATAAGTGAATTGTCATTTTTTCCCATTTCTTCGTTTCAAATAGATAAATCTGTATCAGAGTCACTGTCATATTCGTCAGTTCCTTGCAAATATTCTCATTGAGTATCACTTTTTTGAAATCCAACGACGGTGCAATATTGGCAATCAAAAGTAAAAATAAACAACAAAAATCGCTATACAAACTTTAGAAAGCAAAACGAAATACGAGTGAAAGTGCACCTAAGTCAGTGTCAAAAGGAATAGTTAAATGTGCGTTATAACGTTATTATAATACAACATTATTATATTTTCATTTTAGTTTTGTCTGTATGGTTTGAGTTTATACAGTTCACACACACAACATATTTAATATCTGAATTAAAAATAAATTTCCTAAAATGAATTGGAGCACAATGGCTTAGAATCCTGTGTTAATATTTCCTTAAGTTGCATAAAATGAAAGAATACTTATAAAAATACCCATTTCTGTCTTTTTTAAATAAAATTTATTTAATATATTAACCACAAATAGCTATTATGAAAAAAAAAGTAAGCAAATGTTAGTTAACAATTAGCTTGGTGACATAAATTAAGCTCAAGACCAATAGAATAAAATTAATCTCCGTAATTAAAGCTCGTTTTTTTTTAAAATATATAACATATTGAAGATATAAATGCTCCCAAATATGGTTAAAAATTTGTTTGGAATTTTCGAAAATTTTTTCTCTTTTAATGAAACAAAATCAAATGTTTGGTAAAAATGTTAGAAAAATCGATTAAAATTAGTGTACTAACAAACCACAACACGTTAAAAATGATAACTAAAATTGCTCTGAAGAATTATAACAATATAAAGATAAACGTATATGTTACAAAAATAATAATTTAAGTAACAGTGAAAAAATTAAACGATGGAAGTCATAATTTCGACAGATTTGTTACAATGCTGGCTATTGCGTAAAACTAAAGAGAGGATTTTGTTGAGAAAGAATGAGGATATAGTTGATATTAAAAAATATCTTATCAAATAATATCTTAGAAACAAAATTAAATATATAAAAATAATTATATACATATTCTAAGATATTTACTACATCAGTTTTAGAAGTGGAAAAATAAATGGAATACATCAATCTAACTTAGAACAGCAAAAGGCTTCAAATTTAAATGAATATTATAGTATTAAAAACAACAATGTAATAAATTCGTAACAATTTTATTTAAAAAGAATAAAAAGGCAGAAAAACTATCACTAAACAATAACTTAAGAAAGGGAACAAAAGATATATAAACGATTCAGGTAAAAATTACGGAAATAGGAAAATCTTGGTAAATATTTAATCGTTGTAAAATGAGATGAAATCGAAGCGTTTTTACTTTAAAGTAAAAGTTATTAACACTTATTCCATTGCTTTGAAAGAAAATGTTCAAAAACATCATATTTTTATAAGTGTTAAGTAACTTTATTCCATTATCTGAAAAAGTGCTTGTATGATTGAAAAATAAGAAACATTGCTGATGCTTTTAGAAGAAATTAAATTAAAACCAAATCAGAAAACAAATTCAATATAATAACGGTATACGAATGTAGCATTAAATAAAGAATGGGAGCAAAGAAAATATAAGCATCACCTTTAATACTTAGTTGGTATTTCTTTCTATAACGATATTAAATTTCAAATAAGCGTTCACAAGAATACACACATTTTTTTTAATATCCGACTCTAGTTCGAACCGTGGTTTAAAAACACATAAATGGTAAATTTTTAGTTTTTAGTGTCACTTAGATTAGAATACATGTATAAAATTGTTTTAAAGGGTTTTTGACAAAAAAAAAAATTTTTTAAATACAATATTTTGGGCCAAAAAATTTTTTTAAAAATTTTTTTAAAAATAAAAATTTTTCCTGTATATAACTCAAGACCTCTGTACAGAGGCTCAAATAGAAAATTTTTTAAAAAATTTAATTATTTTCTGAGTTACCAACCCCAATTAAAATAATTTTCGGCGTTTTTCTTAAAATTGTCCCCTGTTTCGAAAAATAGGGAAAAACCCCCTTCAAAGTTATATTTTCAAAAATTTAGTTGAACTCTGTAAAAGGTCTGAGTATAACGGGAAAAAATATTATTATAACAAAGCATTTTTAAAAGGGTTTTTTAAAATGGGTCTTTTATGTTATTTTTGTCAAAATTTTTATTAATAATTTTTTTTAATACTATCTAAACACTAAATATGATAAATATTATCCATTTATACGCTTGTGAAAAATCACGGTTCCAAACGTAGTCGGATACCTTAACACACTTTCATTTTTAGAAGTGAGTTAGATATTTATGTCAAAGGAAATCCTTTTACAAATGCATGAATGATGCGAAAAGGTACACACAATTTTCTCTCCTAAAAGCTTTTGTTTTTTTCAACATAATGTAAAATTTATACTAATTCAAATCACTCAAATAATCGATTAATTACTAATATTATTGATTTAACTAATTTACTATTTTATAAACCAAGTTTATTTTATTAATTTTAAAGAATAACGAATTTGTTGGAACAACTTTAACAAGTAATATAAAAAAAAAAATAAGTCAATTCCTACTGAGGTCAACAAATTTTTATTTTTATTTTATAGTTAATTTTTGTTAAATAGTTACAATTAATATAAATATGTATACATAGTTGACAGAATCACAATATTAAGTTACAAAATAGAAAGCGATTTTCCTTGCAATTTTTCCTTTTTCTTTCTATATATGGGAATGGACTATTTTTGTTTGTTTGTTACTATTTATTCAGTAATTATATTTAATTATCCTATTAAAACAGCAAAGTAAAAAATAAATCACATTCTCAGAAATTAGGCCATCCCAGGTGGGATTCAATCCCACGACCTTTGAATTAGAAGCCCAACGCGATATCCACTGCGCTACAGAGACACAACGAAAGATGTTCCTTCCTAAATATGCTGTTGGACTATTATTTTTATTTGTTACTATTTATTCATTTTTTTATTTAATTAATGAATTGATATTTGAAAAAACTGTATTAACATCAAATGTCATCCGTTACAAGTTTAAAAGATGCATTTGAACTTGAATGGATGAATAGAATGTATTTTATTGACGATTGAAAATTTGAACAAGATATATATACTAAAATTGGATAAAAACAGACAGACAGAGGAGTAGAGCTATTACAATTGAAGGTACCAGAAGTGTCTTTGAACTAAAATGGAGACCTATCCTTATTTTTAAATCTATCGCTGAGTTAGGCCAGCAAAATTAGACTTAAGCAATTCTTTATGGATCCACCTTCCCCGTAGTGCAAAAATTTTTGACATAATAGAAAATATAGCTAATCCCACAAATATATATCCATAGGGAGAGAGAGAACTAATAATTGGAATCGAAAGACAAATCCACAGATTCACAGAAGCCAGTCCACAAAATTCTCTTCATTTTTTATCTATGACAAGCATAGTGTAAGTGAACGAAGTTCCAATTATAGTTAAAATAGTGCCTCTTCTGAAAGAACCATTTCACATCCTGAGAACTCGAATTCTGGTTCATTAAACATGTCCGTTTTCAGAAATAACTCGTCCCGTATGTTGAAATAAAGCAGTCTTCGGTGAGTTTTCTGGTAAAACGTTTCTTTGAATGCATTTAATTCCACTGGAATACTGCCAGCCACCCAGAGAACGGACACAACACATAACACAGAATTAATTGCAAAATATGGAGTTTCCACTTTCCAATAATAATCCGCCTCGTCCCACTGTTTAACCAGAAGCCACCCAGTTATGCCACTGCACATTGCGATATGGCCAATCAGAATGAAGAATACTGACAAAGAGAATGTGTCTTTGATCTTTAGAAGCAAATTATAAATTTTAATTCTTTTCCTGAGGATATTGCGTTGGAAACACAATGTAAAATCTTCTGGTGAACGATCAGCAATTTCGCGATTAAGATACTGAATGCTGGTTTTGCAACGCAAACACAGAGAAATATAAAATAGTGCCACCGTATTAATGTAAGTTGGATTTACCATATAGATGATAATTGATTTGATGCTTATTATGGTAAATTTTGCCGATTCATTGTTGATATCATACCCATATGAATAGAAAGCTGATTCTTCAGTTGCGCTGATACTGATTGCCAAATGAATCGAGAGAATCACAGGTAAGCTGCAGCTCAGAATAACTAAATAGTTTATAAACTTTTCAAATGAAGATGGTTTTTCTTTTTCCGCTTTATGCAACAAATCTCCAATGCGTTTTCTTTTGAGCAATATGACATACCATACCACGACTGGAAACACGAAGCTAGCAATGTTGGCAACAGCAACCTTGAACATTGTAAAATCTGTAAATGCTGCTTCAAGAGATGCATATATGTCTATGAACATGGAATGCATTGAAATACTAAATAAAATGGAAATAATCTTTTGTGTTTTATTAGTTAGACATTTATCCATAAATCCAGTGCAGCATAAAAAAGTGAGCATTAGTTTTGGTAATGATACTTTTCCTCCAAGTTCTGATATCTTACTGAAAGGTTTGAATCGATGCCTCTTTTGCTTTTGAAAGGTAATTTGAAAAGCTTGACTTCACTAGTGTTCTTTTGAACTGTAAAAGCCTTTTCAATATTTTATTTCTAAGAAATAGCTTTTTCATTATTAAGAGAATTCTCCAAGCGTTCACAATTAATATATTAAGGTTACACTGATGAAAAAAGGACAGTTTATAGGATCAAATACATAAGAACGTAACCAGATTACACGGTGACGACATAACCTTTAACATCGTTTCAAAAATTTTGCAAGTATAAAAGATTTCCCTTTAACTCAAAAATTTGTCCTTATACATCTGCGAAAGAGATCTTTGCATACGACAGTTTACACTTCGTTTTCGTCATGAAAAAAAATTTACTTATATACTAAAACTTATTTTTCTTTCTCGTTATTTCATTAACGATGATAAACATTAAACGACTGAAAAGAGATGTTTGTTTTATAATTTTTAAATGATGTAATTTTAAGTAAAAATGAATTTATTTCTAACACAGTTTAAAATTTCTAAGAATATCTACTAATTTTATTCTCCTAGCACTAAAAAAAAGAAAATAGTTTAATCATTCACCCTTTATGAAATTGCTTATACCTTCTTTACATATATCGTTAACTAGAAATTGCCTCTATGTACGACTTCCAAAATATATAGCCGATAAGAAAACAGTATCAAAAATCATCTGAATAAACACGGGTGAATAAAAGCCCAATTAATTTTACAGAAGTGGGTTAGTAAACAATTTCTGCAAAAAATCAATAATTAAGCGAGAGAGAGCCTATTTTCTTTCTCTCATCTTCAGAGTAAACAATATTTGACAAAATTGTTTTTACATTTTAATTATTTTAGGAGTAAATATAAAATTTTTAATTGGAATGAATATTTACTTTTCTTTATCTTATGAATAAAAATGAGTATTTAGTTCATAAAATAAATATGAGATAATTATTTAACTATACCATTTATTCATCTCATTTGTCGTTATTATACTCGGTATCTTAACGTATTATTTCCTTTTAGCTATATTCAGGGTAATTATAAGCTGATTCTAAAACATATTAGTCTTGCATGGTAAAATGGCTTTTAGCAAGTGAGTGTTTAAGGATGACTTTTTTATAGTTTATTTATATTTTAATATACTTGTCTGTTTTCTTTTGTCATATGGCGTGCAATACATATCTTGATCGATAATTGGTCTTTTACTATATTTTACAGATATATTTACAAAATTTGCTTACAAAGATATTACAATTTTTCTTTTTCATTATTTATGCAAATTTTTTAGTGGAAGAAGAAATATTAATATGATGTTTCTGTTATAATTGTTGACTGAATATGCAGTCGGACCTCTGTATAACGAGGTCGCTAAATCCCGAAAAAGATCATTATATGGAAAATTTGTTACACAGAGGTGCATCTTTCAATTTCCTTTATAACATAAGCACTATATATTAAAAAAAGTAATTATTCACACCTTTTAGTAAATTAATATATATTTATTTTATATATCTTATCTATTAAAAAAGAATAGAAAGAATGAAAAACTGCAAAGAAAGTTTCTTGTCGCCACTTCCTGAAGAATTAAATTTTTTTTTTTCTTTTGAGTTTTTTAAAAAGGGGTTCCAGTACGGCTGAAAACCAAAATGAAGGAGACCAGAAAAAAGGACAGGGGGATCGAGACAACTCCATTGAAGGTGAAATGGGATATCAAGATGCTTCCATTGAACTGGGGAAAAAGGGGGGTTTAAGGTTCATTCTTGGATGAAATGCTAGAATTCTATTGTTGTCGGCGGTTAGGCACCCCAAAAAAACCAGTTCAAGATTTATGACTACCAAAAATGTGTTAAAAGAGAATAACTTGGGAAAAAAAAAAAAGGGGGGAAAAAAATTGAATCACAAAAGAAAAAGTTCGTTATGAAAATGCACTTCGTTATGTGGATGTTATTTTACGAAAAAAAATCGTTAAATGTTCTTGGTTCCAGGAAAAAGTTCACAATATTGAAAAATTCGCAATATAGAGGTTTGTAATATGGAGTTTTGAATGTATTTTTAAATTTATGTGATAGTATTTTGATCTCAATAGAATTTGAAATCCATCACTTGTTCGGGCTAGATTTTGAAATGGAATTATGGATATCAATAGAGCTAGACTATATTATCAAGGGGGCTACCTAAAATTAATTGATTTGTTAGTTTATCAATATTTACTAGAAACAACATTGGAACTATTAGTTCAATTCTCAATATTAAACTAAGGTCACATGATGAAAACAAGACTTGAACTGTAACCTTGCTATATGAATACTGTGATTATAAAGTCAATTATACTTTTAAAATGAGAAAGAATAAAAAAAAATCTACTTTGAATTTCATGAAGATTCTGATATTTATTTCGCCACAGTATATCCAAAAGATTTAATACATTAGAACCTGTTTTTGTGTGGTCTTTTTTTATGAGATTTTATTTTTGTGCGATTTGTTTTGAGCGATTTTTTACGTGCGATATATTTTATTTATGTGGCGTATGAATTTCAATGGCTTTGGTGCCACTGTAATGTTCTCTATCTATTTACCAGGGACGTAACGGAGAATGTTAGAACCTTCCCCCCTTGAAAGTCAGGTTTCAGCTTGAACATTTTATAAATTGGCTAAATACGTATTTAGCGTTATTCAGGATTTTGGCCCCCTAAATCCCCGTGACAGGACTCAATGACTTTGGCTCCATTGTAATGTTTTCTATCTATTTACCAAGGGTGCAACGGATAATGTTAGGACC
Source organism: Trichonephila inaurata madagascariensis (assembly GCA_019973955.1). Lineage (NCBI taxonomy): Eukaryota > Metazoa > Arthropoda > Arachnida > Araneae > Nephilidae > Trichonephila > Trichonephila inaurata. Next base: position 150,186 of record BMAV01023503.1, read on the forward strand.
CCCGCCCCCTGAAATTCAGGCTTTGCCTTTAATACTTTATAAATTGGGTAAATACGTATTTAGCGTAAGTCAGGTCTAGGGCACCTAGAGTCCAGCCCCCCGTGATGTGAGGGTGTACGTTGCGCCACCGAAATGTAGACACTTCAAGACGCTTTGTTCATTTGTTATAAACAATCTCCCGGCAATGCGCATTCAATTGCTTTCTTGATTGAAGACGAAACTTTCAATGACAGTGACAACATCAATAATTTGATAAATTATGAAGACGGACAAGAAGAACCGCAATTTTTGAGAGCGGATATAAAAATGTATGGATCCATCTTTCTAACGAATTGGAATAGCATTTTCTTAAAATATATACCAATTAAGGAAGGAATATAAAATTCCAAAAAGGGCTTCAATCATGTATAGCTGGTTATCGTGACATTTACAAGCAACTGACGACCCGACCTCCATCACAAAAACTTCTCTTACTTTATGTTGCCAAAAAATAAATCAATTGAATTGCACCTTCAAGTGATGAAAGCGATTTTGAAATTTATTCATTACAGGGCTTTGGATTTCGATGAGTACCAATGTGCATTTTGAAAACTTATTCGTATATTCAATGAGAAACTATATGTTTTAAAAATGTTCCATGTGTAATAGTTAATTATTTATTTTGTTATAGAGTACTCTAAAATAAATTTCGATAATAATTGGCATATTTTATAAATGCGACTTTGTTTATGCGGTCCCTATCCAACGCATAAAAAAAGTTTTTTGTTGTATTTCCACGAATTAGTTTGTTTTATGTAAGAATTTATGAAAGTTTTGAATATTTTTTTCGTGCGTTTATTTTTATGCGGTCCCTATCTACCGCACAAAAACAGGTTCAACTGTTTATCGAAATGTATATTGGTATGATTTATAAAAATAAAATGTTGTTCAGATTACTATAGAGACAATGGAAATGTAACTGAAAATTTTATGCTTTCTGAAGAGTTTATTTCGAATTGTAATTTTTTCGTATATTTTACGCATTGCAGAAAATCTATTGCAATTTATTTGCACTATTTGGAGTGACTCCGTGAGAATGGACTATCCGCGAGATCTGCTCATCTTCTCTAACTCAGATTTTCTTCCGTCCAGCCAAATTGGCACCTTAAGGTAGAACAACTCCATTCCTGAACATGAACTTCACTACTAAATAGCATATAAATAGTCAGGGAATGGAGTGTTGTGGTCAATATTGCGATGCTAACTCTTCCTGAGTTACAGTGGATTGCTATTTGATAAATTATCTAGAAGGATTTCTCTTTGGCAAGTTTCGGCATTTCATTTCAGATATGTAGACATTTAGTCTTAATAATTAGCTTGTCTTGTCTACATATAGCATATTCAGTTATACTTTTTAAATTAATAAAAGTACATTTTTTGTGAATTATGTGTGCGTTTGTAATCATTTCCTGACCAATTTGATGGCTTCTCAATCCATGCGGAAATCCATACCCAACAATCAACGAGATCTCCACCTCAACCAACATGAGGAGGAGGTACCACGAGAACTAAGCAAGAATTGGAAAGGAAAAAGTCGTTTCGCGCGCACACTAGAAAAATTAGTTCTCTTTTGAAGATTACTTATTATGATTGAAAGATGGCTTCACAGAATATATCTGACTAATTCATTCTTTGATTGTTTATCATCGTCGTATTTTGAGGCTACATGAGGGAGGGCTACTAGCGAAGGATTTTACAATTTTGAGCCATGGTCAAATACTTGTGGTCAATCACAATACCCCCTTTCCCCCCCTATTTCCCAAATTTCCACTACATACCAGTTTATGGACGTGTGGCATAATTTTCATCTGATACTTTTGCTTAAGAATGTGTAGAAAGATTTCAAATTCGTTTAAATAGATTGGTTGTAAAAATCATTGTTGTGTTGTTACGACACTAACAGAAATAAAACATTTAAGAGAGATCCAGATAAAATAAAAGCTCTTGAACACATATGTCAAGTACAATAGGATTGAGACAGGAATAGCGTAATGCCAATGGAAACTGTGATTACAAAAGATATAATTATTTAATGAGCTGTAATGTAGAGATATTAGAGCTAGAATCAATTTACCACACAATTTGAACAACTTCAAAATAAAGATATATTCATTGTTTGATTTTTTAAGCTACGTAAATTGCTTGACCAGTAAAGGCCAATTTAAAAATATTTCTGGAAAAGAGTTATTCCATTCTTTGCTTAAATGAGTGTTTCTCAAACTGTGGGGCGTGCCTCCCTAGGGAGGCGTAATAACCCGAGGGGAGGGAAAACCCTTGAAAACTGAAAATAAAAAATTATTTAAAAAAAAATATTAATTTACTGAATGTAAACAAACAAAATACATTTGGATACAATAAAAAAATAAAATACACATTTATTCTGATATAATACACTTATAAATATATCAGTACTGCACAAGGTATGTTATAATTAATTTCACAATACTAAGTTAAGAAAAATTAACCAGTGTTAACAGTCACCCCATGGGCTTGACATATGTAAAATTATGTACGAAAAATTTAAAACCTTTTCTTGGTTTTGTAAGTTTTCTTTAAATTTTTTAACTGTCGTTTTGGTTTCGGATTCCTCCCCAATGCCACCATTTTCCACGTAGGTACGCGTATGTGATGTATAGGGGGAGAAAAGAAATACACACATAAGCAAATCCCTGAAATAAGTAAATTCTTTGCAAAAACTATCAAGGTCCTTCTGTTTCATTCCAGAACCTTCGAAATAATTTTATGAATGCAGTGCTCAGAAAGATCATACTTCCGAAAGACGTATAAATACGTCAGGGGAAATTATCGCTTTGGCTGAGCAAGACGTTTATATACGTTGATGGCAAGAGGATAAAGTCGTATAGTAGTTTTAGCTTTAAATTATTGTATTATTGAATTCAAAGCATTGTTACTGTACAGAGGGGGGTGAGAAGAAAATTATGATTGAATATTGGGTCACAAATATTGAAAGTTTGAGAAGAACTGGCTTAAATCGATTTAAATGCGCGAACGATAAATTATCCCATCAGTAAACATTTTGAAACATTACTACTGACGATAAAATAACTATTTAAGATGCATTTGCTTCCAAATAAAGCTATGTGTAAAGTCGATCTTCGGAAATAGGGTATGCTGCCGTTATAAAAATTTAAATACCTTTTTTTAAATGCTAAATAATATTTTTTTCATTAAAAATGCTCCCAAATAACGGTTACTTGCTTAGTCAAATAACTTCTTTTTGAAGAGAAATGTAATATGTTTTTTAAGTCAGCTTCGTGAAAAAGCTATTTAAAGCTTAATGTACAGCCTCTTGAGAAAAGATCATTATGATTTCTCATTATGATCTTTTGTAATGGTATTAAATCATTTTTCAAATACACATTACTTTCTAGATAAAAATTAATTGCCATTTTTACTATTTTTGATGAAATTTAAATATTTTTCAGCTATTTATATTACAATGACAAACGAGACACTTTTTGTTTTCATAATAGATTGCATGATCAAAAAAAAAAGATGTATTTAGTAAATTTGAATGTTTGGTTTGTTGGAGATTTAATTCTTTCTTAAGGTAAGTTGAGTATATGATGACAATACGCTAAGTTTAGTTTAAGTTATAGAGTTATAATTTTTTATCTTACAATACTACAGAAATTTCTATCAAAACAATTATATTTGCTAATATCAAAAGTTATTGTAAGTATATCTAGATAAGAATCAAGATGTAAAAACATTGTGATTATACCTTTTTAAAATCTGAAGTGATTTTAAGAATTATGCAGTTATATATATATATATATATATATATAAATTAAAGCTTTAATATATTATATCAGTGTTTCTAACTGGGGGCGCCCCTGGGGCTTTATAACCCCTTTAGGGGCGCGAACATATCGAAAATAAAAGGTTAAAAAAAATTAATTTACTGGAATGAAAAAAAAAAATACTTTTCTGATAAAAATAAAAAATACAGATTTACATTGATATGATTTATATATATCATCTGGTGAAAAAGGTCATCAAAATAAAAGATTCTACTTTGAACGCTCATTAACTATCTTTGATCCTATAACTAAATAAAAAAATATTTTGTTTGCTTTGCTGAATCCTACGATGAGAGATTTTTTTTTTTTACGTTTCTTTTTAAACCCAAAATATTACTTTTCCTGGCTTTCGAACTTACTTTGTATGGTTATCTGCATCCCTTTTTAGGGGAAATTGTAAATTATATAATTCTGTTGCTTTTTTTTACAGTGTGAAAAAAGTTTTATGATACATTTAAGAAAACCCAGATAAAATAAAAGCTTTTTGAACACATATGTCAAGAATACTGGGTTTGGAGACAGGAAAGCAATGCCAATGGAAACTGGGTTTTACAAAAGATATAAATTATTTAATGACCCTGTAATGTAGAAAATATTAGAGCTAGAATAAATTTTTTACCGACTTTTAACAACTTCAAAAAATAAAGATATATTCATTGTTTGATTTTTTAAACCCAGGTAAATTGCTTCCCCCCAGAAAGGAATTTAAAAATATTTCGGGAAAAAAGAGTTATTCCATTCTTTGTTTTGATGTTTCTCAAAGGGGGGGCGTGCCTCCCTAGGGAGGCGTAATAACTCTACGAGGGGAGGTGAGAGCACATTGAAAAGCTGAAAATAAAAAATTATTTAAAAAAAAATATTAATTTACTGAATGTAAACAAACAAAATACATTTGGATCCCTTAAAAAAAAAAAAATCAATTTATTCGGATATAATACACTTATAAATATTTTCAGTACTGCACAAGGTAGGGGTTTATAATTAATTTCACAATACTGTTGAAAAATTAACCGGGTGTTAACAGTCACCCCATGGGCTTGACATATGTAAAATTATGTACGAAAATTAACACATATCTTGGTAATTTGTACAGTTTATACTTAATTTTTTAAATTTCTTTTTAAAAGTTGAGATTCTCTCCCCCAATGCCACCTTTTTCCACCCCAGGTACGCGTATGTGATGTATAGGGGAGAAAAAAAAAATAAAAACCCCTAAGAAAATTTCCCCCTGAAATAAGTAAATTTTTTTTAAAAACAAAATAAAGGTCCTTCTGTTTCTTTCCCCAGAACCTTCGAAATAATTTTATGAATGCAGTGCTCGGAAAGATCATACTTGGGAAAAAAAACCGCCCGGGGGAAATTATCGTTTTTGGCTGAGCAAGACGTTTATATACGTTGATGGAAAAGGAAAAGTCAAAAGCAGTTTTACCCTTTAAATTATTGTATTTTAAATTAAAAGCATTGTTACTGTACGGGGGGGTGCAAAAAATTATGATTGAATATTGGGTCACAAATTTTGGGTTTTGAAAAAACCCCTTTTAAAATCGATTTAAATGCGCGGGGATAAATTACCCCATCAGTAAACTTTTTGAAAACATTACTACTGGAAAAAAATAACTTTTTAAAAAGATAAAATTTTGGTTTCCCAAATAAAGCTATGTGTAAAGTCGATCTTCGGAAATAGGGTATGTTGCCGTTATAAAAAATTTAAATCCCTTTTTTTTTTAAAATGCATAAATAATTTTTTTTTCATTAAAATGCTCCCAAAAAAATTGGTTACTTGTTAGTCAAATAATTTTTTTGAAGAAAATTTTTTTTATTTTTTTGTCAGCTTCGTAAAAAAGCCTTTTAAAAAGCAATCCCTTTTTCTTGGGGAAAAGTCATTATATGATTTCCCCCATTATGATCTTTTGTAATTTTTTAAATCTTTTTTTTCAAATACACATTACTTTCTGGATAAAAATTAATTGCCATTTTTACTATTTTTGATGAAATTTAAATTTTTTTCAGCTATTTATATTACAATGAAAAAACAAATTTTTTTTTTTTTTTTTTAATAGATTGATGAAAAAAAAAAGGATATTTAAAATTTGAATTTTGGGTTTTTTGTTAAAGATTTAATTCTTTTTTTAAAAAGGGACGTTGAGTTTTGATGACAATACGCCCCAAAATTTAGTTTAAGTTATAGGGGTTATAATTTTTTTTCTTAAAAAATTTTGAAATTTCTATCAAAATAATTATATTTCTTAAAAATCAAAAAATTATTGTAATTTAATTCCCAGATAAAAAATCAAGATGTAAAAACATTGTATTTTACCCTTTTTTTAAAACTGGGGAATTTTTAAAATTATGCAGTTTATATATATATATATATATATATATATATATATATATATATATAGGCCCAAATTTTTACCAACAAAAAGATAACATCCAAAAAAAATAAATTCGACAAACACATGACAGCAGGGAAAAAACACACAAAAGGACAAAAGAGTAATCGAGATAATAAATATAAAAAGGGTTCTGCAGTGTTATATATATATATATATATATATATATATATATATATATATATAAAAATTTTAGTTTTAAAAATATTTATATGATTTATTACTATTCTTATTTCCAAATTTTTGGTTCAATAACGTAAGATTCAGATACAATTTAATATTCATACCATTAATCTTAAAAAATTTTAAAATATGAGCAATAACATTATTTTCTAAAAATTGTGGATGTATTTGTAATTTAATCGATACATTTTTAAGTTTTGGTAATCTTTAAGAAAATATTGCATTTCGTCAAGTAAAAATAAACTAAATTTCTCCCTTTTTTAATTTTAAGCATTCAAATTTTATAATTTGATGCTTTTCGTATTTTTTATTAACATTTCCGTCATGCTAAGCAAATTGAAACATAAGAATTCATGCCAGCATGCAATTAAATTAAATGACCATTCGAAATTTCTGTGGAAAGTAAATGTACAAGATGATTTACATTCGATAGAATGTAACAACGTATAAAAATAACTTAATCGATAAATGTAGACAAATTTTAATTAATTTTATATCAAAAAACAGGTTATGCTGCAAAGTACTTTATAAATAAAGCTGTATATATTTTATTTAACCCTCTAAGCGGTCTGCACTTAAAGTCTTGCCATTCTGGAGATGCTTCAAAAACGCACCGCACTTATTTCTTTGCCGTCAGGTGGGGCTCTCAAAAGCGGTTGAGCCGTATTTTTAAGAATGTGGCTCGGCCACCTTTGCTTGAAGGCAGAAAAAGCATCTCTGGAATGACGGGATTTTACATGCAGACAGCTTGGAGGGTTAAGTAATCATTTCTAGAAAATATACAATTAAGTAATTTCAGAAAATATTTTAACTATAATTGTTTTAACAAATCTTTAATAAAACTTGTTATTTTTGTAGTTTGCTTGTATATGAACTGATTGTGATATATTATATTATACATATGTGACTATCCTATTATATTGTTAATTTTACACTGCATCATAAACTGAGAAAATAATTTCTCATGTTATGTGCCCTTGTATTTTAAACACTGAATTTATTTCACAAAATGTAGTATATATTTTTATTTCAAAAAAATAAAAACGCGAAAAATATTTAGGAAAAAAGTAAAAATTATAAATTTAGATCTAAATATTTTGTAACTCTTTAAAATAGATTCTAAGTTTAGCTTTCTCCTATAATTTCAAGTGAATATGTTTTTTTTTATTGAAATCCTTAAACAAAAGCATTTCATGCAAAAGACATGAAAGGAACATAATTTAAACTCAATTTTGATAACTACTAAGCTACATTTGAAGAATATACATTTTAGAAAATAAATAACATGAAATTTCGGAATTTTATTCTGAAAGTTGCTGTGCAATCATAAATAATGAGATAACTGTCAAGTGAAATCGAAAACTACTGACAAAACGTCTTATAACATATGATGGATGATGGCAAAACATATTTGTTCGGGTATAACATTTGGAATTTATCTTTCATCTGTATTTTGATAAAATATCTACAGTAAATGTAAGAGAATAAAAAAAAAGTGAAAAAAATAGATAGTTTAAATATTACTAATCGATCGAGAATTTTTCATAATTCTTACTTTAATCATGGTGCAATCTTTTATAAATATTTTTTAGCTTTACGTCAAAAAGAATCGAAATAACAACAATAAATTTAATTTTCTCATTTGTATATGAACTAATTTTATTCGAATTAAATTGTTTATATCTATTACACTTTTATGTATTTATGTTGCAGAGAGAAGTTAAACTAATATAAGAATATTTTCAGGATAAAAGGATTCGGATTTTAACATTTGGTTTATGTCTTCTATTCAAATTATCAATTTTCTTTAATTGGTAAGAGATAAATAAAAAAAATACTGAGTAATAAGTGTTTATAAGATTCTATTATTACTTAATAAATTCGTAAGTAACAATAATAAATCATAACAAATTTTGATAAAAGCTTTCCATTCACATTATATTGTAATATATGAGGAAAGATTGTGTAGAGGATCTTAATCCAAATTGCGTCAATTTCGGAAATTGAAGGATTGAATTATTTTTGTGATCTGTTGGACTGAAATTCTTTTACATAAATTTTAAATAAGAATATAAGTTTGTTTTTTTTAAAATAAATATTCTTTTTGAAAAAAAAATGAAGGGGTAACAGTTTAAAACTTTCGAAACGTTGCGGTTATTACTTTCAGTGTGATTGAAGGTTTGAACTACAAAAAAAGTATATGGTTGGCAAAAAATGATAGGGAAATATTGTGTCAAAACATTTAATAAAGGCAGTTACGTAACTATTCGTAAATATGATAAAATTTTTATAACTGAGATGCAAAATCTTCGTTTATCTGATTATCAAGCATGAAATTCATAACTTTGCTTAACGAAATCGAAATTAGATATCATACATAAACTCTATGTAAAAAATATTTTATAAAAAATAGATCTGAAAATTTTATGAAATTTATATAAATGCAATACTTTTAATTTGGGAAAGTTACCAAAAGTACATATGAGAATGTATTACGCAATATTCATACAGTACATTTTTTTGTGTTATTTCTTTTAGTTTTTTTAGACATCTAGTTGATTGTGAAATAAGCAAAATTTAATAACCTTCTTTAATATTCTCTAACGTTTTCATAATAAAAAAAATTAAAAGGTTTTAAATATTAAAGGGAAATAAGTATAATTTTTTTTCTTTGTTATATTCCTAATTTTTAAATGATAAGTTACTGTTCGAATAAATTAGTCAAATAGAAGCCTAATTTACATTTAAAAATGCTATTCTGACGAAAAAATTCTTTGTTTCATTGAAGATTATAGTAATGTGAGATTACTGAACTCTTTTCAACTAACATAGGTAAAAATTTGAAAATTAAATAAAATTAGAATTGATTTTTATAAAGCATTTACTTTACTAATTTTGATTAACAGAACCTCAGTTAAAAAATTCTTCCTCTATTTATATTAATAAAAGTACATGAAGATGTTAACAAAAAAATCTTTTTGAAATTACTTTCACAAACAGACAAACATTTATTAATAAAATAAATGCGAGATTTAGCAATAATAGCTATGCTGATGACTAATACTAATCTAAGAAAAATATAAAAAATACCAAAAGAGAATAAAATCATGTAAAATGGTAACCATTATAGATTTAGCATTACAAATAATAAACTCTACATCAAATCTAAAAATTATTTCCACTTTTCCAGCCTAAGTTAAAACATAACATCAATTTCAGAAATCCCATCTGAATAAAGAGTACCTCAAAGCAAAACACAATGAATCACAGCCCGTAAGAAGCATTAGTCTTTCAAGAAAGCAGGCACTTAAAACAACCGTCCAACCTATTAAACGAAAGTCCCATTAATAATGAAGGAACATAAAATCGGATGGGAAACTACACTGCATTCTTTCCATTCCTGCCTTGTCATCCTATAGAATCAAGACATAGCTCTTAAGAGCGAAGCGCATACGTTGCGTGATTTGCAAAATACCATTCGATGCAGATGAATATTTGAATCGTCCATAAATCGTTTACGACAAAACAACGATAAAGCAATACAATTCTAGAGATATTAGTCACGAAAAGCAAATTGGGAGGCCATTGGTATGTTTATTGACTTGTCTATAGAATGTGAGTTCCTCTGACAGTGTATTGCCTATTTATTTTTATGATTTCGGCTTTCTGGGTCGTTTATTTTATCTCCGGGAAATTAGAAATATCTGCAGAATGTGATGGGATTATTAGGAGTAGGCCACCGTTGCAAAAATGTTTCTTTTTCGAAAAATGATGAATCTTCTTTTTTTAAATGTGAAAAATGATAGGAGTAATTTCTTGCTATATATACAGGGAAACTGGTTTTAGCGTACGTTTTTCTACAATAAAAACTGAAAACATTTTCAAGTTTAAAAATGTGCACTAGTTTCTGCCATCTTATAGGATTTGAGTTGTTTAAAACTGATGAATACTAGTATACTCAAAGGAGCTCATTAATACAGGGTGTCCGGACTTAAAGTATTCAAAAATTATGGCTTATTATTACGGAACTATCCATCAGAATGCAATAAACTGTTCATCCTTGGATTGGAAACCCCTCCGAGATCTTTTTGGTCTAGTCCGATCAGCCACACGTGCGCGCATTATTCGGCAATCGCAGACGATAAACTATTTACACTGACTTCATTAGTACAGGTGTGAACGCCACAGCAAAAGGTGCTGTGTGTACTTTGGTAATGGAATTTAAATCAGTCACGCGTGTACAGTGATGTGTTCCAACAGAATGGAATGTCGTTACTGGCTTGCCGAAAAGACTTAGCAGGACTCCTACAAAATGAATCACTATCAACAGTGTCTTCTGTCACGAAAACTTAAGGATATTTGCCAGTTTGAGATACCAAAGTTCCTGTATCCTTTAAAGTTCTGTCCCATTGGAGGATAGATTCTGACGTCGGAGGGTCGACATTCTATTCTGTTCGAACACGTCGTTGTACACGCGTGACTGATTTAAATCCCGTAACCAAAGTGCGCACTGCTCCTTTAACTGTGGCGTCCACATCTGTACTAATGAAGTCAGTGTAAAAAGTTTATCATCTGCGATTGCCGATTAATGTACGCACGTCGGCCAATCGGACTAGACTCCTAAAATCTCGGAGATGGTTCCAATCCACGGATGAACAGTTTATTAGATTCTGGTGGGTAGTCTCATAATAATAAGCTATAACTTTTGGATACTTTAAGCCCCAACACCCTGTATTTATCGATAAAACTTTGTCTAAAAAGTAATATTTTTATGTAAAATGTTTCAAATGTGATTTCTAATATTTTTAAATTATTATAAACGCGGTAGCCAAAAAAACTTTTCAGGCAGAAAAATACACCTCCATCATTATTTACTAGTGTTATTATTCGATATGCATTCGTTTAATATACAATATTCTTAAAAATTAAAAGAAGTATGTCATGAAGATGAAATTTTCAATTTTGTTTCATATTATTAAAAATCTATTTACACATAAGACAGGTAGTATGAGATATGAAAAGTAGTATACATATTGCATAAAATAAATTATTCTAAAATAGAAACATTTCTATATACTTTATTGATACCAGATTCTAATTGTAGCACTAAAGAATTTTTCAGTTTGAAAAAAAAAGTTGGCTTGGCTTCTATTCTTTAATATCGAGTGAATAGAAGTTTTAGAAGACAAAAAAATAATTATAATGTTTAAAGAGTTGTAAGAAAGTATTAATTGTTCCTATATATTAGATGATTTATGTTTGCATGAAAATTGAATAAAAGTGCCCGTGTTTCCCTGAAAATATTAACGGCACATGAAAACTATTTGTGGCTACAATTCCAATTATTTATGTTATTATCAAACTAATTATTAGTTCATTACCATAATTTTAAGTTAAATTTAACTCTCTATCTGTACTCTTTTGGTATCTTTAGGGCTGATATTGGGTTTTGGTAGGTTTAAAACACACCCAATTTATTTAACCATGGAAGTGAATAGTCGTTGACACTGTATAATTGTCTAAGAATATGTTTTTTTAAAATTTAATCCCGACCTGGTAATAAGGAGGGAATGAATGCTTGTTAACATCGCTCTCTAAAGCAACGCGGTTATGAGAAACGGACCTCGTAATTTTGAGCCACAGTCTAATGACGATTATGACGTTTGAGTTGCTAACCTAGCCTCTCATGTTCCACACCACACAAATATCAGGACCTTGAGTCATGGTGGCTTAACGAACATCAGTCCTCTAGACCAGTGATCCGCAACCCCCGGTCCGCGGATCGGTGGTCCATGGATCAAATGGTGCCGGGCCGCCTAAAGAACATTAAACTATTGCCATTTTATTTGAAGTGGTGCATTTCTCTCGGATTTGTGCAACTTTCCACGGAAATCACTTATATTCCACGTTAAATCACTTTTATTCATTTTTGGTGTAACTACATTTTATTCTGAAGGCATATTTCAATGCAACAAAATTAAAATTGTTAAATCAAGACAATCTAAAATATCAACAATCAAAGTGTCCCACCCTCAGTGGGCCGCGGTAAAATTATCAAACGTTGACCGGTCCTCAGGGATAAAAAGGTTGCGGAGCACTGCTCTACACGGATGAGTCTCCAATGGCCTAAGAATTCATCCTCGGATCTCGACAACACCAGCTACGAGTTCGTAACTGTGACCCCTAGGCCACCACGATCACCTGGTAATATGGAAGGATATGCGAAAATAAACACGCCCTTATCGATAAAGAACCAACTAGAGGGTTATTCGAAATTACTGGATTATATATATGTTTGTTTTTAATAGTTAATGGCGTTAATGTATCCTATGTTTATTTATTTTTAATAGATACTAATAGTTACAGGATCCTACGTATATTTATTTTTAATGGTTTAATGGATCCTATGTTTATTTATTTTAATAAGTTATAATAGTTAAGGGGTACTACGTATATTTACTTTCGATGGATTAATGGAATCTTATATTTATTTATTTATTTTTAATACATAATAATAGTTAATGGGTTCTGCTTATATTTACCTTTAATGTATTAATGGATCTTATTTTTTATTTTTTTTTAAAGATTTTTTTTTCTTTAAGTTTTAAGGCTAGAATTTTTAACGTTATTTCTATATATACTTTTAATGGATTGATGGAATTAAAATGGATCCTATTTTTATTTATTTTTAATAGATTATAGTAATTGACGGTTCCTACTTATATTTACTTTTATGTATTAATAGATCCTATGTTTATTTATGTTTAATAGATTATAATAGTTAATGGGTTTTCATATATTTACTTGTAATAGATTAATGGATGTGCTATGCTTATTTATTTTTAATAGATTGTAATATTTAATGGGTCCTTCGTATATTTACTTTTAATGGATTAATGGATCCTATGCTTATTTTTAATGTATTATAATAGTTAAGGGGTACAATGTATATTTACTTTTGATGGATTAATGAAATCAATGGATCATGTGTTTATTTATTTTCTATAGATAATAATAGTTAAAGGGTACTATGTATATTTACTTTGAGCGAATTAATTGAATTGATGGATTCTATGTTTATTTATTTTTAATATATTATTGTAGTTAATGGATGCTACGTATATTTACTTTTAATGATTAATGGAATTAATACAACTTATGTTTATTGTTTATCATAATTTTTGGTTAGATTAATAAATTCAAATTTAGTGTCTTAACAAGCTGTCTTTTAACAAGACGTTTTTCTTCCTTTCTTTTTATTTCAGATCTAAAATTCCCTTACAGAAATTGAATACTTTGCCATCAAGTTATTAAAACTTCTCAGCAGATTACAATTTAAAAAATCTTATTATTTATCTTTAACACAGAAGAGTGTCTTGTCTACATTTAAGGAAAAAAAGCATTGCAATGGCGTTCCATTGCTTCTTGGATCCAAAATTCAATAAAGCAATTCAAAAGAAATCAAGCTACGCACGAGTATCATTCTGAAATGTTTGAGATACACCTAGGTTTTTAAAGGTATACTTACAAAATTTTACTAGCGTTCACCCCCAGCAGCAATGCACTTTTGCAGACGAATTTTCAGCAGATTAAATGCCTCCAACCATTTATTTCTAGAAATTAATGAAAAAATGCATTATGCATAAAGCCACACCAATCTCTTCCTCTGAATGAAACCGCCGTCCACGTAAGTTCTTTTTTTAGATTAAACAAATAACCAAAAGTCACACATAACTATATCCGGAGAATATAAAAATTGGATGTTCTACCACTTTAATTTGCTTAAGAAACTCAACTGTTAATCCGGATGTATGGGAAGATGCACTGTCATGGTGAAGTATTAGTCCCCTAGCATTCATTTCTTGGAGAATTTCTGGGAGACATTTTATGGTATTCCAGTTTTCTGTTACTGTCTTCTGCCCTTCCAACTTGATAGCTTTGACCAATCCGTACTTCTGAAGAAGACGGCATACATTACTTTTCCATTGCTCCTTGTTTTTTTCACCATTATCGACGTGGGATCATCTTCGAAGACTCATACTTTGCTTTCTTGACCTTTGAAATGTCCAATGGTCCCGAACGTTTTGCAATTTAAGGAGTTATTGATTCTAACTCTGCTCTACTTTTTGGTGCTCAGTTATATTATGGGGCAAACTACTTTTTTCATATGTAATTCTTCATGAATAATTTTGTTTATGACTCTGTGAATCTAATTTTAAAAAAGTTTATTCTATATCATTTGGTAGGTACAGCGATTAAATCGTCCATTAACATTTTTTATGTGGCAGACACATTATTAGGGTTACTGCTGATCACTGCCTTCCTCTGTGTTCTTCATCCTGAAGAGAATTGTGACCTCTGTAAATTTCTTTAAACCTTTTGAATGCAGTAGCACGACATAGAGATTTGTCGCCAGATGCTAAATGCAGCCATTGAACGCATTCGTCTTGATTTAAATCCCGCTTTAAAATCATAGAAAATTTAGCAGGATATTGTTCTCACGCCAACTCCATTTTCTTTTCTGTCTAAAATTTATTCTACGCTAAACAACTTGAAGTAAGCCAGTAAAAATCGTCTGCTGTGTGAAAATATTTTGTAGTTTCAAATTAAATCATTGAATTTTTTTTTTTGTGACTCTCGTCTGCGTGTATCTCAAAAATTTCAGAGTTACCCTCGTGCTACTCTATAAAAAGTAACTTGAAACAAGGTTGGCTCGTGACCAGCTTTATTTCTATCGAATCATGGATTCGAGCTCTAATGCTATAGTATAGCAAGAATGAAGTGCATTGAAGCCATCGAGATTCAAAATCTTCACGTTCGTGTGGCATTGTATAAAGTTTGGGCAAATAATGACTTTTCATGTCATTGGACTATGCTTCAGAATTACAAGCCCCATCATTAATAGTTCTCAAGTTGTTTGAATGAATAACTTTAGCACGCAATAAATCAACTTGTATATTTTCCGTGACTCTTAGGCTATTAACCAAAATATTTCATATTACTTGAGATACTAACACGTACAGCTTATAAGGTTACACCTCACAACATTATTGTTTTTCGATTCAGCTTTTCATCCCTTCAGTGGGTCGATAAATGAGTACCAAATTTGCTTGGAGACTAAACAATAGGGTTTCACTTCAGGCTGACCACCTGATTGGGAGATCTTCTCATACACCTCAGCGCAGAAGGTTAAGTATACTGAGAGGGCAACAGTAGGCCTTAGCCCTCATGGGCTGTTGCGCCACTGAGTTAGTATTTTACGAAATTGCAATGTAAGTGAAAATGTTTTTTTAACTGGCTGGTAACTTTTTAAGCAATTAAAATTCAGTGATCTCTGAATTTTTTTCTCGTTACAGATTTATTTTTTGATTTCAAGAAACTAATTATACTCTGATAGTTATAAAATGTTAACAAACTATTTTAATTGGCTAACGGTAGGGAAGCAAGGCAATAAATTTAAAATTGACTTTTCTTAATTATAAAGGAGATACAGTGAAATACGTTTAACGCGAAAACACTTAAGACAAAATATCGGTTAATACGAAATAATATAACGGTCCCGAGAAACTACTATGTATCTTCATGAATATTTCTTTTTCTTAACACGAAACGATTTTGCTTCTGGAAATGAACAAAATACGAAAAACACCAGACACAATGAAATATTTGAGAAAGTTTATTATTGGACTGCCCTACTGCATCATCGGAAGAATTCGTTGCAGTGGATGATGATAATGTAAGCACAAACTCAATTATGGCAGATAATGAGTTTGTTTTGAGTTTGGGGGAGATTGTTCAAAGCTCAAAAAAGACTATTGATGCAGATTCCGATCATGAAAATGAAATAAATTATGCAACTCCTGTTCCCACGTCATCCGAAATGAGGAGCATCATGAAAAGTATGCACAGTTACTTAGACTTGCATTTCAATGGTGAAATGAATAAAAAAAAAATGCATGACATCAAACAATTTGTTGAAAATTTGATGCTAAAAAGGACAGTGCAAAGAAAATATCAGATTATTTTCCAAAAAATAGAAAATTTTGTAATAAATTTTATTAAGTTCTTATGAAAGATTTTGTTTTGTTGATTTTTATTAAATACATGCATAAATTCACATTTGTGTAAATAAAATGTTTTCTGATGAATTTAATTTGTTGAATATATTTTTTTTTGCAATATCCTGGAACGCGAAATTCTTTTAACATGAAAAAATGTCTCATTTCCATAGTTTCGTATTAAGCGATTTTCCCTGTATATGGCTACATTCTTATGGTATATAATTTCTTAAATTATGAAGAAGGGAGAGCATGTATTTGTTATATTTCTGTATGAGAATAATATATTTCAGGTAGATACTGTGCGATTGTAAAAATAAGGAATTGATTATTAATATAAACAATTATTAATTTGGCCCTGACCTTATTATTAATATAAATTGAGATAGTTTATAATTATAAAATATTAACTCCTTGATACCAGTCAATAACTTTAGAAATGCTCAAAAATTTGATAAATGTTTCATTCTTGTTGCTTTTAGATTTCGAAGATGAGCATAAATCCCTCTTTACTTTTTTAGCATTTTTATACATAAATACACTTCAAAATTTTTATATGGCTGAATTTATCTCTTCTTCACCTCCAGTTTTACGATAAAATAAGTATGAAAAGCATATATAAGGAAAGTATAACCATAAATTCGTTGTTCATAACGAAACATTATAATTTCTAACAAAGTGATGAGCATTTCGTTTTGGAAACATCTATGTGTTATTTTTGAGTGAATCAGGTTCGTCATAAAAAATACTTTTTTCACTTAATAAGATCTGTAGCATAAATCAAATACGTAAAGAATGATGAAGAACCTTAAATAAAAATGTACATACAAATTTGGGAAACCACATTTGTCTCTTTCTATAATGTAAGGTTTTTCTAACTCACTTTTATCATAGATGATTGATGAAGGTGAACATTGTTTTAGTTACGTAATTTTTGAAATATAAGAGAAAAAATGCAAATCTCCTCTCTTTTTCAATTCTGCAGACAATTTACGACATAGTGAGTAAAGCTACGAAATTATTCATTGAACTATCTTATTTCGAAAAGCTGTAATTTACTTCGAAGATAAATTTCTCCAACCAAAAAGTATATTTTTGCTAAAAAAAGAAAAAAATTGAAACTTTCTAAGTCGAAAAAAAGACTACACCCCTTCATTGAAGAAAATTTCACATAAAAGCAATGACATTACAAATCTCTTCAAGAAATTGTGCAAAATAACTTCACATATTGATGGAGGGAAATTTTAAATAAAAAAAAAGCGGTTGGCGAAAATCTCTAACTCAACGTTTTATACATTAAACTCAAATTGAATAATACCCACCTTGAGAAAAAAATCAAATTTAAAATTCCTTTCTTAATGTCCTTCTTATCCTAAAATACATAAGTGATTTCATCGGCATCCCTAATGACCTATTCCTACAATAAGTCAAACAAGAAAAGAGGGAAAAAGAAACACTGACTCTACCCTTCTTTGTGACAAGTAAAAAAGGATTGAAAAATCGCTCCAATGCTTCAACTAAAGACCGTTTTTACTATGTAGTCCCTTCACCTATTGACTGAGAATAAAGAGGGGGCTCTTACCCTCTTCCTCCCCACTGTGCTAGGGGTAGGTAGAAAAGGCGAGTTCAGAGCCAGGGGAGTTTTGAAGGTGCAATTTGCAAAGATAGCGAAAATTTCTTACTCCCCCATACCCTCACGCGAGTCCTGCGAAAAGGCAGATGTTTTTTATCCCCCTTATACGCGTGATTAAGGTTTCTGGGAAGCAGGTATTTACTGGAGTTTCCGTGCGTTTTGTAACTTCTTATGATTATATACATGTGTGAGAGTAAATATCTAGTGTGAGTATCTCTGGCTTCCTTTTTTTTCGTGGGGTGGATAAGGACTGCGCTGTTATGGCATTGTGGGTTGGGGACGCGTGCTACAAAGCATGCCACAAGTTAAGTGAGGTGTGTCTTCTCACGTGCGAAGTTTTTGGTTACACACTGTAACTTCAATCACAATAAAAGTAACGTGATTCCGCGTGGTCGTGTGAATTTTGGCCGCGTCTTGCTGGTTGTTTAAATTTAGGAATGGGAATTGTGGGATTTTTTGCGAATTTAGAATATGGTCAAAATGAAAATGGTTATAAAGACTAATGCTTGGTAATGTAATTTTATTTTTGTGTGGGGCTCAGATTTTAATAGTCTTTTAAATCTATACAATTCTGACTGCAACTGAGAAGTAAATTTGTATATACCTTTCGGATACATTAAGTTTATATTGAGAAATTATTCCTTACAATTACTTACATTTTAAATCCAGATGGTGTATAATAATAAAAAGTTATTATCGTTATTTTTTTTGGAAGAATACTTTTTACCTGACTTTTTCAAAATTACAATAATGTATCTTAGTTTTTATCTTTTAAAATTGTACTGCAATATATTTATATGTTTTATAATTTAAATTATACTCCTTAAATGGAAATCAACTAATTTTTTTATTTATTTTTGATAATACTTTTTGCGATCTTTTAACAGGTTTCCGATATCATGGTTCTCATTTTAACTTCGTTGTTATGTTCGTAATGATTATTTTTCTAAAATCAATAAAATGAATATATAATTTTTGGTACTAAAATATTTAACTTATTTAATATGTTTAAACTTTTCTTGTTTATTTAAAAAAGTGCAACAGCCTAAAATTTTTAATTAAAAAATATCTCATTTGTAATGTTTTCCATACTTTTGATATAAGAATTTTTGGTAAGGAAGTATTTATAATTATAATAAATGTTCTATAAAAATTAATTCTATAATGAAATAATATGCTATTTTACACTGTTAGTCTCATGTGTGTTGTCAATTATTTTCTTAAAAATTTTTAAACCATTTTGAAATAAATGAAGATATTAGTTTTTACTTTTAATTCTTGATTTTTCCCCCTCGTTTTTTTTATATATTTATCTGCAATTTTTGAAAAAGAATTATCTAAATCATTTTAACCAATTTAGACACCTTATTATGTATACAAACTTACAACATTTTGAAAAATGTTTATGATTTAAGGGCTATAGATGTACACCTGCATTCATTTTTAAAACATACATTTCAAGAAGTAGTTCGATTGAGTCAGTTTATGCTTTATACATCTTTTTTGTTTTGATTCTAATTGCATGTATTTCCAATTGTATTTCCACTTATTTTTTAGATTTTCTAATGTTTGCAACAAAGAATTATTCTATTTGCGTCGATGTGTTCGTAATTTAAACTTACAATGGGCCTTTACAATAAGGAAAACTATTCCACACTATTATTACTATAGTGTACACTATTAAAAAACAGTTACTCTTTTTTTAAATATCTACTTGCTTAATGAACTAAGAAAAAAAAAAACTGCAAATGTTCTTATTCTTAGATAAACCTTCGCTGTCACTTTATTTATGAGCAATAGTTCAAAGAATTTGTTTATTCTCAAAGTGACTTTCCTTAAGCAGGAAATTTTTGATTTTATGAAGGCCCATTTAGTTCCGATTGATTGAATACTGATTGACAGTTTTCTTGCAATCTTACATTTCATCACATTTTAAAAAGGAAATACATTTTATATGCATTAATAAAGTCGCTATCTGGAGTAAATTTAACGTGTCATGATTTCATACTTGCTTTTAATGTTTCTTATCGTGGTACCAACCAGTTGCGATGAAATTATTTCAGGAGAAAAGAGATATGAATCTAGTTTTAAAGAAATGCAATGAGTAATTAAATTATTATTTATTGTTATATTTATGATTTAAAGTATAAGAGCATATTTGAAATTACTGAAGAAATTTAAACAAAAAAAATGAAGTTGAAATCTCTTGGAATAATGTTTGAAAATATTTTATTTGAATCATGTTAAAAAAACTTAGAAAACTAGAATTAAAAAAACTGCCGTGTTAAGATAAATCCATGAAATAATTTGAGGATACCTTGTTGCAGAAGACTGGATGTGCAATTAACATTTTTCTTTTTAACCCCCTCTTAAGCTTCAGTTGAAAGTGCGTAAAGAAAGTAATGGTCATTTTCATGGACTTTAAGACAGTCTTGATATCGCCAAAAACATTCCTTAAGAAATGAAACTATTTGCTTTATGTTAAATAGAACTAGATCTAAAAGTACTAAAGATGTTTGAGATAGAAGTTAAAAGAAAATGAGACAGAGGTTCGTCTTAATCCTTTGATCATTGCTCAAAATAAAAGTGTATTATAATAGCTGCCCTTCAACTTTAAAAAAGGGTTAATTCAAAACAAACTAAACCATGAAACTTTAATTTTTCAAGTGGCTATAATCTTTTGTGCCTGTACCAGAGAAAAAATTCACGTTTCTTTTTGAGTAATTTCCTATTAATTTGTGAACACGCACGCACGCACGTACACACACACACATATTTGTGTGTGTATATATGTAATTTCCATTAATTTAATCCTTAATAACTTTTTAATTATTGATGGTCCATTCCTTCAGGACCCGCGTTTAAATAGTAACTAGCTACCCGCCTAACGGGAATTTTTTGAACTACATCTATCCACTACACATATCATGCGATCTGAACTTTCATTTCCCACTCAGTATATAAACCGAAATTTCTAGAAATTCCGTTCTTTTGCTCGTTATCAATCGTTATGTAATCGGCTAGTGTTTGTGTTTTGTGTCTTCTTGTCTGCTTCCTGTTATGTCGGAATGCTATATGTTAACTGTTCAATAGACCATATTAACTAACTACAAGACTGCCTCTTCATAACCATAAATATAGAACATCAACCATCTAAAATATGATCAACCATAAAGAAAGCATTACCAATGGCCACGCCCTGTCATTTCGTGACAGTAATAACTACCACTCGCCAAGATTACGATATACATACGCGGCCCATCTGGTATAGTGGTTAGTGACTCTGCCGAGCAGTAGGGCTTAAGTTCGAATCCCGGAGAAGGCATGGATGTTTGTAAATGTATAGTGTCTTTGCGGTATGGGAGTACTCTAAATAGCCGTCAAGTCTCAAGTCCTGTCATGAATTTGGTGAAAGGGGAAGAAAGGTGGGAGGCTCCTGACCACCTCCAGGATGTTCTTCCTCAAAATTGGAGCGAAGCAGAGCAAAATCGTACTGTCACCTGTATGGTGCTCATAGCTATGGTTAACAGACAGGCATAAAAATTTAGCCTCTTGCCACGATGAATTTTACGGGACATGATCTGATGTTACTGTCGATCAGGTGGCATAAGTAACAACAATATATGTATACATACATTAATACTATGAATAATTAAAGCATTTAATAACAACAAAGGAAAAAATATATATAAAATATATAAAGCAACAGCAATGAGTTTGATAATCCCCGTTGATCATGATGGAACGAATTCATTCGATAAAAAATCAAGGAGTGTAATTTACTGTATCTTATAAATGTTTCATATGTATAGGCTTTGACTTGTTAAAATCATTGGTTACATACATTTATTTTAGTTTTGAAGGAGATATCGGGAAAATATGAAAATTTTGTCTATCCAACACATCAACCGCTGACGTAAACAAATCTGTTCAACAGGCCGCAAACTGAGGAAGTTGTACGAAGCAAAATATATTGCTTGGTTGATATTAATATTCTAAGCATACACGCATGATTCATTTCTATTCCGTGCACAACAATTTAATACTTTTTTTTTCTTGTAATTCTGCTAAAAAGAATTTGTTATCTGTTTAAAGATCCATACAGATAGTGATAATTTAAGAGGTTGACTACTGTTTTGTTTACTTTATTTATACTTATTACATAATGAAACAAATCAAGGTACTGAAAAACAAGTAAAGGAATTTATTTGACTTATGATATCTCAATGAGATGTATTAATCATTTTTATATTCCCTTCAACCATCGTAGACAAGATAATAAAAGACTAAAATTTCATATATAATTTAATGGACAGTTATTTTTGATATATTGTCATTTGAGTGATCGCGATCAAGAATGTGATGCTCAAATTCTTTTTTTTTATATTATACTACGATATATACATGTAAATAGTAAATTTCTAAGGATATATCGTGTATAGACTCTAAATTTTGTACCGTGTTGGGAAAAAATTACTCTAAATTTGATTTTTACTCTTAAAACATTCTTGTTGCACGGGCCTTTATCTAATTCTCACACTGCACTTAGGTGGAACCATGCTCAATATCAGAGGTGGCAAACCTCTGTGGATCAACGTACCATTTTTTCCGAAGAAGAGTTTAATGAGGTATAGACGTGCCGTCAAAATTATTTGACTTGCGATAATTTTGGAAAAATAATAAACCTAAATATTAAAAAAGCAAAACTCTTTATTTACAAAGAAAAAATACCTTTTGCACAATATAGTTGTAAATGCTATAGTTATACGTGTAATTCAAATTAAAATAACATTAGAATAAATTCAGTTGTTGTAGTGTGTGTGGATGACAAATATTTTATATTAGGATTGTAAGATATTACTTTTAGTATAGAATAGATACTCAATAGGAATCATTCGCCATTCGGTTTTTGAACAATTAATTATTTTTGTTGTGGTTCACTTTTTTGACAAGAGGATTTTTTGTTTCAAAATGCCATTATGCAGACGATGTTCTGCATAACACACTATTCCAGAACATAAAACACACACCGCTTTGTGCCTTTCACTAATAATACCATATTTGTAGATTCACCAAACTTTTAAATTCTTTTGTTACACTTACTATCTAGCTCTTTTTATTCTTTTGCTGAACTAACTCTGTTAAATAACACTTAAAATCGTAAAATATACTTTAAATAAATTTCAAAATACAGTTGTGTCAATGAAATTGACTTTATGCTATTAATGAACAAACTTTTGCATCATAAGCAATTGTAGTCCACGACGTAACTAAGACAATAGCAAACGAGTGTGCTCCCAGCCGCATCGGAACCGATCACTCGCGTTTGTTCGTAATTCTTCATAGTGAATTTTGTTATTTTAAAATAAAATGCAAAACATTTTGATCACTGGTGTGCCCAAAATATTGTCTTGCGCGCCATGAATGGCACGCGTGCCAATGGTTCGCCATCTCTGCTCTACAGGATTGCGTGTTATATGAGTGCTTTCCTATCCTTTTTTTGAATCTATACCAGTGATTATCAAACTTTCTATACCTGCGACCCAATTTTCATTTCTAATTTTCCTCGCGCCCCCCTACGTACTATATCAATGTATTGAATTCAATAAAATATACATTGACGTGAAAGCTACAATACGACTTTAATTATAATTCGTATACATTATCAAGATAAGTATTAAATTTTGTATATAATATTTTATGACATGCTCATGGGGTCACTGGTAGTTATTAAACTTGTTCTTAACTTAGTATTGCTAAATTAATTAATACAATGTGCAGTACTGATAGATTTATAAGTGTATTATATCAGTGTAAATTTTTATTAAGAGAATGTATTTCATTTTGCCTCCTTTCAGTAAATTAATTTTTTTAAAATAATCTTTTGTGTTTGTCTTTTCAATATACTCGCACTCCCACCCCCCATGTAGGATTATAACGCCCCCATAGGGAGGCGTGCCATACAGTTTGAGAAACGCTGATCTATATTAATAAGTATCAATTTTTTAAAATAAAATTTTTTGTATGGGGTTTCCATTAGGAAAAAAAAGATATTTGTGTTAGACAAAAGTAGTTTAAGACATTATCCATATGCCATTCTGGTATTATGTGGAGATTCTAATTATTATATTTTTTAGCTTTGGACATAAAATTATCATTTTATCTTTGCTTTTTAAACAGAATATCATGGCTTAAGAGTACACATTAAATAATTTAGTATTAATCTGCTGTTGACTAATGTAATGGAGACTATTGCACAGATATAAAAGATAATTACTGAATTTATAATTATTGTTAAAACATTGTCCTTAACTAAATTTGGTATGATTATTGGATTAAACTATCTTCAATTGCATTTTCTTATAAGAAAAGGTTATTAGAGAAAACTCAATACAACAGTCTTAAAGCTTTAACATGTCATTAACGAGAAACAAAAATATGTTTATGATGGAAATTTGAAGCAAAATTATTAAATTTGCTTAAATGTGCGATGGTTAAAATAAATTCTAAGAATCTGGTATTTTACGGATAGAAGAAAATTAACTGTTTTTAAGGCAATTAATTTTTAGGCATGTTAAGATTGAATTACTTTTTATCTAAAAAAAATTCGTTCCTCTCTTTTTAATAAAATTTATCTGATTTGAGGCAATGTATTAATCATAAATGTAAATGTGTTTACTTTTATAATTCATTTTTAATATGTTTAAAAAATGTATCCTATATTTTAGTACATCTAGATGAATTTTCCATATAGTTAATTTTTTTTATGTAGTTCAGACTTAAATATTAATGTAACATATTTCATCAGTGTTAATCTTTTTTTGATATAAAATACAGTTAAGTTATTCGTTAACTGAGTGCTATAGATAAAAATTTCATTTTCGGAAAACATTTCAAAAATTTTAAATTAAAAAAAAAAGTTTCATTTTAAGTAAATTATATTCGCAAAAAAATATTCATTCATCAAAGCTAACAAGCATAAGCTCTTCTGTGGTATCCAGAACTAATTCAGGAAGTTCAATGATATTTATAAATGTTTCGAATTAATTCTGTATTAAGTGTAAATTAAGAACTCTTTCAGAATTCTAATGAAAATTATATGTTTATAAACTATTAAGATTTTAATAAAAGAATTAAAACAAAATTAAAGTCATTCACAAGTCGATCTAAAATAAAAATAATTTGTTTAAGTATTAAATTTAAAACCATTTCCTCCCTACTTAAGTAATGAAGTAGACTGCCGCGAAATTCATAAAATCAAACAATAACATATGGATTATATCATACATTGACGAGATGTAATTAAATGGAACTCTGATATATTAAATAATTCAATAATAAAATTTTGTTTACAAAATATTTTTAAAATTTAGAATTAATGTATTTTTGAGATATTACTTAATTTTTTGTAGACACTTATTTTTAAACTTCGTGTTTTTTTTTTTGAAAAAATACTTAAAAGATATTTTCTTTACATTCATTGCTTTGACTGATTCTTTAGAATCCCAAAACAAAACTTATTTGTTTTTATCTTAAAGGGGAACAAAATAAAATACAAGATCGGATATTACTTTTCTTTTAAAAAAATAATATCCGATTTTTTTTGTTGATGGAATAAAAAAAAAAAGTTAGTAACAAAAACCCTTAAATAGAATATTAATCATTAAGAATATTTTTACATTTATTTTGAAGAACTATAACTTATTAGAAAATAAAAGAATGATGAAATACTTAGAGCGTTCACAGATTTAATATTTTAAATTCTTTTTATGTTAAAAAAAACATGCATTTGAAATCTTTATTTTTTAAAGATTTTATTAAAGAATAATTGTTGTATTGCAAATAAAATGAATCCCAAAACATCCAAACACTTTATTGCCCAACATTTAAATACATACATTATTTTTTAATTCCTTTCAGCTATACAATTTTTATTTCATCTTTTTTGTCAGCACAAAAAAAAGCATGAAAAAGTTGGGAAATTTTTTCAAATATCTTTTATCCCAAAACCACCAAACCAAAACCCCCATAGCCAAGGCCACCCTTCCATAATCTCCCTGAAGGCCACCATATCCATTCCCCCATGAAGGCCATATCCCCAGTCCCTATCCCGCCTTGAGCTTTTTTTGAAAAAACTAGTGCTGATTCCATGTCCCCTGTCCAGTGACTATATGGGGAATAAACATCCGGGGGGCGCAGCAATGGCAACAAAAGGGGGGGAAAACAAGGATCTGTTGAATCAATAGATTAATTGTTAAATGTATTTATCTATGAAGGAATATTCAAATTGACTACTTGACTACAAACTATGGAATTAAATACATTCTCAGGTTTTTTTTTCAAAATTTCGTATGTACATCATTCACTAAGAGATAAATATATTTAAAATATATAGCTACTACACATGACAATTTCTAGAAAATCTATTATTCGTGTTTCAATGAATTGTTCACTAAAATGAATATTTTCCTTTTAAATGTATATGTTTTAACAGATAATCACATATTAATGATCAGTTAAAACGAATTAAGAACTAATAAATAAATAAATGTTCTTATAACGCAAACTTTTTTGAGGAAACTACATTTTTTCTATGGCTAACTTTCTTCTAATTGAATATTTTGTAAATTGTTACGGTTTTGCATTAATGCCTTATATTATGGTAAAAGAAATTGCACCTTAAGAAAATTAGAGAAGTAATTGCAGATCTTTGGACTATTGTAATAGCTTAATCTTTTTTAAGTAAAATGACTTTTACCAGTTACTTTTGTATCATATTTATATTGTTTACAAAAGAAAATTACTTTACAGTAGAAAGTTTCAAAGCATCGAAATCCCCTTTCAATTCCTACTATTAATTCACACTCCCCCTAGATATATATTTATAGATCTTATTCAATTTTCCAAACGTTAATAAAATACTTTTTATACAACTGAAGTTCCAATACATTTTTTAAACTTGTAATGGATAACAGTGATAATACAGTTTCTTCAAATATATTAATTCATTAATTAAATTTGGCTAATTAACTATAGTTTAAGATATATATTTAAGTCAATATTATTCCTCTACATGGCAGCACCATTGGATAAAATAGCTTTTGTTAAATTTGCGATGAAGATTTATCTGCATCTGAATAATCATATGGTAGTTAGACGTCGGCATTCCTTTTACACTGGTTTTAAGATAAATTCTTACCTATTACATTAAACTTTTATTAAAAAATGTAATTACAAATTTAATGTGGTTAATTTTTTTTAATGTTAATTTAAAAGGTGTTTTGACGCTTAATATTGTGATTCTGTCATATGTATATACATGTTTGTATTAATTGTATTTATTTAATAAAAACAACTAAAGTAAAATATTTCTTTTTGACCTAAGTAGGAATTGACTTAAATATTTTTTATATTACTTATTTATTGAAAAGTAAGTCATTTTTGGGTTTTTGTTTTTGAGCTTAGTAGGTTTTTACATGAAATAGACTTATAATTATTGTTAATCATTTAAATATCATCCATTAATTTTTAAAAAACTAAAATCTATATAAATGCATTTAGGAAATGTAAAAAACGAATTAAGAAAAAACAATTCATAAGAACTTACAACAATTTTCATCTTTTTGGGTTTTTGTTCTTCTTGGAAGTATCAAGCAGACTGGTGTTTTTACTTTTCTAGTCAGTCTTTTATATACACTATGTTCCGTCGAGATAATTAATAATTTGACCCGTAAATGAAACAAATCAGGTCAAATACCTTTGTTAAATGAACGAATCAATATTTGCTAAACTGAATTATGCTGAAAACATCGATTTGATTTTATCATAGATTTTATCAAGACACATTTTAGTCATGTTTTTAGAACTTAGAAATGCTTGACTGACTCCTTTTTACATAATGGTCCAAGACGTTCTATTGGATTTTTTTTTCTGATTCTTAATATTATTTTATCAAATGAAATTTTTTATGCTGTTGTAACTCGTAATATTAAAAATTCACTTTGAAAATTTAAATAATAGAGCTGTAATATGACTACAAATATTTTCAGTTCTGCATAGTATTTTTGTGTACATGTATTTTGTATCTTATTATGTTGTATGTAAAACAAGGGAAAGTCAAAAGTTAATGTAGAACATAAGCCAGCGCTCATTTCTCAAACTGTGGGGCGTTTACCCGTTAGGATACCCGATATCCTGACGGAGGGGGGGTGAGCACATGGAAAAGTCGAAAATAAAAGATTTCAAGTAAAAATTGACTGAAAGGAAGCGAAACAAAATGCATCCTGACATAAAAATTAAACATTATACACATATGTTATACTTATAAATGTATCAATACGGCTCAATATTTTAAAAAATTAATTAGTCAATACTAAAATTTACAAAATAAACAAAAAACAAATTAAAAAAAAAAAAAACTAAAAAAAATTTTTTAAATTAAACAAATTTAATAATTGCTAGTTACTCCCGTGGGCTTGTCATATACAAAATTTAGTACTTTCTTTGATAATTTTTTGTTTTATAATTAAAGTCGCACTGTAGCCTTACGTCCGAAAATACATTTTATGCATTCAATGCATTGTTAATTGTATAGGGCGAGAAAATTTTGATTATAAATTGGGTCGCCAATATTAAAAGTTTCAGAAGCACTGACATAAGCAGTTAAATAGACAATAGCGTCATGCACTTGCAGCTTATTTCTCTTATAAAAAAATGTGGTGAATGACAAATTTGCTAATTATTTTTTTTAATGAAATACTAATTGTTGTATTAATAAAACTGCTTGTAGGGTTCTATAATGAATCAACTATTAAAAAAACACGTTAAAACTATTCGACTCAAATTATGGTTGAGTACCTGGTTATTTGAAACATGAATTTTTGTCTTTGATATAATGCAGTGCTTCTCAAACTTTTAATGTTTGCGACCCAATTTTCAATCATAATTTTCAGGGTACCTTTCTCTGTACAATAACAATGTATTGAATTCAATAATACATTACGATACTACAATACGATATGACAAACTCCTCACGAGGTTACTAATACTTATTTTAAACTTGTTCTTAACTTAGTATTGATGAATTACTTATCAAATACATTGTGCAGTACTGTTACACTTATAAGTATATTATATCTTTGTAAATGTGTATTTCTTACTATCTCAGAATGTATTTTGTTTTGATTCATTTCAGTTAGTTAATAATTTTTTTAAATCTTTTACTTCCGATATGCTCGCACCCCTCTTAATAGGATTGTCATGTCCCTCTAGGGGAGCGAGCCCCACAGTTTGAGAAACGCTGGCATAATGTTTTGAATACTTATTATATACTACGAAATATCTTCTCTCAAATAAATGTTATTTGCTAACCATAATATATTTTTAATCTTATTGATATTTCTTCTATTTAGATTACATATATTTAAGTTAATTTATTTTAACTATTAAAAATAAAGGCAATGTTTAAGGCAGAATGAAAAGGCACTAATACTTTATAAATGCATTTCAATTCTTTATATTTCGTATTCAATACTTGTGTTGTTAATTGAAACTTTATTTACTTTATTTAGAGTTAAAACTATTACTGTTTTATTTCTTTTCTTATAATCTTTTGAAGTATAAATATGCGTTACACAATATAAAAATTGAAGCAATTTTTTTTTAGTTTTAAACTTTCTTATTACAAGACCGAAATTGCTTATGCCATTTAAGCTTATAAGAATTATGAAAAAAAATAATTAAAAGTTTCAGATATTTTAACTAATTAAAACATGAATATAAGAAATGTAATTTTAAGATTAAAATGAAAAAGTGTACAGGTAAAGGACATTTTACTGGAAGGGAAAAGAGGAAAATGAGGGAGAATTGAAGCTGTATATTTGCTTGGTCACTCAGATTAGCATTGTGTTTTGAAGAACAATTGCACCTCACTTTGAAGAAAAAAATATGGACTATTGTACTGATACATTGTATTTAGGATATCTTAATTGTTTCTTAAAGAATACTTTCTTAGAATATGTAAATTTAAATTTAGAATGGACTTTTATTAGTACAAAAAATACAAACCATTTCTTCAATGTGGGGAATTAAGTACTTTTATAATCTTATTGATATTTTTACTCATTTTATATTTTTATTTTCGATTGAGCAGTAAATACCTTCATGTTTTATGTGCTTTTAATTATTAGAAGTGCCTTAAAATAAAGTGACATAAAAAAATTGCTCTCTCTATCTCTAATACATGTGCGTGTTCTATAGTTACATGATTTCTACTATTATTAAAATAAATAGAAAAATGCTGTTCGGTTTCAAATCATTTATGCCCATAAAGTATCATAATTCTGATATATTCTTCATATTGTATAGCTTTTAGTATTGATATTCTTTATATTATATATCTAATTATATATTATAAACTTTTCTTGAATCATTATTTACATTATATTGCTCAATTTGTATGTTTGTAAAATTTACAAAATATGGTTTGTACGTTTGTTCCCTTTTTTTAAAGAAAGTTCTCTGAAAAATTAAGATCTTTCACCAGTGCAACAGAAAAAAGCCCTTAACTCTTAAGTTTTAATAACGTAGTATTTTTAATAAAATTTGTGTATATTAAAACTATTGTCAACATTTTTAGAGATTTTTAGTTATTAGATGCATATTTTGTAATATAAAACAAATTACATTGCTGGTCACCCAAAATACTGAACAAAAAAAAAAGCATAGGTACCAAAGCCAAAAATAGTAGAGAAATAGCATACACTATAATGATAAAATTATTTACAATAAAACTTTCTGTCAGTTGAGGAAGACGAAGAAATCAGTATTGAATTTTTTTGTCAGTGTTGACAACGATCTTTGCTGTATGCCTAGACATTGAATGAGGGACTTTGGATGTAGTGTTGAGGTATGTAATTACTGCTGCCTTACCATGTTGACAAAACTGATATGATGCAATAGTGGGTAGAGAATGCTGGGTCAGTTATTCTACTGTAATTGCTCAGGAGAGTTCGATAGATGACAGATCTGGAGAACAAATAGGTCAAGATAGAAATGTTGAACTGTGGACAACGAAGTTATTAATATTGCATGCTACGTATAGTTACACATTCTACTGTTGGAATTGAGTCTTGGGCATTTACTGAAGGTAAGAAGGAAAACAGGTTCTAAATATAGCTTTCCAGAGTTATAACGTTGCATGATTTGTCGGCAATCATTTTGGGATATGAAAAATGGAATCTAAACACCGCCATAATATCCGGTGCAGGATCAATTTGGCAATACATAATCAACAAAAACCCTTTTCCCTGGATTCCCGATTTTTTAAACCCAACGCTTGTAGTGTTAGATGCAGAAACGTGATTTGCTTAAAAAGACGTGTCATTCTATTTGTTGTGCATTCTGCCGTTCAGTGTATCATTGCAGCTGTAAACACATGTGATTTTAAGGACCATACTTGGAAGTTTATTTAAAAGGCCCCTAATTTGGGTACTTTTCATGATATTTAGCTTTCCGTTAGGGAAAACGTTTAAATTTTTTTTTCAAAACACACATTTTGACAAAAAAAATTTTTTAAATACAATATTTTGGCAAAAAATTTAAATTAGAATAATTTATTTTTTAAATGTTTTCCTTTTGTGAAAATGCTTCTATTATAAATTTTTCCGTTTTGCGGGGCCTGTACAGAGGCTCAACTAAATTTTGAAAAATATCCTTAGAAGTGGGTTTATCCATGTTTTACGACAACAAAGGGGAGCAATTTTAAAAAAAAAAAGCCCTAATTATTTAAAATTGGTAGTAATCTGAAAATAATGTGAATTTTCCAAAGTTTTAAATTGAGCCTCTGAGAGGGTCTGAGCTATAAACAGGCAAAATTTTTTAATAGGCATTTTTTCCAAAAAAAACATTTTGGAAAAAAAAATTTTTCTAAGTTAATTTTTTCCGAAATGTGTATTTAAATAATTTTTTTGTAAAAAAATTTTATAAATTTTCAAACTTGACACTAAAATCAGTTTTCCTTTTATCGTTTTGGCCGAAATAGTCGGGTCCAAACAAAGGGGATCACAAAAGTAATGATTTGATATATCATTGATTTGCAAAAGTCGTTGAAAGTACGTCTGCACCGATAGTTGTACAACAGATAGCAATTGTTATGATTTGATTCCTGATCTTACAGAGCGATACTTCACTGTCGTTCCTACTATATGCCTTTTATCACGTGTAATGTTACAATGAAGTTCGCCTCAAATGGGGCTGTCAGTCAGTCATCCCTTCCAGTACTCATCGATTAAAGATCCATATCACTACTACTTGGTTATATTCGATATGATCACCTATTTCTCGGAGGGATATTCCCAATCTCTGTAAAGCAGCGTTTCTCACATTTTAGGATGTACCATTTGGGGGGGATGATAAAACCGAGGAGGTAGTGCGAGAATATAAGATCGAAAATAAAAAGGTTTAAAAAAATTTCAAATTTACTGAAATTAAGCTGAACGAAATACGATCTAACCTTTAAAAAATACACATTTATACTGATATAATATACTTATAAATGTATCCGTACTGCACAATATATTTGATAATTAAGTTATCAATAGTAAGTTAGAAAAAAAATTAATAATTACTAGTGACTCCCAAAATTTAATACTTATCATGATAGGAAAAAATTAATAATTTCCCCAAAATTTAATACTTATCTTGTATAATTAAAACCGTACTGTAGATTTACGTCAAAGTACATAATTATTGAATTCAATATATTGTTATTGTATGGAGGAGGATGCAATGAAAGTTAGAACTGAAAAAATTGGGTTGCTAATATTTAAGTGTAGCACTGTTATAAAGAATAGTTTTTTCTCGTTCGAACCACAAAACATGCTCTAATGTGGCTCATATTCTTTTTTGCAATATTCTAAATCATTTCACGGAAAACAACCTAGTGACAAGCCTGTTACACAAGTTCAAAATTATGTTTTAATTAAAATTACATATGTAGAGCTTCTTTGGTGGCGCAATAGGCTCTAATAACAAATCCCTATTCTGAAATACGAAATTTTGCGTATCCCATCTTTCAGGCCGAGGTAGCCTAGTGGTCAAGGTAACGGACTCGTGGTCAGCTTGTCCCGAGTTCAAGCCTAGTACCCTTGAAGACCCACTGTGTAGTGGAGCGATGCACATAAAATCTGTCTCGAGAGTTCAAACATCCTCCTGTTGGCGTGGTGTGGTAGTTAAGAGAGGATGGTGTCATCTGAGGTGTCGTCCTCGTCACTTGACTATAGTACAAAATTACGAGGTCCGTAGCCAAAAGCCCTCGAGTAGCTGAACAGTGTGATGTTAATATTCACCCATCCCATCTTTCAAGTGGTTTTGATGTTTACTTGATGGTATTGTCTTTTTAGAGTTGGCCAGCAGTTGTTATTTTGTTGTTTTATTTACAGGAGATTAAAAGAGCTATTGTGTAGAGTTTCATGATAGGAAGAAAATATATTTAAATATTTTTAAGAAGAAATAGTTCTCACTTAATGTTCTTTAAAACATTGAGAATGCAAATTTCTGTACTATTGTGTACAAAATCTTTGGCGGGTGAGACTAATTTTCTAGATGGGCAGTAGTATTTTGTCCATCAGTGTATTGGCCGAATGAAAAAAAAAATTTTTTTACTACTCATAAAGCTCGATTAATTTTCAGTGCGTACTTGTACTGTCGTTACCTAGCGAATATCTTGGAAAAAATGGGAAATGAACATTCATAACTTTTGTCAATATAAAATTAGAAAAGATTTGTTCAAAATTTGTTTTCATGGTATTTGTTCAAATTTATTTCAAAATAATGTACTATTAAATAAATGTTTCGTCTTTTTATTTCAGATACAGGTTGATATAGATTTAAATAGTAGATAAAAATCATTATCCATTTAGATGATGTTATTTATACTGTGTTTTATAGCTTAGGAAGAATATATAAATATTTATTTGAACAATATTTCATTTTAGTAAAACCCAGTTTTATAAATTTAGCTGTGAACCTTTTTTTTGCAATATTTAAAGTTAATATTGAAAAACTAGGTCTATAAATACTTTTAAAAAGGCTTTCGTGTTTTTTGTTGCTTTTAAAATACTAATATTAATAAAAATTCAAATAAAGGCATACAGTTGATCTTTTTTTATCAGATATCCTTTTACAAACAACGGTATGAAAGTAAAAGTATGGAAGTGGTAATTATATAAAAATGCTTCTTGAATGGTTACAAAATTACAAAAATGTTTTAACACTGTTGGTAAAGTATATTTTTATTGAAATTAGAATAAAATTTAAAAATGGAACATTTTATGTGTAGAAAGAGTAAACGACGGAAAAACATTGCAAGTAAATGAGCATGTACTGTCTGAAGGAAAAAAAAATTATTCTATTCTAAGAATTTCTAAATTTCATACAAAATAACTGTAATTTTTGTTTCTTTAAAATTTTTAATGAGAGAGAGAGAGGGAGAAGATTATGTCTGCTTTATGATAACATTTCCTTTGTTACTAACTTTCAAAATTTTCTAAATTTAAATTTGTGACGCTGGTTTCGACAGATGTAATCAAAAAAATCATTCTAATTTTAAAGATTAAAATTCTTAAATATAGGCAAAATTATTTTGAAGGTATACAAATTCATAAAAAAAGCGGCAGTTTAAAAAGATTCTTTTTAAATCCTCAATATTCTACAGCTTCACAACTTTCAAAAAATTCAGTATTTTCAATAAATAATCTCATTTGAGAAAAACAATACTGAACGTTCAATGTTATTAACTTTTAATTATGTGTTCTGTTAGGGTACCTAGTGGTTAAGAGCAAACCCCCGGAGTTTTTCTGAATTCGCCCCCTAGTGCCCCTGAAGACCCGGGGTGTTGAGGGCGGCTGATGCACGTTAAATCTGTCGAGCTCAAAGTCCTTTCGTTACATTACTATATGACAAATATCCATTCCATGACACAATACCATTCGACTAACTAACATTCGTATCTATATTATGTAAGAGAAAAAGAAGAAAAAAGATTATGTGTGATTTGATTGTACATCGCTCTATAAGGCAACACCAGAGCTATGTTATGGACCTCTCACCAAACTACCACACTACGGAAGGGGGGAGGGTTTAACTTATTATCCCCCTTTTTAAAACCCGGTTCTAAAATTTGTACAAAAAAAAAGATTAACCATCATTTTTGAGATATGTTTTCTATTCATATTGCATCTAATAGACAATTAAACTGTTTTTTTTTCGGTAGAAATATTTGTTCAATTTTTATTGATTATTCAACTATAAATTTTTTTTGTAAATTTGAAGTTAATTTTCTAAGTTGAGGGAAAAATCATTAAAAGTTCAGTTTTAAATAGTGTGGGTAAAGAATGGGTTAGATGAGGCACAAAGAGAGACGTATTAATTGCTTGTAACATTAAAGCATTTAAGAGAATTACAAACACTCTCTTAAGTAATATATACGATAGTTAAAACCATTACTAAAATGTACATGAACCATTACAAATTTAGTAAATTTAAACCTTTTTAAAATTAAATAAATAAAATTAAGAAATTGTAAAAAAATTGAATGTTTTCCAAATACTACTTTAACTCTGTATATATGTGCACATGCACACACACACTCGCACGCTACCACCACCTCCCAAAACAAATTATTTTTAACGAATCACGATGCAAATTTATAGGAAAACCACAATAAAATTAATGAGTTACGATGTGAAACTATACATAAATTTTACCATTATTGGTAATAAAAAAGATGTACAAATGTTTTCTCTTCCATCTTGTCTTAAGTTTTATGGCGTTACTTTAGATTAGCTGATTTTTCCATATTTTATAGTTATTCATGTTTGCCTTTTCACAATAAATATAAATGTTTAAAATTTATTTTAACACTGTAAATACTAATATTAGAGAACCAAACAATAGTTTAAGGTAAACAAGAAATAATTGCATAAAATTTCAAAGTTTATTTAATGACAAAATTTTAACTTGTATGCAATTACATTATATTCATATTTTATATTATTCCAATCACAATATTTGAATCTCATGTCTTGTATTATTCACAAATAATCACATAGAATTCTAAGCCTTCCTCTGTAATCTCATTATCACCTAAATAAAGAAAAAAAAAATTCTAAGCATTTTATTATAAACAGTTTGTATTACAAAAACCTACTTATTTTATTAATTTTATAATAAGATATACAAAACAAATTTTCATGAGAAAATTCACACTGTTGTTTTCATATAAAGACAAATTAAAATACGGTATTCTTTTGAACATTTTATGTAATATCATAAAATAACCAAGGTTTTCTAATAACTTTGATGTGAACAAAAAAGAAATTAAGTTAGAAAAAAATCAAAAATTTAGAAATTTTAAGAAGGCATTTAAGAAAATTTTGATATTGATAAGGAGTACTAATATTTTGTCATTGTAGATAAGTTATTATTAATTAAAACTATAGTAAGGTGACAAAATATCAAAACATATTATTTTGAAGTAACCGTTAAAAAATTGTTATGATGAAGAACCGAAATTATTTTTATGCAGCACATTATTTTTTCAAAGTAAAGCCATACATCACATTGTACGATAGATAACTATTTTAAAATTAAAACTGTGATCACTACGGAATTATAGGCATATTAATTTAAAATTAAAATAAACAATTCTAATTCATTCCTATAACAATAAATGGCAATACAAATCATGGCACAATTATTCAAATACCAAAATATTAATAATTTAGTTTGTGTACATCGCAAATTTAAAAAAATTACCTTTTAGTGTTTGGCTTTACATCTGCACTAATACTGAATAGCATTTAAATGTTGCATAAAAAATTTATTATTAAAACAAAAAATATTTGTTTTCATTTTTATAATAGTTTTCAAATTAAAAATACTTCATATTAATACCTTTTAGAAATATCCTCCATATCCGTAGCCTCCATATCCAAGACCACCATATCCATATCCGAGTCCACCATATCCATATCCAAGACCACCATATCCATATCCAAGACCACCATATCCATATCCAAGATCGCCATATCCATATCCATCATAACCTAGTCCATATCCATGACCTTGGGCCTTCCTGAAGTATCTGCTGCTAATTCCGTGTCCATGTCCATGATGACTGTAGTGGGGAATGACATCCAGGGAGGCAGCAGCAATGGCAACAAGGGCCAAGACAAGGATCTGTAGAATCAATAAATTAATTGTTAAGTGTATTTATCTATGAAGGAATATTCAAGTTGACTACTTGTCTACAAACTATGGAATTAAATACATTCTCCAAGATTTATTTTCAAAATTTCGTATGTACATCATTTACTAAGAGATAAACACAAGGGCCAAGACAAGAATCTAAAAATTTGCCAGAATATTAATAAGCATCGCATATCTTTTTCTGCAATTACTATTATCATTGCTTTATGTGATACTGTGACTTTCTTTCAAGACAGCTGTGACGTTGTCTTGAAATTTAAGGGTTGCAAAGGGATACTATCAGCTTTAGAGAGAAATCGTACTATGTTCTCATAAATTTGCAATGTGTTTTTATATTTGATTCAACTTTCATTTATACATAAGCCAGTGTTTCTCAAACTGTGGGGCGTACTAGCAGAGAGCATAACAACTGGAGGGCAGTATATCGGAAAGGCAAAAACAAATGATTATTTAAAAAAAATTTATTAATTTACTGAGGAAGCAAAATGAAGTACATTCTGACATAATAACAAAAAAAGTACACATTTACACTGATATAAAACACTTATAAATGTATCAGTACTGCACGATATGTTTCATAATTAATTTGCTGAGTACTAAGTTAGAACAGTTTAAAACTGCCAATGACACTATGGGCATGTCATAAAATTATATACAAAATTTAATACTTATCTTGATAATTTGTAAGGTTTATAATTAAAGTCGTATTGTAGCTTTACGTCAAAGTATATTAATATTGAATTCAATACATTGTTATTGTATGGAGGGGGGCGCGATGAAAATTATGATTGAAAATTGGGTCGCAATTACAGAAAGTTTGAGAAGCACTGAAATAAGCTCATATTTTATACTAACAAAGGAAACGAATTTTAAGAAGTTACTAACGAAGAGTTTTCAAATAATTTTAAACTACACTTACCACAATTTTCATCATTTTCGTTTGCCGATTCTGCTTGAAATGCCAAGTAGATTGATTTTAGTCAAGAAATTTTCTCTTTATATATATTTCTTCGATTAGGTTCAGTTCTCAATTAATAGTTCAAGTATTAAAAATATTCCATTTGAAATGTCAAGGTTATTTAATGTCACAATTTCATTGTGATGAACTTAATCGTTTGATAAGAATCAGACGATATTTCACCTTCTTTTTCATGGATTAATAGTAATGCGAAACTCCTACTTTAAGTTTCCACAAAATACTTAGAAACGCTTGATTTATTTCGTTTCCTTTTTTTTTTAAATAATAATACCGGGATTAGTTATGTAATCCGTAAAGCTTATACGGCGATGTGTTTTTCAGGAAATCATTTTTTTCACAGTTTTAAATTTAAAAAACAAACAAACTTGCAGCAGGTAATTAAAATTTTTGCTTCATTGAAAATAAAACAATTGAGTTGAATAATTACAAATTGCAATAATTACCATATTTTTTGTTAAAAATGGATTATTTCAAATTTTTAAAATAAAATTTTTAAATTGTAGTTTAATTTAAATCATCATTTCATTGAACAGCATGGTGGAATATAAGTAAAAAAAAATGTAAAACTTTTTAAATAATTTAAATAAAAATCACCTCTGAAAATTAAATCACTCGAAGTCAGTGTTTCTCAAACTGTGAGGCGTGATAACCCTACAGAGCTCAGTATATCAAGAGATCGAAAACAAAAGATTATTTTAAAAAATTAATTATTTACTGAAAGGAAGCAAAACAAAATACATTCTGAAATCATAAAATACAGATTTACACTGATATAATACACTTATAAATGTATCAGTACTGCACAATGTGTTTCATAATTAATTTAACAGTGCTAAGTTAAGAACAAGTTAAATAATTACCATTGACCCAATGAGAGTGTCATAAAATTATATGCAAAATTTAATACTTATTTTGATAATTTTAGTATGAAACTATAATTTTAAGTCACGTGCTTGGCTTTAGCCCAAATATATTATCATTGAATTCAGTACATGGAGGAGGGCGCGATGAAAACTATGACTGAAAATTGGGTCGTAAGTATAGAAAGTTTGAGAAGCACTTATCGAAGTTTTTCGTAGGTTTACTTCATTATCGTAGGTTGGTATAGCCATGTCATTGTGCTGTTCGCCCTAAGAGTATGATTTATAAAAATATCCTTCTACAACTGATAACAATGAAAAAAAAGTGTTCTTTACTATTTTGAAAACATGTCTTTTTACTTAAATCAATTTCATGTTTAATTTTTAAATTAATTTTTTTGAATACATTAAAAAATATTTGATATATTTATACATTTAAATATGTCCATTTTAATGTACAGCGTGTATACAATTTTATTTAATATAAAATTTTGCTTCCTTGAAATATTTCCTGTAGTCATATTAATAAATAATAAAATAAATTCTAAGATTGAACTAAGCATTTTAAAGCATATAATAATAAACAAGTGCTCAAGAGTTGTTTAATATAATATACATTGTTTTTGGTAAGTAATTCAAATGCTCACAATAAGAAAAGTGAACCTTAAAAATAAGCTTTATGTGAGTGAAGTTAGTATAAGGAAAGTTAGAAATCATGTAAAATTGGAAGAGAAAATTCTTCGTGAAGAAAAAATGCCCTTCGTATTCGTAATATAGAAGAAACTACAGGTGTTTATCAAAATAAAAGAAACATACTTATAAAGAATCATTTATTAGTATGGTGCAGGATCACCTTTGGCATGTATGTGATGCAGCTTGGATTTGTCAGGAATCAATTTAAACAAGTGCTGAATAGTTTTTAGAGAAATATTGTACCATTTTTTAAGTAGATACTAGTTTCACGGCCAGGCGTTACACTTTCTTTCTCTACTTTTTATAAAAATTCCCTTCAGGGTGGGTGTGGTTTCTATATTAATATGTCATTAAAATTCCTTTTTCGAAATTTTTCTGACTTCTTTGCCCCGTCGTTCGGGTTCCGTTAGCCTGACATTGCATGGGATTTTACCGAGTTTGTAACTTAATCCAGTGCTTCTCAAACTTTCAGTACTTGCAACCCAATATTCAATCATGCCCCCCTCCATAAAATAACAATGTAATGAATTCAGCAATACTGTACTTAAAAAACGCTAAAGCTACAATACGACTTTCAACTCTTTTGTGCCATCGGCATATATAAACGTCCCGCTCAGCCAAAGTGTTAATTTCTTCTGACGTATATACGTCTTTCAGATCTTTTCTGTGAACTGCTGTTCACAAAACTATTCCGAAGGCTTTGGAATGCAATAAAAAGATATTGACAGTATTTGTGGAGGTTTTACTTACTTCAAAGGATTTGTTTATTTATTCCCCCCCCATACATATCACACACGCACGCATACGTGGAAAACGTTGGTATTGGGAAGTGAATTACGTATCTTTTAATTGGCCGTTTAGGGATTAGTTATAAACCGTACAAATTATCAAGTTAAGTGTTAATTAACAAATAATTAATTTAGTAATGAAGCAATAGAAATACTAGTTTGGTTTAAAAAATATTAATTTAAATCCATTATCTAATAATAATAAATAAAAAAAGATTACAGATGGCTATTGAAACGATTTTTTTGTCTAAACGTTTGAATGTTTGATTAAACATATGTAAGTGTTACAAAATAAAACACTATAGGGGAAAGCTTAGCTATATGTTTACGTTCACTGGAAAAAACATTCAAAAAGAAAATAATTCTATGTGATAAAAATATTTTAGTATTTTATTTTAGTTTTATAGTTTCATTTCCACTGTTTTAGTAAAACACGTATATGACGAAAAAAAGTATATTATACAAAACTAACATATTCATTATTTTAACAATAATTTCTTTCTCAGGATTTGAAATAATAAAATTGATTAAAAATGTTCATTTAGAAATTGGTTGTGGCATACCATTTGCTTAAAAAATGGCAGCAAAAGAAAGAAATCTAGTTTATTGATATCCATCTGAGTGGCAAAACAAAGGGGGTGGGGGTTGTCTAATTTATTTTTCCGTCCATGCTCTGTAAGCACTCAAAATCTGGAATTCGCGGAGGTTTACCACAATTTATTCTTACTGCCCTTTGGCAATTTTGGCTACCGCTGTAGACCCATCGTTAAGAGGCGCGGTTTACGTTAATTTGTCGAGAGATCAAACAACCTCCTGTTGGTGTGGTAGTTAAGAGAGAGGGTTGTCAGCTCAGGCATCATCCTCGTCACTTGACCATGGCTCTAAATTTCGAAGTCCGTCCATAGAAGCCCTCGAGTAGCTGAACAGTGCAATGTTGACATTCACTCACTTGCTTGGCAATTTTTTCGTTACAATTTTCAACCCCCGGAAACGAAAATGTACCTTTTTTAAAAAATAGTTATTCGTTGAAAAAGACAGAAAAGTTGAAATTTGTAAAACTACAAAATTCCACAAGTATATTAAATGTTGAATTAAAATTGTGAGAGCATTTTTTGAAATGTTCAACACACGGAAAAAAAGTTTCATGGGATTATCTTCATAAATGCATAAGTTATGAAATGTTTAATTTAAATTCTGAGTATTTTTTGAAAAATCATAAAAAAGAAAAAAACAAGTTTTCGGCATTTTATTTTTTTAAATAACTGATTCTAAGAGAGCAAAGCATGAACGGTTTTGGTACAGAATGTCATTACATATATAGGCCAATTAAAAACCCCCACGGAACGTTTTATATATCATTTTCCTAAAAACGCATCGGTATTGACACATTTTAGAAAAAAATCGTGAGAATGGAAAATATCATTGCTTTGTAAAAAAACTTAT
Source organism: Trichonephila inaurata madagascariensis (assembly GCA_019973955.1). Lineage (NCBI taxonomy): Eukaryota > Metazoa > Arthropoda > Arachnida > Araneae > Nephilidae > Trichonephila > Trichonephila inaurata. The sequence goes on from BMAV01023503.1 coordinate 192,348, forward strand.
ACCATATCGTGAAATCATTTCCTTAACTTTGGCACATAGGAACAGATTCATGAAATTATATTTAGTAACTGCCCCAGTTACAAATTACATCTTTTGCAATGTGTCACTCTTTTGCTGATTTTTATATTATATTTTTAATCTTAGCTTAAGTTTATACTTTTGTTCAACTTTTTAATTGGAAGGTTTGGAAAATTATTTATTTCATTAAACGTAATTGTTTCAGCTCTTAATTCAATTTACGGAAAATTCTGATGAATTATGAACTCTGAAATTACAATAGTTATTCAGACTGAGATCAGACTTCATTTATTTTAAAAAAAGTATATAAATTAAATTTCCTATATAAATTAAAATTTAATCATTCAACATAAAGAATTTGTCTGAAAAGAATCAAATACAAGCCCTACGGAAGATCTGCATTCACTTTACTTTGGAATGCTAACAGTTTTTCCAAGCATGTTATTATTCAGCGTTTACAAGAAAGAAAGGAATCTATTTCTTTCTCTTAGTAAAAATGATTATAATTGTATCAGAAATTGTCTTTAGGCGGAAGTTTATAAGTAAGGATTTTTCACCCACTTCATTTCAGGATGCCTGGTACACAACATTTTGTAACTACCCGCAGTTTAACATTTATATTTCAAATAAAATAAAATAATTTGTACAATCTAACTTAATAATATGTAAATAAAGCATCTTTATATTTTTCTGTAAATGAAAATAATTATTATTTAGGAAAATAAATTTTATTTATTAATAATTATTACATTTATTCCTGTTGCTACTCTAAGAAAGGAATAAGTAATGCTAGTCTTCTACAAATATTATGCATATGTTACCGTTAAAGTGTATAATTCAGTTATTTCATAGAATAACTAGGTATTTCCTAAAATAACTAGACAAATCAGTTAAAGTATATAAGAGATGAAACATTTCATACTTTACCTAGTTATTCAATGAAATAACTAATGATAGACCGTTAAAGTGAAAAATAAACAATTTCAGAGATATTTTATAAATTAATTGATCATAAACTTCTAAAATTTCTCGAAAAATACATTCTATCCTTTTTTTAGGATGAATAATTGATGAATAACAAGGGAAAGCAGATGATATAATTTATTATTGCTCATATTGATTTGATACCATTGGTTAACTAGAAAGGGGAACTAAGAATATTTTGCAAAAATAGATTTATATTCAAATATTATCGACAAAAACATATGCTGTGAAGAAAAACCGTTGCTTCATAAAAACATAGGGTAAACTTTTTAAAACAAAAATGTAAGAGAATATTAATTTAAAATTTATGAGGTACCTTTATTTTATTTTTCATTATTTATTAAAGCAAGGATTGTTGTGATGACACTTCGGATTGCACTGCTCATTATTTTTAGAAACAGGCACGCATTTTACTATTATACATTTTTTTTTACACCAACACTTTTTAAATCCTTGTCCAGTACCTCAACTGTGAACTGTTGTAACAGATAGAATCGTTGTGTCAATATTTAGAACTTCCTTAATGGAAATTAATTTTCTCTGACATATACTGAACTGATATCTAGAGTACAATTGTTTTATTCGGTCATCTCTCGTTCCTAATTGGAAAATTATTTCCCCAAAATAGTGAATAGTTAAAAAAGGAAATTGGGTACCCTTTTGGATTTTTTAAAAGTGTTTCCAAAATGTGGGGGGATCCTCTTGGGGGCGTGAAACTGTACAAGGGGGACGCGAGCATATTGAAAAGTTAAAAACCAACAAAATAATTTTGACGTAATAAAAAAAAAATACACATTTACATTTTAAATGAATGTAAACCCAAATTTAAATTTTTCAATTAATTTAACAATACTAAGTTAAGAACAAAAATTTTAAAAAAACCAGTGACCCCCGTTTTATTGTCATATATAAAATTTTTACCAAAAATTAAAATTATCTTGATCCTTTGTACGGTTCTTTAATCCATTAACTGTCGATTGAAAGTTACGCAATCCGCTTCATAATCCAACAGTTTTTCCCCGTAGGCCGTAAGGGATGAATTGAGGGGTGGGGGAAGGGAAAAAAAAAGCAAAAAAAACTAAAAAATTAAATCTTTCTCAAACGTTGTCAAATCCTTTTATTCATTCCAAAAACCTTCGGAAAAATTTTTTGGTTAGTAGTGTGAAGAAAAAATTGTTCTTCGGAAAAACGGATATATAGTCCGGGAATATAAACATTTTGGATTAGCGCGCTTATACACGTGATGGCATTTAAGAAAAAAAAACTATCGTAGTTTTGATTGAAATTTGTTATTTTAATTTCAATCGTTGAGAGGGGGGCGCGATGAAAATTATGATTGAATATTTCCGAATAGGGAAAAACTTTGAGAAGCATGTTCTATAGAATACCTTTTAAATCGTAGAACTCAATAATATCATATACGTGAACTGTTTTGCCTTATTTCATGAAATACCTTTATTCTATAAAATAAGGGTTTTTCACCCTAACGATTAAAATAATTTTACAAATATTTTTCCTGGTCTTTTGAATGTTAAAATGAATAAAAAAAATCACAATAGTAAAGAAACTCCTGGGAAAACATTCTTTAAGCTTTCAAGTTAAATAATGTAGTAGTAAAACATGATTTGAGTGAAAGTAAATGTAAAACAAACATATAAATGTACCTTTTCACCAAATCTATAATGATAACCAAATATTCTATTTAGTTCTTATTTTAATTTTTTTAACAGAGTGAGGAGAATGCAGCATTGTTGAATAAAGCAATGCTGTTTTGAATAAAGAAATTCAACATTAACGTCCATCTTTGGCCAACAGAAAGGATGTGATTTTTCATCATCACAGTACACTAAATAGAAAAACACCACATAAAAATTGTTATTTGTGGGGGAAACTTTGACTTCACCATATACCCCCTATTCTTCGACTATGATTTGCTTCAGTAGCTGCAAAACTTTCTTGATGAAAATGAATGTATAAATTATGAGGATGTCCAAATGAGGATGAAAGAATACTTTGTCTTTAAAACAGAGGACTTCTTTTCCAGGGTTTAGATAAGCTGTCAGAAAGCTGGCAAGAGCATTTGTAACTAACAAAGAACATTATATTTTTAATTAAAGTTTAAATGAAACAGAAAAGATTGTTTTTTATCTTCAGAAAAAAAAACGACCCTTTTTTACCCCAATATAAAAAAATTTTTTTGAAAAAATTTTTTTTAAAAATAAATCTATAATCATAAAATTTTAATACAAAGGTGTTTAGTTTTATTTAAATGTGCTTTTTTTTAAATCTGAAATTATATTAGTTGATCAGACTTTTCTCCAGTATAATTTTTAAGTTTAAGACAGTGTTTCTCAAACACTCAATATTTCCACCCCAAAATTCATTTAAATTTTTATATCCCCCCCGCCCAATAACAATGTATTGAACTCAATTTAAAAAACTTTAATGCTAAGGCCACAATACGACTTTAACTTCTTAAGAGTCACCGGCGTATTTAAACGTCTCGCGGACCCAAAATGTTAATTGTCCCGGATGTATATATACTTATTTCCTTAGTACGATCTTTTCTGTGCACTTCTATCCATAAAATTATTCCGAAAGCCTTAGAATGCAATAAAGGACATTGATGGTGTTTTCGAAGGTTTACTTATATCATAGAATTTCCAATTTTTTTTTTCCCCCCAATTCATCACATACTCATGCCTACGAGGAAAACGGTGATATTGGGAAGCGAATCGCGTTACTTTTTATCGGTGGTTATGGAACTAATTATAAAGTGCGCAAATTATGAAGATAAGTGTTAATTTTTGTATGTATAATTTTACATATGACTAGCCAATGAGGTCACTGGTAATTATTAATTTTGTTCTTATAGTATTGTTGAATTAATTATGAAATACATTGTGCAGTACTGAAACATTTATAAGTTGGATATATCTGAGTAAATGTGTATTTTATTTTTATTATGTCAGAATGTATTTTTTTCGATTACTTTCAGTAAAGTTAATAATTTTTTAAAAATAATCTTTTGCTTACGACTTTTCAAAGTGCTCGCGCCTATTTTGAAGTGTTGTCACGCTCCCCTAGGGGCACTTCACAGTTTGAGAAACGCTGATTTAATATCTTGCTTAGGGTGTGCCATAAATTAATTTATGTATGGAAAATGAGTGTTATACTATCGCATAATAAATTAAAATGCAATATATATATTTATACAGAAAACATCTTTAATATATTGTACCACTGGCATATAACTTCTTTTCACGTGCGTAGGTACCACCGTATCAGCCGTATTGATGATACGGGGGCCCCAAGCTACAGGGGCCTCAATGTGTGTAACTACAATCCCACTAACAGGGCTCCCATTTCTAAAAAAGGGCCTCGAAGGAATTTTGATACGGGCCCCCCTCAGAACGGGTGCTTCTTTTACAAGTTTTCTAAAATATAAATAAAACAATAAATACACCAATTTAAGCCTTTTCTCAACAATTTGTAGTCCGTATATTTATGCATCATTAAAATTAATGATTTTTCTCTATACTGCAACCAAAATTTTCGCCCATTCGGTATAGTGGTTAGCGACGCTGACTGCTGTGCCGTTGGGCCTAGGTTCAAATCCCGGAGAAGACATTGATGTTTGTAAATGTATAGTGCCTTCGCGGGATGGGGGTACTTTAAATAGCCTTTGAGCCGCAAGTCTTCACGTGAGGTTGGTGGAAGGGGAAGAGAGCTGGGAGACTCCTGACCACCCCCAGGGAGTTCTATCTCAAAATTGGGGTGAAACCGAGCTAAATCATTCTGTCACCTGTAAGGTGCTCTAAGCTGCGGCTAATGACAGACGTCACTTAGACTTTTGCCATGATGAATTTCGTGGGCCTTGATCTGGCCTTTGCCGACCATTAGGCATTAGTAACAACTACAATAACAACAACCAAAATTATCGCTGAATGTAGTGGTATAAATACACAAGAAAGTGAATAACTTTCGCATACTTCTCATACATTATGTGAACTTCAACTATCATCATTAAAATTAAGAAATATTTATAATATGTAACCGTTTTACTTTAACAAAAATTTATCTTAACGGAAATGAATTATTGATGTCATTCTATAAACATAACGCTAAATTTACAAAGGAGCTTAGGTCTAAAACAAACATTGAAGTAGAAATTTGCTTTAAAAGTTGTGATCGAGTGTTACACCATTTGGGCAAATATCACCTGGTTGAGCCAAATTTATTATAGCATAAATTTCATTATGAGGAAGTCCCCAAAAAAAGTTTGACCTGAACTGCAAGAGAGAATTACATCAAACAACGAATCTTAGGAGATTCCATGGTATTAGAACTATTTAAAAAAATTCTCTGATATATCCCACAATTTATTTTTTATTTTTTTTGTATCTGTATTTATTAATTCTTATTTTTACAATAATATTTCTTTTCAATTTTTATAAAAAGTATAGAGTAGTATTTTTTTAGCGTTATAGAGTAGAGTAAAGTTTTTTAGGGGATCAACAACTGCTTTTTTGAAACAGAGAATAGAAATGTTTTACTTTTAAAATAGCGTAAATTTCTCTACTAGGAAGTCCTCAAAAAAGTTTGACCTGAACTGTGAGAGAGAATTACTTCAAGCAATGTATCTTAGGATTTCATGGTATTAGAATTATTAAAAAAAAATTCTGATATATCCCAATTTTTTTGTAGCTCTATTTATTAATTCTCATTTTTCACAATCATACTTCTTTCTCAATTTTTAAGAAAAATATATAGTAGAATTTTTTAGAATTATAGAGTAGAGTAGAATTTTTTAGAATTATAGAGTATATAATTTTGGCATTATTATATGAAGTATTATTTCATAAATTCTTTCTTAAGTGAAACTTGCAAAACTTAGGATTTAGAAATTACGTTATAAAATAACACATTTTTATAGTAAATAAAATTTTCAGCTTCATTCAGGATATATTATTCTACTTTAAAGCTTTGAGTGAAATGTAAGAAGTACAATTGTTTAAATCAGAATGAAGAAATCTTCAGTTTAATAATCAAAAATTTTAATATCTTCATGACGATTAATTTTTTAAATCTAGTTGTATATTTTATGTTAATTGAGTGGTAATGTTAATATTAGTTTAAGTAAATTCATGTTAAATTAAGAAATACTTAGTGAAAAAAATGAGCACAAGCTAGAAATATACAAGCGTACTGTGAAAATAGTAATAACATATCGAAACAGTCATAGATAAGTTAAATTTTTTTATTTGTCACTTTTACTTATATTTTAAAAACAAGCTCTGTTTGCACATTCTTGATGTTATTCAAATCTCAGTCAGTATTCTTTGAATCGTAGGAATTGTTCAATTCGAGGGAATCTAAAAGAGATAAATATACCATTAAGTCAGTTGAAAGTTCCTAGATACAAAATAAACATTACATATTTATATAAAATGCAAATTTTCAAAATTTGAAACTTTGTTAAATAAATACTTAGATTCGGGGAATGGAGAAAAAATTAGTTCAGACCCAATTAAAATGCAACAGATTGAAGCAAAAGCCACTAAAATAACTGAAATATGTTACAGTCGTTTTGTCGTACAAATCAATACTAAACAGGTTTTTTTTCTACAACAAATAAAAACTTAAATGCCTAATTAACGATTGTTAATGCCTAACTTTGTCGAACAAAGTTAACCCTTAACTTCGTACTGTTGCATTTCTGCAACATATAATTTACTTTAATTTAACAGACTCAATATTTTTTTTAATTACCTACAAATCACTTATCTGGGAAAAAAAGATTACAGCAACGAAATACATGCTAATTTTGACACTAGATGGAAGTACATTTTTTCCAGAAATCACAACAATTATAAAAATCTCTGATGCCTCAAGAACTGTGTTTTTGCTATAAAAAGAATCCATTATATTTTATGCTTCCTCTTGTTTATTGACGAAATAAATTACAAGGTTCGAAATTTAAACATTTTATGATGAATAATAAGATCCTCATATAAAAAAAAAGTTTTGTAATTTACAGCACTACTGCGCAATGTTGCCCTTCTGCAACAAACAAACAAAAAAAAAAAAATGACTGAAATTCAATTTAAAACAGCTTAATTTTTTTTCCTATTTTTCTCTTTTATAATTACTTGAGAACTAGCTGATATAATTTTTTCATAGAAATTTAAAAAATTGCAAAGTTAAAGGTTAATATTTGTAACACATTTGTGTAATTCCGTTAATCAGTTCAAGTAAAATATTTTACTGAAGCCGAAAGAAGTATGAAAAAAGTTTTATATTATGCTAGGCTAAACTAATTATATAAAAGAGCATAATTTACACTCTAAAAAATGAATATTCTTTAATCTGAAATTATAAATACATTAATGCATAAAATAATTTACTTTATGTACCTATTTATTTGGTTTCCAGAATTAAAAAAATTTCTAAATATTACCTTTTAAAAGTATCCGTATCCTAATCCTCCATATCCGTAACCTCCATATCCAAGGCCATATCCGCCGTATCCAAGACCGTATCCTCCATATCCAAGTCCATATCCGTGGCCTTGAGCCTTTCTGAAGTATCTGCTACTAATTCCATGTCCATGCCCATGATGACTGTAGTGAGGAATGACATCAAGGGATGCAGCAGCGATGGCAACAAGGGCCAAGACAAGGATCTATGAATTAAGGCACTCAATTAATTTTACCGCTATTCCTTTTCTATTTAAAAGGAAAGTGATAACACGAATCTTGTTTTAGGCGATAATCTATTATCTATGGTGTTTGTCCATAAAATACTCTTCAGAAAGGAAGGTTAGATGAAACATGGATTATAATCCATTCTAAAAAGCATTACTTAAAAATTAAGGATGATGTTTCTTATTTTTGTTTTTGCTTTTAGATACAATCCTTCACTTAAAAAATATAGTCTATACATTTAGAAAAAAGAAATTTAACTTGTCTCGTGATTTAAGAAAATAATTCATTCTAAAGAAGGAAAAACATTATTTGAAATTATTTTTTTCACTAAAAAGTTTGACTTTTTAACTATAAAATCATTTAAGGAATTATTAGGTTTATTTAATGCTTTATCACACACACAAAACATTTTAAGTACCTAAATATGACTTTTTGCCTCAATATATTGTTAAGTGCCGTTAAAATACTGTTTTTTTCAGAGAAAATTTACAGCATTTACAGAGATATTTTCTAAACTATGTTTAAACCAATCTTCAAGAGTATATAAATGTGAGAAAATATCTAGTGTAGAATAATTGTTCTTTAGAACATTTTTATAGAAAATTGTTTTCTCTTTCTTTTTCATTTTATTTGCGTATAGCATGTACTTTTAAGTATAGTGTAATATTACAGTATGCAATATTTTTACAGTTCTTAAATATTCGAGATTTTACCAATTTAGATCAGTTTTAAGATATTAATAGGGGATTTGAAATTATTTTGAATTGAAGCTAATACATATTTTTCATTTGCGAGTATTTTCCATTATATAACAATGAATGAAATTTCTATTTTCTTATGTATGCTTTTATATAAGATTAAATTTGATCCTTTACTATATTAAAACTAAAAGATAATTATAATGAATGAAAATGAAAGCAAACTTAATTTTTATTAACTTTTTAATAAATAACTCAAAACAATTTAAAACTTTACTTTTTCGAAAACTGAAGATACATTAAAAGAAAAAAAAATAGAAAAAGAAACTCAGATACTTACCACAATCTTCATCATTTTTTGTCAGTGGTTTACAGCTGCTTATCTAAGCTCTAATGCTGAATACTTCACTTTGGAGCTCTTTTATACTCCTTTATTTGAATTCATTAATAAGGTATTTTTATTATCAATGTCAAATTCCGGTCAACGTGATTCTTAGGAAATAAATTCATTGCATCATTGAAAAATCAATGGCATGTTCTCTCAAGTGTTACAAATCGGTTTGGCGTGGTTGATATTTCCTTATCAAGCTTTCATCAAAAGAAGAAATTTTTTTTCTACTTCAATGATTTTGAAAGTGGGAGCTCTGAGTATTTGATTTATGGAGAGATAAAAAAATGTAAACTGATTTTTTAAGATATTTGGAAAATTGAATTTTATTTCTGATCTACTTTGAATTCAATTAATTTGACTGAAAAATTTAAATTGCAGCTCTTAAATGTTTTATACCTTTTGCAAAATAATTCTTTTACTTCAAAAATTTTGCAAATTCCGCTGCTATAACAGGTTTTTTAAAAGAAATTACTTTTGTAACTTGTGTTATGTTGCAAAATATTTTAGAAGACTAGATTCTAAATTAAAAAACAAATTTGAATGTATGTATTCATTATTATTACAATAATATTTATTAATTTTATTATTAATATAAGAAGAAAAACAAAGATGAAAGTATTTCTGCTTTATAAAAATTTCCTGATTTTTAATGTACAAGGGATAGGACTCGAAAAGGAAGACAACTGATTTAAAATTTGAAATTTACTCATAAACGTTAAGTCATGATGTTTTTATTTTAACAAGTTTTAGTAAATATATATTAAAAATAATGCATGATTAAATATGTATTCTTAAATAAGATATTTCACATGCAATGATTTCCTCTATAGAGGTTAATTGAATTTCGGTTATTAATATAACTTATACAAAACAAGCAAAAGAAAAAATAAATAAATAATAATAATAATAAAAAATAAGCAAAACAAGAAAAACAAGATAATAATTTTTAATAATGTCATTCATAATAATCTTAAAACAATAATCTTTTATTAATAAATATTCTATTGTAATTAAATAATAAATCCTCATATGAATACTATTGAAAAGTTTACTTGAGAAATTCAATTCAAACTATTAATTGGAAATGAATACATATTTATCCACTTAACTTTTAAACAAAAATGATCTGCCACCTTTCTAAAAGGGACATTCTTTCGAATCTGAAAAATGTCATATTTCTTCTGGAAAAAAATAGCTTTATTTTTATGATAATATATAATTTAAAATCAGTTAAACTTATCGAATATTGTTTGGTTAATTTCGTAAAGAGTAATAGTTGTACATTATACAACAGTGATCTTATTACTTATTAAATGAATAACATGGTACATACAGGCTCGAATTATTAATTTAAAATTCAAGCCCAAATCCTTCATTTTAAAAATGTATGTGATGATCTATAATTAATACACTGCTGGTCATTGAAATTGAAACTCCAAGAAGGAGCGATGACACAAACCCCAAATTCACATGGAAGAAGGGAGATGTTATATATACAGGAAATTAGCATTTAAGTGCAATCAAATGACGCAAGACGGAGAAATGGCAACTCAAATTTTATGTAAAAGGAAAGTTACGCAGCGTGTTTCTCAATCTGAAATCACATTTAAATGTTGTTTGTAAAAAGATTGAGTTATGCTCGTGTAAGAAGGAGAAAGGCCTACCAGCATGTGTCCGAATTCAATTATGACAGAATTGTGGCTTATCAAGAGTGAGATTCATACTTTCGCGATATTTCTACTCTCAATAGTCGAAGTCGAATGATTGTCATGCGAATATGGAATCGAGGGTTTAACCCTTTATCTACCGATGGTACCTATAAGTACCACTCACTTTAAAATTATATAGAATAAACACACACATTTTTAAGAATAATCTGACGATACTTAGCAGAAATATTCTTTTAAATCCACTCTTCCAAAATATATGGCAGCACGGGTTCTATGATGAGTATTTTAGCGGGGAAGGCGAATGGTTTTATAACAGAAATTGCGTTTTCAGCTGACATCGCTGCAATCGGATTGTCATTTTTGTTCCGAAAAAGTAGTTAATTTCAAAAGGTGTGTCTTTTTTATATGTTAATGTAGACATTAGAAAACGATTTGACTATCTATTTTAAGTGAACAGTGTATATAACTAATTTTACAGCTGAATATCTTTAACTAATTAGCTCCGACAGATTAAATTTTTCAAAGTTGAGTATTTTGTTAATGTATACCCTTTAATTTTCAATGTAGTGATTAAAAAATATATATTGCATGAAAAAAATATGCAGTATATTATAATAGGTAGATAAAAGTTTAAGAAAGATCAAACTGAATGCCATGCAGGATCTCAAAAATCTCCCATCATTATAATTCGAAAGGGCAGATATGTTGGCAAGTCGTCCTTATAGGATTGTGCAGTCACATCACTTATCTTAAGTCAAGATGTGAACTTGTTTGAAAAACTTCAAGTATTCCCACGGCCAATATGATGACGTCTGAGACAACCCGGACTATCTTCATGGCGACCTTTTTTCTACTTCTCTTGACACTGTAGCATAGGACGCGTGGCAACAATGGTGCCCTGAGTGACAAAACTAGAAACAGAAGTGTCAACACGCTGTCTCTTCAGAAGAGTCCTGGTTCTGCGTGCAGCATTGTAATAGACGTATCCGTGTCTGGATCTACCGAGGAAGAAGCGCATTAGGGTTGCTTACATTATTTACCATCAAAAAAGCTCTGTACCCGGTTTAATGGTATTGGCAACCAGTAGGTACATGACATCCATGAACAATACTTGTTCTAGCTATCAGTTATCTAAACATCCAGGATTATATTTATTAGATTTTAAGGCCTGTGGCTGTGTCCCGTCTTCTAGACATCACAGACGTCATTTTTTAGTAAGGAAATGATTGGCCGTATGTTGTCCATTGTATTCTGACCTACCTCGATACAGAGGATGCTCAACTAATGCATTGGTATGCACATTTTCCAGGTATCTCAGACATCGAAAACGTCTGACCACGGGTTGTTAAGAAACTAGGCCACAGAGATTCTCCAGCTAATACGATTGATGAAATGGAGCATACACCTGAAGTAACGTGGAATGACTTGCTCGCATCTGTAATCGTAGTCTAGTTCGATTTGATCATAACCGTATTAGAGCTGTTTTATATCAAAGGTGTCAGCTAAGCGCACTAATTTCAGACACTCAAATTGCCTACACATGGAATCATATTTTCCTCCTATTACGCTGTATATGTACTGTTAGTAAAGTTTTTTATTTGTTTTGCTTCCTGGGGTTGCAATTTTGTTTATCAGTAGTGTATTGTCAAATCTATATACTATATATCCAAACACACATACATACCTGTATTTAAAAGCCAGGGCACCATAAGCGTGTCTAGATGGGCTTAGCCAAACATGGTCTTACCCTTAACTTACCCTTCTCAATTCAATTCATGCCCTTTGTAAACTCGTCGGTCTGATTTAACTGCTCGTGTTGGAGTCATCCTGATATTTCATGTTGTTATACGTGTTCTCCGAAAAACGAATTTCCTCAATGATTTAATTGGCAGAAATAACTGCATGGATATTATGCATGGACTTCAGGTTCATTCCCGTAAATGTACTCAATACGTCCCGAAGAAACTACGTATGTCATCTCATTTGTACTCAGTAAGGTGAGCTTACCCTAAAATTTGTATCATTTTCCAGTCATTATACATATTTAGCTTGAAAAGTGGCTGCAAAAAATGCAGAAAATTGTACATGTTCTGATGTGCATACAAATGATATATAAAATTTTATGATATATTCAGGGATATGACATAGAAATTTTAGTGCGCAATAAAACTTCAAATGTATAGGTACATTGGGGATAACAATTGAGTAGCGTAAGGTAAAAAAATGTTGAGCTCAAATTAAGTAACAGAAAACTTTATATAGAAGAAAAAAACAATATTTTGTTTTGTAATCATTTGTATTGACTAAGTAATAAGTTCTATAGTTTGAACAGCCTGAATTACATTTTCTATCATCAATTGATATATCTACATCCATCAAGATCCTATAAGAGACTTTCGTCTGGTAATGCTGTTTTGAGCTACCGAGCTATTTTCCGATTAGTCTGGCGCTGTTGACGAAGTTGCATTTCCTGTATCAAATCTGTATTATTTTTACTTAAAAACAAATAAATTTTAGGAACTTTTTAACTAGTGACCCTATTAAGCTAATGTAGATTTTTATGCAATGAATCACACATACAAGTCTTCGGAACTTTTGAAAAGAATTAACTTTGCAGAGAGAGAAGAATGTTTTTTTCACTAATCCTTTCCTAAATCTTAGGCTTTGAGAATATATTATTGATTTATGAGTCTGGGCTCTTAATTATACTAAAAGACCTTTATATGGTTATATCTTAATCTAGATTAGATTCATAAATCAGCCATTATTGGAGCTGTTTTTCTTTGATAACTTTTGAATGATTCATTCCAAAATCAGTTTAATATTCCTACATGAGAACTTTGGTTTCTTGCAATATTAGGCAGACGTCACACTTTTTATGACGTGGTAGATTTGCTTATTTTTTACTTTGGAAATGAAAAATAAGTCATCATATTAATAAAAGATAAATTATAATAAAATCCATACATATATTTTATGCGAAAATTATATTTTAATATTATTAGTAAGAAAGGGGGGAAAAATATGTATCTCTGATATATGTGTAAATAAATGATTTTTGTAGTATATGGTATGCTAAACTATATGTTGGTCTGTGTATTAAAAATCAACAATAATATTTACAATTTTTTTTATTTTCTCAAGTGATGCAATTTCATCTATTATATTGTGTTCAAATGTTTAAATGCCAGGAAGAACTTTTATAATGTTCAATTTGAGCTCTTTTTACATATTTTGTAAACACCAATTTATAATTTTGCTTTACCTGTACAAAACCCCTCATTTTCAAATAATATTTTCTTGGATCCTATATTGTTCAGATTCCCTGCTGATATATGGAAATGGAAATTATTGAGCAGAAGTAAAAATAAAATTTGTAAACGCAACTGAGTACAAAAATTTTATTCATTAAGTATATCAGTAAAAGTATTACTAAAACAAATTAGATGCATTTATCTAGTAAATATATATATATATACTAAAATTTTAATCTTTTAATGAAATTTAAAAATTCTAGAGCTGATCGAGTATATATTGTTAGAAATGTGACATTCTTTATGTGAGACCATTATATACACAAAACAGGCCGTAACTCAAAAAAATTATTCTAGTACATTCTTTAGAAAATAGTATAAATATCAGGTTCAAAAGTTTTACCGAAATACATTCATAATATATTTTTGGTAATCAGACTTGCCATGGTGAATTTTGAACAATTTAAATGTCCACTTCTGGTAAATTAATGACCCACTTCCGCGGTTTTTCTAGTTTTATAAATTTAATTGTAACTTGGCCTCTATATAACGTAGAAACAAAATTAAATATGTTTTGTTAAGCCAAAAAATAACCCTATTCAAACAAATAAAAATATATGTCTTGATCAAATTTGGTTGTGTTGATTCAAAGTGTTCAACTTTCTCACTTCATTATAAAATAAGTGGATAAATAGAGGAATAGCTTCCGGAGTGCTTAGGTGCCATATTTGAAAACTTTATAGAAGTATCATATTTGTCATAAATGTTGTGCTGGAATATTCATTGAATGATCAAATTAAATAGAATTCTTTATGTATAATGAAAATGAGAAGACATTAGAAGCCTATATTACATTATTTATGACCATTTGATATTCCATTTGATAACTATTCTATAAACATAGAAATTTAGTTACTTAGAAATCTGTTGTTTAGAATAAAGTTAGATTCTGTACATTATTTGAATCATAACTTCAAATGTTTATATCATTGTTTATATCATATGAACGTCAGAAGAGAAAAGTATTCCTTGTCAGGTATTATTCCTACCTCTTGATTTCATTCTAAAATTATGTCAGTCACCATTAGTTTGGTGTAGCTGAAGATTAATTAGGCAATTAATCAAAGAGAATAATAATACTTTAATTATAATTCATTGCAATTTAAAATTCTTAATGTATTGAAATGAATTCTAAAAGGTTTTGTGAAAATATAAATAAAATAGTCAAACAAAAATGCACATTTTTAAGAAACTTTTGATTAATCCCGGTTTAAAAAGTTAATAGTTTCCACGAAGTATTAAAAATCTATCATATGAATAATTTTTTTTCTTTGAACCCCTCAGCTGCCAAAGAACAGTTACGCAATTTGCTTTCCAGTGCCACTGTTTTGCGTACAAGAGCCAGCAGTTATGCATAAGTAAGTACTTATCTGAAGTAAGTAAATTCCTCACTAACATTGTCAAGGTCATTTTATTGTATTATAAAAGTATCGGGACAGTTTAGCTAATAGCTGTGCAATACAAAAATTCTTCCTAAATGTGTATAGATATTCTCCAGTAGTAGGTAACGCCCTGGCCGAGTGAGACGTATATATATACCCGTGCCAGTTAATGGGGTTAAAAAACAATATGTAATTTTAAAATGTTGTAAAAGTAAAATGCCGTTTAAATAATATGGTATGTTCTTTTTTAATTAGATAAATTGAAGTAATACTTGTGCGTTCTGTTATTGAGTAGTACTTAGTCCAATGAATTGAATTTTTTTATCATAACTTGTGCGTGTGTGTGTGATCGCTGGAACACACATATCCATGCATTAGAAAGTGGATATTATTCAATGAATTTTTATACCTCATTTTATTACGTAATAACCGGTTTTTAAAGCAAATTATGAATTCATTAAATAGTATAACGTTTCAAAAATGGCATGTATTATTCATCCCCAGGTTCTGGATTAAATGTTAATTAAAAGCAAAGAATTTCTTATTGGGGCAGATCCTTAGAATCTCCACAGATGTATTTTGACTCTTTTTAGACTCTGAAAAGAAAAGTATGCTTTAAAAAGTTAAACGTTGCAGATGTATCTGAAACTATAAAGGAAAACCAAAATCAAATTCAAATTAAAAATCTGAGTTTGAATTGGTTTCTAGATAATTCAAGAACATAATTTGATTTATAAAAATATATTGTGCAAATTACAATGAAATGTTTGTGTATTTTACATTACTTTTGAGTTGAATTAAATTATATATCAATAAGTTTGAATTCTAGTATGCATTTTATCTAAAAATACCTAAATTTATTTGAACTTTTGTAAAATTAAATTTTTTATTTATGTATTTTTTTAATTTATAAATTGAGTAATTTTAAAAATTTCTTCGATAAGTAAAGATAAAATATTAGAATCATTAAAAATATTGTTATCAAGAGAAACACGCGTATTTTGCAATCATTTTAAATTAAGTTTTAGTATCTGTATAATTAATTATAATCAAACATATGACACACCAATTCACTAAAAATAAATATTTTATTTGAAACACTATCCACTTTTATATTACAAACATGAAGTCAAATTTCACATTTCTTCAAAACATTTAAAGGAAAATTTGCACAAGACTGGACCATACTGCTTGCTTCTCCTAAAAAGAAAAAGAAAAAAAAAATTAAAAATTAAAATTTTTTTAAAGAGTAAGAATATATAAATTAATAAAAGACTAGGTACAATATACAAATTATTCAGAAATAATAATAATAATAAATAATAAAAACTAGAATTATGAATTACAAAGATGTTTTTTTGAGTTTTTCACATTTGTTATTGATTTTCAATTCTTCATTTAAGGAAATTCTAAAATGAATCAAAGAAATAAAACATGTATATCTATTTGGCTCTATGTATATCTGTTTTGTAAGGTTTAGTCTTAAAAATATACGAATTTAGTGAAAATATGAATATACTTAATTAAAAAAAACAAGAAAGCAAATAAAATCGATGAAAATGAATTGAATTAATTTGAAATAGTCAAAATTTATCAATGTATTACTAACCGAGTTGTTTTCAGACATAACTTCGAGGTTAATTTTTTTGTCTATAATGAAATGACGAAGTATTAAAGCCAAGCAAAAATGCTACCTTATAAATGCTTGTATTTTATAAGTGATGTGTGATAAAAATAGACCAAAATTTGTTCAGGTATTTCTTTCTGTTTTCAAAATAGAAGATGTGAAATTATAATGTTCTTAGAAATATTAAATGTGAGAAGAGGGGGGGTTAATTTAAAATAGAAAATATTTTTCTCTCCCTTAAAAACGTCATCACATTTACAGCTAACATAATTAAGAAATTTTTTATAGTTCAATGCAAACATTCGAGTTAAATGTTTTCCTAATTTTTTTATTTAAATCTTAAAAATCAATTAAGCTCAGAGATGGTGGTGTTCAGATTGATTTTAATGTACTGTCATATACTCAAAAAAGAAGTATTGAAGATAATTGTGACAATAATGTAGATTTTTTTTTTGCTGATTTATGTATAATATTCTTTAATATTATATTGATTGATTTATTTTTAAATAAAGTTATTCTTGCCTGGAAATTAAAGAACAATTTTATTTGTTTCTTATTGATGTCATAAGAATTTATACCGTACCATTAACAAATAATCTATAAAGAACTTGGGTCGATGCCACGAAAGAATTATGTTTTATTTAGCTTAGCTATTGAATACATATTTTTAAAATCTTTCTCGATCCTAGCTATTTTAGAGTTGCTTTTTTGTTAAGAGTAAAATGAACAGATATAATGAGACTCATTGAATCAATATAGGGGATGCTGATAAGTTAAGCTAAAATTCAAAGAACAGTAATTAGATTATATTAAGTTCATTTATTAAAAATGGAAAAAAAATTAAAATTTACGATGACACTAGTAATTTTTTTTGAACATATCAGTGAACTACATAAAAATCTTATTATTACTAAAAATTAATTTACAGTAGAACGTCGTTTATCTGAATGTTTATTATCCGGAACTTCAAATATCCGGGCCAGATTTTTTTTTCTTGTCAACTACATGTACTGTATATAAATACATTTTCGAATAGTGCAATGCTCAACAGTTGTTTCACGTGGTACCAAAAGTGACGAGAAAACCAAAGGTCAGGGATATTTGGGGAATTTCAGCTGTGTGTGATTTGGTGAACATCTGCGCGGAATATTAGGTCAGTGTTTCCAATTGAGGAGGTGTATACGTGCTCTTTTGTTGAGTTGTGAACTGCTATGGCTTAGATTTAAAAACGGAAACGCAACGTCTTGAACATAGAGACAAAACTTGAAATATTGAACCGTCTCGCGAAGGGAGAAAATGGAGCTTCTCTATATAACACAGTTTTATAATGTTGGAAAGTCAACAATTTCTGACATACAAAGCCATATAAGCCAAGAAACGATTTTAAATTTTGCGTTGACTCAGAAGATGGCTCGAAGAAAATGGAAACTGCTAACGCGTTTTCTGGGTTAGAGACAGTTATGGAGTGGTACGAACAACAATCAGAGTTCTGTCCTACGTAATTACTGCTGCTCAAGAGAATCAGACCTTGCAACAAAAAAACGAAGGTGTACAATGGTACAGCGAAAAACAAGTGATTGTTTTCCACAATAAAGGTAAAATGGTGACATTTTGCTTTTTCTTCAAGCATGTTCCCCGCATGTGATGATTTTCAGTATTCTTATAGTGTTCGGTTTCATATACAGCATGTATCGCATTCGGTTTTCGGTTATTAGAACAATCGCGTATCCGAACGGTGTCCGGACCCAATTGATTCGGATAAATGACGTTCTACTGTACTTACATTAACATTATAATATGGTCAAAAGTAAATTATATCAATACCATTTAAAAGTAACCGCCGTATCCGTATCCACCATATCCAAGACCACCGTATCCATAACTTCCATACCCAAGACCATAACCACCATATCCAAGACCATAACCATATCCTAGTCCATATCCATGACCTTGAGCCTTTCTGAAGTATCTGCTGCTAATTCCATGTCCATGTCCATGATGACTGTAGTGGGGAATGACATCTAGGAAGCAGCAGCGATGGCAACAAGGGCCAAGACAAGGATCTATATAACAATATATATCAATAAACAGTTTTAAGAAAATAACTTGCAAATTTTTTGCTTTTTAAAAATCATTTTATTAATTAAGAATTATATTCTGATTTTTTACCTCTAAATGAAAATTAATCTAAAAATTGTAAGCATAGATTTTGGCGACTCATTAAGGCAATAAAAAGTAATTTATGGATAAAATGCTTACAAAAATTTTAAGGTTAGAAGAATTACGTGTTTAAAACTATATTTTATTATTGTTTAAGTATTCATCAATATAAGTGTACTTTTTATTTGTGAAAGTTCTGAAAAATTCTGATCATTCTGATTATTTACTAAATTCTTTTAATTTTAATTTAATTAAAAAATATGCAAGATGTTTTATAAAAGCCAAATAGTATATTCTTAATTTTTTCGGTTAAAATATCTGTGGCGAAATATTTTTTCTCCTCGTTTTTAAAATTAAATTTTAAAGACAATGTTAGTTAATATGTTTCTCTAATTGTATGAATAACGTGTTCAAGAAGTTTATAGTCTTAAATATCATGATTTGTAAATAATATTAAAATTAACTTAGGTAGAGAAGTAACATTCAGAATGACTTACCATAACCTTCATCATTTTCAAATTAACTTTTTACAGACAGTAAATCTAGTCTTAATTTTTAGTCATTTTAGTCCTTTATATACGGAGTGTTCTGCATCGGTTACGATCTACATTCTTGATCGATGTCACATTCCGAGATAAGAAATATCACTTTGCTATGTGCAATTTATTAAGGTCAATGAGATTTTAATTCTTGAATGCCTTTATTTTATTATTTTATTAGCATTTCTTTTTCAATCAAAACAAAGTTAATTTTAAATATACAGTTTTAAAGAAATAATTTTTTTTTTCAAATCTGTAATTTTGCCCTTGATTGATTTTTGAAGTGAATTTGATTGTAGGATTTTGATAAGTGAATAGGGTATAAATGTAAAAGATATCTTTTCTTATTTATTCGGAATATATATAATATGTATAGTATAAAATTTCAGTTCTTTGATGTGATGTTACATAAAAGTAACTGATTGTAATTTAAAGTTTCCTGAGTAAATTTTATCGGGGGGTAATTTTTTTCTTGAGTTTTGACTTTATTAAAAAACAATACCCTACAAATTTAAAAAATACTGATTTTTTTTGCATTTTATTATGGTCTAAATCATTGAAAAGCTTACCACCAAAATTCAGATCTAACAAATGAGTTTTTAAGATACTTGGAAGCTTCTGAGCTTATGTTTTGGTTTCGGTTTCATTTTAAAGCAATTTTCCTCTCTTAAATTGAATTAATTTAAAATATTTTTGAGAACGATCAACTTTACAATGGAAATGGTTATCAATATCAATTTTCTTTATTAAAATCATTTCTGCTTGATTATGTTTTGAGTTTTTTTGAGTTCTCATAACTACGAGTAACTAATTAAGATTGTTTTCAAGACCGATTTTGGGCTTTATGTAATTTAGAAGCTTTTTCATTAATTGTTTCCTATTGAAAAAATGCCATTGCCAAAATTTTCTCAGGTTGCTATGAGGAACAATATTTAGATGAGATGGAATACGACTGAAAACTATATATCTAAAAACCACCCCTTCACTCATACTGTAATTAGACTTCAGAATATAAGTATTCTGACTACAAGTATTGCTTATAAAACTGAATATTTCCATGATGTGTCCACACAACATTATAGTAAATATATAGTAGTACTATATTTTGGATTTTGATTTCTTATTGGGTGACTTTAAAACTTCTAAACTTCCCCAATTTAAAATTTAAAAAAATTAAATTTTATGTACAAACCTGGTGATTTTTTACTCTAGTTAGTATCATTATTATGTTGTATGTAGATGCTTTGTGTTTCAAACCTTTTGGGAAAATATTTTGTTAAAAGTAGGCTAATAACCTGTCGTGATAACAAAACTATAAATATTAAGCAAAAATATATTTTGAATTAAAAAATGTTTCCAGTCATAATTAATTGAAGTAGTATTTTAATTTAGAACACACACACACATAAGTTGAAAATAACTTATTAAAAAATTAGAGCTTTATAGAGATTATAGGTGTTGTTTTATGCTTTTACAAACTTTAAATGCGTTTATCAAGGATTTTAATTTTAAATGTAGAGGTGTTTTCTAATCCCTAAAGCTTTTTTTCTGTTAGAGATAGAATTTTGAAAATTCTTTTAGATACTCTCAAATGTATGTTCTTTAAAAGTTTAGTATGGAGTTAGGTCTAAGATCTCTAGTTGTTTTTAAAAAGTTTTAAGTTAATATTCTAAAAAATTGGTCTTTTTTAAAGGTTAAGCTTAGAACATTAATTATTAAAAATCAACAAGGAAAAATATTTTCAAATCCATACTAACTTTTATTTGCAATAATCTAAAAAAACTTAAATCATTTAAAATAACTAATACATTTTAATAATTGAGCAGTTTTTAAGAGTTTGAAGAAGAGTTTTAAGAGTTTGAGAATTAAGCATTTGAATCAACTTTGGATTCAGAATCAAATTAATATATTATAATATGAATATAAAAAATTATTATTTTCACTATTGCTGTCTCCAAATTAATCTTTTAAAAAAAGTGTACTGTGTAGCCTTAAATAAATTGAAGATTTATGTTTTTGAATCATACAAGGATGAGTAACTTTTGAAGCAGCTTTATCTGAACTATTCTGAAATTTTCATTATTATATTTGATCAAGTAATGAAGAAATTTTAAATGTAATAATTAAGAATGTTACACTTTTCACATGTAATTCAAGAATCTAATTATTGGTGTTATTAATATATTTATTAATGATTAAAATTGCGTCTTAATGATAATTAAGAAGGAATTATAGAAATATTTTCAAATTTCCACCGAGATGAATTTCCATAAGAAATTATATTTTTAAGTTGATAATTTCAAAACAAAGTATTCACAACAACGAAAGGAAAAAAACACACTTTTTCTGTCTTTCGACTTATATCTCTCAATATATATCCTCGAATATTGAGATTTTGTGAATTTTAATATGTGATCCCATGACTGATACTTTTTTAACACTTTGTTCAGATCTAAGCGTGAATACTTCAATAAGACAGATAGACGTAGGTAAATAAGAACTAAAAATATGATACCACTATCATTGCTGAAACTTAATTTATATCAATGATAATTTTAATAATTTGAGTTTTTTAAAAATTATTTTTGTTAGACAATACTTTTCAATATTGAATGAATAACTACATTTAAGTTATTGGTTTTTATCAAATAGCTGAAATACTCGATGAATAAAGTTATAATCTACTTGTTCGTCATAACAACAAGTAATTTAGTATCTAAAAATCACATCATTATTCTTAAAAAAAATATTTAAAGCTTTATTATGTGATTACCTTCTACATAAATATTTTTTTAATTTTCAAATTAAATATTTACCAACTGTCTTATAAAACAAATTATCTAATTTTTTTTAAAAAAATACATTGTAATATTTTGTTGAACAAACTACAATAGATATATATAAAATTATTTGAAAAGCATTTTTGTTGTTGTATACTTTCATTCAGTTTAATATATAAAATAGTCATACAATGAAAAAGCTGATACAAAAAATTGGGTACCTTGGTAGAG
The DNA here is from genome assembly GCA_019973955.1 of Trichonephila inaurata madagascariensis. NCBI lineage: Eukaryota > Metazoa > Arthropoda > Arachnida > Araneae > Nephilidae > Trichonephila > Trichonephila inaurata. Next base: position 214,849 of record BMAV01023503.1, read on the forward strand.
TTGTAAAAATAAATCTAAACAATTAAAAAAATGTTTAAAAATTTCAAAATAAATTAATAGAATTTTTAACCAATTTAAAATTTGTAAAATATTATAGATTTATAATGAAAGGATTTTTAAAGATTTTATTTATAGTAGAACTCAAAGGAACTAAAACATTTAAATGATTGTAATTTAGCTTTGTTTAGTTATATATCCTAAATACATTAAAAACGTCACTATTACCATAATGTTGAAAAAGATGCACGCTGAGGACATTTGGTTTGTTATTATTGTCTGTGTTTGTAAGATGCTGAAAATTGTAATTGGATAAGTAAGTTGAAAAGTGCAAACTGTGAGAAAATATTATCAATCTAGATCACCATCAAGTTGACTCCATAAACCTAGTGTAGTGTGGTGGTTTTGAAAACCAATGCCTTCCTATAATGTTTATATGTTTTTAAAAATTATGAAAAAATTAGATCCATGCAGAAATGAAAGAATTTCTTAATATTGTTGAATGTGTCAATTTTTGCGTAGTTATTATTTCGAAAACAAAAAAATTCGTTTAAATATTTCTATAAATTAATGTATGTAAATTATAATTTAAAAACAGTATTTTAACTGTACATAATATAAATGAATCTTTTTTATCAAAATAATTACTGACTACTTTATTATATTATTAGTTTCAAGAACAAATAAAAAATTAAACATGTTAAAGTAAGTTTTTAATAAGCTAAGTTATAGTCAGGATAAAAGTGTAATATTTGGCTTAAATTCACTTTTTCTGCTAAAAACAATTAAACCATCAGTATAATGGTACAGAAAGTAAGATTAATTATCAGTACGGTCAATTAAAAAATGTTAATACTGGTAGGCCAAGTAACTACTAAAAGGATTCTTTATGTAGCCTTTAACCCTTATACTGCGCAACCCGCGATTTTTACAGGTATGCATTTTTTCCGAATATTTAGCTAAGCAGCCCGTGATGTTCCTGTTTATGTTTTTATATATGTTTTTAGGTTCATATTTTTATGATCTAATCTCCATATTTTAAAATAAAACTTTTAGCAATTTTTTTAAATATTTTAACTGTAAAATGTGAGTTTAATATGTAGATATGAAATACGCAATTTTTGAACCGGCTTTGATAAAAGTAACTACGCAACGGGAGGGTTAACCTGCATATAAAAAATTTGAAATCAACGAAGTTTTTCTTTAATACCTTTTTATAATAAGAGTACAAGACTTTTTTATAACTTTATTTAATTATATAATTGATATTTATCACATATCGGAATTGAAACTGTTCAACATCCATGAAGTTAAAACAAACGTCGCAATAATTTGAAACAGTTTTTTTTTTAAACAAATCTGAAAATGTATTAAGATATTTCTTTGGAATCCTAATTTGAAGTGTTCAGCAAAAATGGATTATTTTTTATTATGTTGTAGGTAATAAAGAAATTAAAACTTCTCAAACAATAAGTAAGCTTTAAAATGTCAATAGATTTCTGAAGAATTTTATAAATTTCATTAAAAAACTTTGTTCGCATTTCTTACACCTATATACTTAATATATATGGCAAAGAGGATTTTATACGCAATACGTTTCCTTTATTTGAAAAAAAGAATTGAAATGTATTTACTGTAAAAAACCTATAGGCATTTAGTATGTTAATAAATAATTTGAGCCGTGAGGGACATTGGTGAAGGGAAGATGCGTATACTGCTTGTCTTGTCTTCTGTGATGATATCAAGCAATCCAACTTAGAATAAGAATTTTATGTATGCATTTTGTTTTTTAAATTCGATATCTTTGGATTTATAATGCTATATATGTTACCGGCAAAGTATGAAATAAGATATCATTTAATATTTTGCCCAGGCATTGTATAGAATGTCTAGGCATTCTATACAATGACTAAATCTGTTTAGGCAAAATATGAAATAAGGTCAAGGTAAGGTTACTATATCAATGACGTACATTTCTAAAAAATACGAATGTTATTCTGACAAAATAATGAGAGTGCCATTAAAAAATTATTCAAAATACGTAAACGGAAAAAGAGAGTTGTACCAAACAAAATTTATGTCTTTCTTTTATTAAGGAAATCAAAACTTTCAAATAAAAAATACGAAATTAAAATTAATCTACTTAATGCAACATGGTAGGCTTGAATGTCATTTTGAGAATTACATTTCATTCTATTTTTCACGCAAAGACCATTTTTTTTTGCAATTTTGTTTTATACATACATTTGACGAATCTTTTGCCGCTTCCATTGGAATGAGAAATTACAACTTACTGAAGAGGAATTTCGTGGTCAGGGATATTTTTAATTCTAAGCAAGTTCTTAGGGCACAAAGTAAATTGTGATTTCGCATAGACTTGTTTTAAAATTCTTTCAGAAGTTCCAAGTCGATAGAAACCATTTTTCCCACTCAGAAAAAAATCATAAATTTCATAACAGTGCCTTTTTTTAAATAATTTTTTCTGTTTTTAAGGTTCAAGAAGTGGATGTGCAGTTCAATATCATAACGTGTACCGTTTTTGTATTTGGTTGAAAGTTCTTTCAGAATTCTATCACGTCCTCTATGTTCAATAGCCAAATGACCTTCAGAAGTACTTAAAATAACTCAGAATCCGGTGATATAATACTGTATCGAAGTGCTTCCCAACCTTTTTATCCCCGTAGACCGATCAACGTTTAATAATTTTACCGTGGCCCCCTGAGGATGGGACTATATTTATATTTTTGTTTTGATTTAAAAATTTAATTGTATTAAAACATACCTTCAGAATAAAATTTAGTTACTCCAAAAAATTAACATAAAGGGATTTTACATGAAATATAAAGTGATTTCCATGGAAAGTCAAACACAAACACTAGAGAAACACACTCCAGTAAATAAAAAATGGAAATAAGTTAATACTCCTTGAGTGGCCCGATACCATTTGATCCACGGATCGGTGGTTGGGAGCCATTCTGTATAGTACTGACGTCTTCTTTAACAGCTTACATGAGTTTACTTTTATTTTCACCAAACATCACATCATAGCTATTCAACAACCAATAAGCAGTGGGTTCTTTTTTGTAGTCATTTTTGCTTTCTGTACACCAGTTATTAACTTCTTGTACGTAGTTTCAGTTAAAAAAATACTTTTTATTTTTTTTGCAGCTTTAACTCGAGTTTTGGGCAGTTCGTCTTTGAATAGTTGTTTCATGCCTATAGACCGGGGTCGGTAACCAATGTACCAATTATGATTCAGCGTGCCACACAGTAGGATATGTTTTAAACAATTATATTCCCGCGATAATGTATGAAGAGTTAGAGAATAGAGTTCAATTTTATAGATTTGCAGCTTTATCACTCATTAATTTTGCATCAGTTAAAATTATTTCTTAACATAAAAATAAACAGCATACAGTATAACTATTTCTTCAACAAAAATAAAAACCTCGAAATTGTACATATATTATATATATTTTAAACATATTTATTAAAATAAGAAATAGACAACGTAAAATATAAGTATTTCCCCTGATTGCAGTTAAATTTTTTTTTAATGTGACCATAGTGCTGCTTCGCTCTACTTTCACATCACAAAAAATGTGGTGTAATTTGTGACTTTTACTTTCAACATGATCTTGAGCATTCAGTTGTTAAACAATTTCTTTGCGGACTCGAAATATTTTTCGTATAAGGAAAGATATTTTACTTAGACATGTAGAACTAAAAGCGGAAAAGCAGAATACATATGCAATTTTTTCTTAAAACAGTTAAATATCTCCAGCTATGGCATTGAATAATTTATAAAAAGCTGTAAATTTACCTTTAGAGTTATCTTTCAAATTTTTTCATAATTCCTTAATTTTCATATTCTGGAGATGCTTGTCAAATAAGGTCTATCACAAATTTATTAAGTTCAGTCAAAAATTGACAAATTTGTTGAGTAGTGCTGAGTGCCATTGATGATTGTACCGTGCGACATAGGTTGCCCACCCCTGCTATAGACTATGACTCTCTCTCCAACACTACAACTTGCTCCTTCATTTTCAAGTAACACAGGAAAAAACAATTTTTTGCAGAAAAAGTTTAAGTAAAATTGATCATTTTGACACTCCTGAACAAACGACAATGTGCAAATGACAAATTCTGAGCCTGAGGCCCGCGTTAAAAGTCTCGTATCTTACCACACAATATTCGAAACGAATCGGAAATGTATTTTATACTTTGCCGGTTTCTCATTAGGCATTCTGTAGAATGTATAGGCAATGTGTGAAATAAGAATAATTTCATACATTGCAGGCTTGTTTTAGGCATTCTATACATTACTTAGGCATTCTATAGAATGCCGGATTTCATACTTTGCCGGTAACATATACACTCCAAATCTTTGGCTAGATTCTCGTATTCATTATTAACTTTTCTTGCTAAGAATATAAAACATATTTGATATTCACATTTATTATCCTTGGAAATTCCTGATTTATTTGATTCAGTCTAATGATTTTCAGTAATGTTATTTTTATAATAATCTACCTGAAAGCTGCCTTAGATGTTTTTGAATTAATATGTAAAAGACATATGATTTTTCTTCTCTCAAGACAAAAGCATACTTTATGATATATTTAAAGGATTTTGCAAAATCGGGTATTTTAATTAAAAATTAAATAAAATTAAATGTTTTGAAAAATTTATTAAATATCTGTATAATATTGCATAACCAATTTCAATGTTGTAACTTTAAAGTAGCATACAGAAAGTGTAACTTGTGTGAAGAAATTATATTCAGTAAATTGTAAAATATGCAGTATAATTGTTTATAGTTTGAATGTAAATAATTATGAATTTTAAGCTGAAAGCAAATTTTTAAAGTTCTTAATTTGTTTTATAAACAAGAAATGTAATAACTGTGCTCATTAATTCATACAAAATAATAATGAAACTCTTGAAATATCAGAAACATAAAACTTTTTTTATTTCTTAAGAGGAACACTCTTCTTCATTACATATCATTTGCATTCTTGTGATGTTTTTTGGTAGCTCACGAATATCTTTCACCCAGACTGTTAAAGCATAACCTAAATGTAAAAGAAAAGTAATAAATTTAAATCATACAAATACAAATGCTCCAAGTTATTTAAAATTTTGTGGTGAGTTACAGAATTTTAATGAAAAAAATTGCATCAGTTAATGAAATATAGAAATTTGTTTTCATAATCAAATAAAACCTGTATAAGTAATCTCATTGTTTCAATATTTCAATGAAAAACAAAACTTTGCTTCATACGAGGCAAATAAATACATTTATTATATATAACTTAAGACTTAATATAATATGCAAAAAATTTATTAAGTCGGCTTAGAAAAGGCATTATCTTAATAAATTGTAATTAAGGAAATATGTTGTGCAAGTGTTGATGTGAGAGATCAAATACAATTTCTTTGAATTTTAAAATATATTGTATAACATTTTAAATGAAGTTTATGCTTTATTTCATTTTACAATTGCAGCGAACCCTTGTTGTTTATGAATAAAAAATAACATTTTTTGAAAGCAATACTAAATGCTACATATAAAAAAGTTAAAAGTTAACATTTTTTTTAAAAATTATATTATTCATTCAGAAGACAAACTAAATGTATCCTCAACATAAGAAAAATTTCACTTATAAAATTCAACAAAAGCAACAAGTGGTAAGCTTTCGATTTTATCAATTTCCTTGTAGATATTATACTCCTGCATAAAAGCTTACATGCGCTTTATATGTTAAATGACATATATAAATAAATATTTATTCTGCGTTCAAGATTTAGCTGAAAAGTTTCTTTCAGATTTCTACCATTTAAAAGTATCCACCATATCCATATCCTCCGTATCCAAGGCCATATCCTCCATATCCAAGACCATATCCACCATATCCAAGTCCATAGCCATCATAGCCTAGTCCATATCCATGGCCTTGAGCCTTTCTGAAGTATCTGCTGCTAATTCCATGCCCATGTCCATGGTGACTGTAGTGGGGAATGACATCGAGGGAGGCAGCAGCAATGGCAACAAGGGCCAAGACGAGAATCTGTTGAAAAATGATTCTGTAGGTGTATTTTTTCCCCATTTTTATGTTTGCATAAACGAATTAGTCATTTAATTTTGTTTGTTACCTAAACCAGCAGTTTCTATGACAAGATGTTACTAAAATTAACAAGCCTAATAATTTATTTAACACAAGCCAATAGTTTATTTTTTATTACAAATAAGAATTCTCTTATTCTGACTTTGTTGATGCACACTAAGTTTTGAATTTTTGAAAATATGGCTCTAATTTGATAATAATTTTAATGAAACATTCCATTCATTTATATTTTGATGAACAGTACGAAAAGAAATTTAGATAGTCTAAATAGGCATGAAAAGTTAATTGGATATATGTATTTTAGCAAAAAAAATTATCGTTTATTATACGATGCAGTCTTACGTGAATCAAGAAAACATAGTTAACATACATAGTTTACTATAGTTAACATATAGTTCAAGTTAATTATAATTATTGTACAAAATTCTGATGAAAGTAAGAATTTTATTCAGAAAAACTTAAATGTTACTTTTAATACAGTACAAATTTTTCGGGATATATTCGATTCTCTTGTATAGCTAAGATGATTAGTAAATTTCCGGCTAAAATGTCAATCTTTTGACATAACTAAAAGACAAGACATTTTTTTAATCTATTATAATATATGTATAACAGTGTATGTATGCAGTATATATATATATATATATATACATGAACAAATTTAAAATAAGTATGGACATTTTTTAAATTGCTATCTCATTCATCTATAATTTTACATACCACTCATTTAGTTTGATATATAATAAATATATTTTTTCTTTTCCCGAAATATGAACTCAAACTGAAAAGGTTTCTTTTGAATGTAATGGGAAATTGAAAAGATATTATTAGACTATACTGATAGGCACTGTAGGCCCTGGCCCTCTTGGGCTGTTACGCCACTGAGTCTGAGTTTTTATTATTGAACTGATGATGCACATTAAATAATATAAAACTTTTTCAAAGTTATCAATTTCAATAACTAGAATTGCACTATAAATACAGAAGAGATGCACATATCGCTATAGTAAGCATTAAAAAAATTGCGAACTATTGTTAAAAAATTTTGACATGCACTTTTTTTTATCTACTTACGTCGAATTACAAAGTATTTTGTGGAGAATATAATAAATATTTATGCTTTTGAATGAAAGGAACGAAAGTCGCCAGTAAATTAGAAAATTACTGAAGAACTTACCACAATCTTCATCATTTTGATAGTATATGCACAGCTGATTGTTCTAGCTATAATAATTTGTCTTAAGGTAGAACCTTTTATACTCTGTGTTCTGCATCATTGGACATGCATTTCTGAAATCAATGTCATGTTCTGAAAATGTCATGTTCAAGAAAATTCCTTTCGTCATTAATGATACATTCCGGTCAATGTGATTTCATCAATTGTTTATTTTTATTACATAACTTGCATTAATTTTTTTTAAAGAATAACTTTTTGGATTATCGAACTTTGCTCTCTTTTTTAATTCTAATAGTTTAGATTTTAAAAATAGTTTATTTTACTCAAAAGTTTTCCGAGCTCTTTTGGACAAATATATTTAAATTAAAAATTCACGACTGCCCTCTCAAAAACAAAAAAAGAACAAACTGAGTATTTTTGAAAAAAATCATACAATAGAACATTATAATACACTAGAAAGAGCTTATAATTTAATTTTTAGAAAATTTGTTTTTCCGAGAAAATATATATGGTACCTAATACTCAAATATAAATTGCTATTACTAGTGTTTAAAATATAAATTGTTGTTGATAATTGAGAGTACAGGTAATTAATGTATATAAATATATGTATATATATTAAAAATATTTTTAAATGTTAAGACAAGTATTTTAACATACTTTTCAAAATACTGCCAATTTATTAATTGGTTTGAATTAGAGGTAGACAAACACACACACAGTTACTTTAAGTAATAGGTTCCAGTCTGGTAATTGTTTGAATATTATATTATTTTTGGACTATGTTTCCATTATACCTTATTATAATTGATGATATCATTTTAGAATATGTACCATTACAGAATTTCACCAGCCTGTTGCACTTTTAACGTGTCCGAAACCTATTATATAATACTAATATACTCCACGCATTATGCATTGCACGGTTTTGTTTCTTCTTGAATGTGTCCCATTCTCTTAATATTTTAACATTTATTTTGAAATGATTTTCATTTCAAGAGAGAATTTTAGCCATTGAAATATTCGTATTTTTAAACAGTAACATCATTTTCTAAGTAAAAAAAAATTACTATCGGAATAATAAAAATGAATGAAAGAATTTATTTCTTTACATAAAATTGCATGTTTTGTTAAGTATTACAAATTATAGATTATACTTGCTACTCTTAGAATATGAACTGCGATAGCCGAGTTGTCAAGGTATCGGATCATGGCTGGCTTTTACGAGTTCAGGCCCAGTACCACTAAAGACCCGCTGTGTAGTGCAGCGATGCACTTTAAAGCTTTCGAGAGCTCAAGCGTCCTCCCGTTGGTGTGGTAGTTATGAGAGAAGAGTGCAGCTCAGGTGTCGTCTACGTCACTTGACCATGGTTTAAAATTATGTGATCCGTCGCTAAAAGCCCTCATGTAGCTCAATACTGCAAAGTTAATCTTCACTCACTCACTCACTCACTTAGAATATCAAAACTCTAATGTAACATGGCTAATTACTGATTGTAACTAGAGTTATAAGTTAGAGAGGGAAGAAAGTATAAGAATGTTCAAAGATTCATAAATAATGTTGTACACCGTAAAATCTAGCGTATAACGCGCACCTACTCTTTTCAGAGGTAATTTTTAATTTTTAGGTATATTCACTGTATAAAGCTCACCTCCATTATTTACGAAGAAATCTGAAAAATACGTGCGCAATGCTGTTGTTATGAAGTCGTTTATTCGAGATACTATTCCAAGCTTTGGAAAAAATAGTATATTTCTAGAACTACAATCCTTTGAGATCATAAGGAATGTCATTTCTTCTAAATAAACGGTATTTCAAAGTATGTAGAAGCTGAAATTTTTTTACGTTCATATTTTTTTAAACACTATTTAGTTTTGTATAACGCGCACCCCTTAATTTTCAACTTTTTTTTTGTTTTAAAATTTTGGGGGGTTATAAAATAAATTATATATATATATATATATATATATATATATATAAAACACCCCTTTTTCCCCCGAAATGAAACACCCTAAATGAATCAAAAATTTCCCATGCATTAGCGGGAAAAAGATATGCAAAGGGTTGAATTTGCAACATCACCGGCGCCTGTGCCCCACCCAAGGGGGATTTAACTTCAGATTTCAACGATTTCAAGTTGGCAATTGTTTTTCTTGGTTTTTCAAAAACTGTTTTTGGAAAAACAGCAATCAACTTTGATCAAGATCCGAATTTACTGGGGGGAAGGGCCTACCGAGATTGTGGATTATCTTTCAGGGAAATCGGGTTGTGTTCGAGAAACCAAAAAACTGTAATGGGGGTGACCGTTGGATGGGGAGATGCGGACCGGGGGTGGTCGGTCGTATCCACCTCAGGGACCACATTGCAGCAATAAAAATTTTGCGCATGGCAGGACGCATTTTCAGTACACCACGAACCATAGCACGCATATTGAGTCTGTAAAACATCATTCAGTGTTTGCGCGTACCATTCCCGACGCCGTTTACAGCAGAGGGGTTTCCTTTTCCATTGCTTGGTTCTCCCCTTTGACGCAGAACCAGACGTCCCCGCCCCCAAATTTTTGCGTTGAAAGAAGGATGGGGGAGGCAAAAAAAATAAAAGTGTTTTTAAATTTTTGACGAGTCACGCTTTCCCCGTCTGCAAAAACCGGGGGTTTTGGGATTCAAGTCTGGGAAAACAGTTGTGGGGGATACTGAAAGCTGCGTTATGCACCCCCCACACTGGTCCTGCACCGGGAAATTATGGTATGGGGCGGTATTGGATATCATTTCCCACTTTTTAGTACGCATTGTTTTTTTGGTTTTTAAAAACCCCAGCCCCACATGTCCGAGGTGGGGACCCAAAAGGCCCTTTTCCCCTCACATTGAGGGCGGCCCAGCCATGGGCCCAACAGGATAATGCGTGACCACACGTGGCACGCATTGTCCAAAGGTTCTTGTCAATCACCGGGATTGAATTATTTCCCTTTTGGCCACCCTGCTCTCCGGATTTTTCGTGCATAGAAAACAGGGTGACCCAAAATGATTGCCCAACGTTTGCCCCGGGATTTCCCCCCCCAGCTGCCAAAAACCAGATCAATTTTTGGCAAGTGTGGAAACTGTTTGGTCTGTTGCCCCCCAAGAAAACACCCCCAAAGTCTCTTTAAATTAATGCTGATGCGTGGGCAGCGGTGTTTCCCCAAAACAATGGCGGCTACTTTGGCAGATTCTGGCAGGAAAAAAACATTTGACAGAAGGTAAAATTTAATCATTTGATACTTGGTCAAATGTTATCTACAAAATAAGTTTTGTTGTGCTATCCCCCGTCTTTTTTTGTGTTGTTTTTAGGTGGCCAGCAGTGAAATGAAAAAGGGCTATTTTTTTGGACAATTTTTTTGCCTACAGCAATGACCAACCATGGGGTTTGGGGTTTTATCATATAAAAAATTTTTATATGTTGTCTTTTCGCACATAGTATGTTTAGCGACAAAGAGGGCTATGCAGTTGGTTTTTCAAATTTCTATAAATTTGAAATCTTTATAACTTGATAACGGAGAGCAACAACATTAAGAATTGACGTATTTGATAAGATTTTCTCGTGCATTTTTTATGAATAATCGTCGAAACTCGTGTGTACGTGGTGAGAGGAAATAAATTGAGCGTCAGCGAGGGGTTTATTGACTACGGAAATTTGTTATGAATTTTTCGCCTAGAGCAAATAGCCCAGAGTCACTTTCTTATGCTGACGGTTTGTCATCGCCAACATCGTCTTGAATGGATCCTGAAACTTTGGTCTGAGAAAAATGAAAGAAAATTGCCTGATCCTACGAATCACTTTTTCCCGGCCAATCACCTTTGAGGATGAGTGCAAGTTAAAATTTTAGAAAACCCTGACATCTGGGTTCAAAGTTGGTTGATACAATTCTTTGGGTTTCCCCAATTATGTTGTGGGTGATGGCAAAATTATGTCCCATCATTCCTCAAAAGGGTGAAATTACATGGACATATTGCCCCGGGAGATGCCCCCCTTTTTTATAATAACAGCCCCCTTGGTGAATGATGGAGTCTCCCAACATATATATTTAAGAGCTAAATATAGTCAGGAAGCAATTAGGGAAATATTTTGGTGAATTTCATGTTTTGATTTCCTAATTCAGTACGATATTAATCCAAAAGACTATTTATGGTTCCATCTAGTAAACGAAATCTGTTATACTAGACTAGCACTTCACAACGGGTGGTAAATGCAGGATCAGTTGGTGAGTGCCTGGTACCAGATACCTCAGACTGTCTACCAGCAACTTGTCATTTCAATGACTTTTAGAGTTGGCGGTTTTGAGGGTGAAAGGAGGTTATATATCTGCTCTTCTTCAGTGCACAGAAACAATATATGTTTTGGGAATTCAAAAAAATTTTTGGAAATACAAAAAGTTTTTAGGTCAAAAATATAAACAATGAAATTCTGCATAAGGGTATCCCTTAAAAGTATTATAAAAAACCCAAACCCTAAAAATTTCAAAACGTAATGTTAATTAAAAATTGAGTTAGGTACAAAACCAATTTGGGAAATTTTTAAATTTTAAGCATACATAACCCTGCTATGTTCATAATGATTAAATTTCTTATTTTTAATTGTTAAAAATAAGATCCACTGATTGCAGTAAAAAAAACTTTTTTTGATACGATTGCTTAACCCTTGATACAAAATATTTCTGAAGCATCCATCTCGTCTATTTCCTGGTACTGAGTGTTTCGCATTGCGTTATTTTTTTAAAAGTAGAGTCAATGCTTTTTAGTTTTTGTCAAAATATATTAACATTAGTAGAAACAGAGAGCTTTTTTGAAAAATTTTTTAATTTTTTAAAAGGTTTTAAATTTTTTTTTTGTCTTTTTCGTTGGGGCCTTCAGACAACCCCATAAATCCCCAGGATTTAATGGAATTATTTGAGAACTTCACTTTGTGAAAGAACTGTGAAATTTTAATATTCGTGCACAAAGAGACATGAAGTAATAATATTTAGTTTGAGATTAGTGATGCGTGTGTAAGATGTAACTGTGAATAGGAGATTGGGTTTTCTTTTAATCTGAAATGGCGAATTACATTGAAGCTCACGAGTTTAGATTCAAAGTCATCTTAGAGAAATAGATAACCAAATTTTTCATGACGTTAAGACTTGCATTCCCATGCTTCCTAGTATGTAATTAACATTAAGTGATTATTTATTATTTTAGTTGCGGTTCAGTAGTTAATTTCGTTGCTATTGTATATTTCCTGTGAAATCCTTGATATAGGTTTTAATCGATTTTAGAATGTCTGTATTGGTCTTTTATTTCACAACACTAACATGAATTCAATTTCTTCCAATTAAGAAATCCAAATATGATTTTTAAAAGTCCTTTGTTAGTATGAATTGCCGCTAGAGCTATATTTTAAAATGCAAATAATAAATTATTAATTTTTCAGCAAAATTTCATATCATAACCGGGTTACATGATGCCAGAAATAAGGGAAAAACACTGTCCAACATGTTAAAAAAATAACTGAAAAGTTTAAATTAATTTTAAATTAATTTTAAATCACTTATCTAATTTGGTCTTGCATTAAATATATTTATGCATTCATCTGAAATGTTATTTTTTAAAAAATACATAAGAGTCAGTGTCATTAAAAGAAAAATACATGTCATTAAACAAATTTCCATGTCTTTAAAATTTTCAACTGATGTTTTGAAAAACAATCTGGTATTCTGATTAAATCAACAAAATAATACACTTAGCAAGACTAAGAAGTTTTTGAGGTAAGTAAAGAAATTTCAAGAAGTAAATAAACTGTAGCCAAATTTCATCTCAAATCATCATATGTATAGCTATTTTTAAGAGTTTTTATAAGTATTTGAAAGTATTAGTTAAATTGTGAAAATTTTTAAAATTATGTTTTTATTAAAATTGAATTTAAAGTCCATTGGCAACGAATGAAGAACAAGATATCAATATAATCTCGCAATTATATGATAACATATAATGAAGTTAGCATGATATATAACTTATCATATTGAACATTAATTTAAAGTGACTTGTAAAATACCAGTTAATTATGTTGCTGCAATTTGTGTTACTTAGTAAAGAAAAATATGAATTAAATATAAGCTATTGAAATTTTCTGTTAGGAATTAAAATATCAAAAATACAGTCCTCAGTATTTTACATACCTGTCAACGTACTTAAGTACCATATATTGAAATAGGCATTTAAAATAAAGAAGAAAAATCAAGATTTGTTTTCTGATAGGGAAATAATTTCCACTAAATTATCCTTACTGGAACTAACCTAAGAATAGTAAATAAAATTAATACAAATACACTGCTGGCCACACCGTTAATGCATCACCAAGAAAAACAAGAGATATCACGACAAAATTTATTTTGTAGATAACATGTTCACCAAAAATCAAATGATTAAATTTATAGATTTCTGTGAACTGTGGTTCCTGCCAGAATCAGTAGCCAGAGTAGCCGCCATTGTTGGAGATCACCGCTGACACACGCTTCGGCTTGATTCAAAGAGACTTTGAATGTGTTCTTGGGTACAGAAAGCAGCTTCCACACTTTGCCGAAGTTGATCTGGTGTGGCAGCTGGGGGTGTAATCTGGGTCAAACGTTGAACAACCATGGACCACATGTTTTCTGTCGGTGAAAGATCCGGAGCGAACCGGCCAGAGAAGCAATTCTATCTGGTGATTGATGAAGAACCTTTGGACAATGCGTGCCACGTGTGGTTGTGCATTATTCTGTTGAAATATGGCTGTGGCCAAGCCCTGAAGGTAAGAAAGAACAACTGGCTCCAACACCTCGGAGATGTAGCGCTGGCTGTTTAAAATACTGGCAATGCGTACTAGAGGAGTACGAGAGTGATATTCAATACCGGCCCATACCATAATTCCCCGTGCAGGACCAGTGGGGTGGTGCGTAACGCAGCTGTTCAGCATCCTCTCACAACTGTGTCTCTAGACTCGAATCCGACCATCGGGGTGTTGCAGACAGATGCGTGACTCGTCAGTAAAGACCACTTCATTCTATTATGCCACCCACATCCTTCTTTCATCCTACCATTGGCGGCGGAGATGTCTATGGTTCTGCGTCAAGGGTAGACCAAGCAATGGACGTCTTGCGGACAGACCACTCTGCTGTAAACGGCGTCGAATGGTACGCGCAGACACTGAATGATACTTTACAGACTCAATGTGCTGTGCTATGATTCGTGATGTGACTGAGTGATTCGTCACTGCCATTCTCACAATTTGCCTATCCTCACATCAAGTGGTGCACTGAGGTGGATGCGATTGACCACGTCGGTCCGTCGTACCCTCCTGTACCGAACGGTCAAATATCCGCATTACAGTTGTTTGGTTTCGTCGAACACGACTACCTATTTCTCTGAAAGATAATCCACAATCTCGAAAGGCCACTATCTTTCCTCTGTCGAACTGGGATACTTGATCAAAAGCTGATCGCTGTTTTCTACGAGACATAACTGATCATTTTTTGAAAAAAAACCACAATTAAAGCACAATTCCCGAACTTGAAATCGTCGAAATCTTCAAGCCTTAAATAGCACTTTTAGGTGGCGCCACAGGCGCTCGTGATGTGTGTCGGCGCTGAAATTGTAATCATTTGCATATCTCACCGCCGCTAATGCATGTTGTAAATTTTATGTTATTTGCATGCTTCCTTCAGGGTGTTGCATTTAAGGTGGTCAGCAGTGTATTAATGCTTTCATTTATAGAACCAGAGTTAAATATTACTCCCTCTTAACTCTGACTATGGATAGAGAATTTTCTTGAACGAAGAATAAAAATGTAACGAACATTAAGCATACTTATTGAATTTATGCAACAGAAAATCTTTAATAATAAGTGAAAATAAATAAATATAATATAAATTCATTTAATAATAAAAAAAAATCTTTATAAAAAATAAAAATTATTCGGAAGTAAAATGCATTTAATGCTAATTTTAGTATTTGATATGGTTTAAAACATGAATTTAATCGAATATCATATCGTTTAAAATTCTTTTTAATATAACCTATTTAATCTCCTTAATTTTTTTTAAAAAAAAATCAATAATTTCGGCCAAATTTTCAATCATAATTTTTATCACGCTCCCTCTCTGTATAATAATAACGTATTGAATGCGATAATAATGTACTTTGACGCTTAAGTTACAATACGACCTAAATTATAAATCATTGATTATCGTACTGCTGAAGTTCATGAGCCAATATTTCGATCAGGTGGTCAGTGTGACGTGAAACCCCCAGTGTTTAGTTCTCAAGCAAATCCCGGTACTCATTTATCGACCCACTGAAGGGATGAAAGGCTGAGTCTACCTTGCTTAGCCCGGGTTTTGAACGCCAAACCTGAAGCGTGGAAGCTCGAAACCTTACCATTTATCCACTGGACTTCAATGGCGTTATTATTGTTGAAAAATATGTGCTTTTTAAAAGAAAGTTTCTGCAAAAGTTAGCAACAGCAAAGCGCATGAACTAATTAGCTGGAAACACATGATTGCATTTATAATGTAACTGTGGCGTCAAATAAATTTATGAACTAATTGGATGAATGCATGTGGTTGTAGCTATATCATATGACTGTGATATGTTCACTGCGATGTGTCACATGAATTTAGCTCATTACTATAACCCTTTCAGACCCAACCTGCTCGATCGTGCGGGTTAGATATTCTTATACGTTTTTGCTTCTGCAATAGTAATATGTAAGAAAATCGCAAATCTAACGATTAAGACGGTTTGCAGAAAGTGTTAAGTGTTACTTTTTATCAACAGACGATGGTTGTGTTCCATGTTTTACTATCAGCTGGCAAATCTAGCTTTGTTTTCAAATACTACGAAAACACGTCTTCTTTTTATCTGTCATAAAAAGGAATTAACAATATATTTCTAATTGCTTGGATACAAATTTTTGTATTAATGTTTAAATAATTGTAAAATAGAAAAAAAATATTAATTATATTCTATTAATGTGGCTTGTAGGACTCGGGATTTCGTTACCAGCACGATCGTGTGGGTTGGGAATTTCTTGAGTCACTGCAGCTATAAAGGTAAGTACTTAGCATACAAATTTTCTTTTCTGTTTCAATAATTTTGATGAAAGCCTGCATAAAAATTAAATATGTAGTTACATAATTAATACCAAATTTTTCTGGGGGTCCCCATGGATGAGTCCCTTTTTTTCTTTCTCTCTCTCTTTTTTGCAATTAATTTTCTTTTTTATATATTTGCTGAGGAGTATGACACTTTTATCCTCTCCACAGATATCTGCATCCATATCTCTTTCCCCTCCTCTACTGTGCTAACTTTTAACTAAAAACTTTTTCAGGTGTATAAAAAGAAAAGAATTCTCAAGGAAGAAGGTTTTTATTTGAGGAATAAATGAAATGACAATGACAATGCTGAGACCAAAACAAATGAACCACGTGTACTGGAAGGAGAATCAAGTTCAGATGAGAGCGATGAAGAAACACATGGGAATATTTGAAATGAAAAGACAATTTTGGATCATTCTTTACATACAAGTCTTTTGAACACATTCATTACATTAACTTAGCTGTTGCAAACTCTTGGTTTCTGTGCAAACAAGATGCAATATCAAACAAAATTCTTCTAAAAATCAAAATGGGTCCCTAAAAATTTAATTTAGAGATATTGAAGCGTTATCAGCCTCTCCACCTACTAAAAAATGTATTTTAACTGATGATGAAGATTACAGTGTTGTAACTCCGCTTGCAAAAAGATCAAAGCGTTATAATCCACCTGCTATACATGTCATGGCTTGTATCCTGGTCATTCCAGGCATGTATAGCCTTTTTTGATGAATTGATGACATTTCAAGGCCTCGCACAAGTGCAGATTTGAAAATTACGAAAGCAGTGCGAAAATATGTTGTGAAAAATGCAATGATTGTTTATACTTGTCAAAAATAAAACAAAAGATTTTTACAGTAAATAAATAATGAATTAATAAAAAAAGTAATTATATACATCAATAATTTCCTTATTTGTAACAATTTTAGCTGAATAAAGATTGTTTCTTCTATCAACTTAGAGCTAAAAATGTATAACTAGTAAAATTTCAGAGGTGATCTATTTTACAGATAGCACCCAACCCACCCGATCGTGCGGGTACCGTATACTTTCCAGGGGGTGGAAATTTTTATTATTTTCCCACGTCATTAGTCCATATAGTATTAATTACCAGAAGAATTTAATATATTTGAAGATAAAAATATTTCGGGCCTTAAAGGGTCATAGAAACTAGGAGACTGCAGTGGCCCCTTGCAAAGTTGAAGTTTGGGCTCCCATCTAGATCTTACAAAGGATTGCAAGAAAATAACAGCCACTGATTGGTTGGCATATTTCTCATGAAGATGTCGGCTAATCCGATTTGGAAAAAGGGTTTCCTGTTTAGGTGTCTAATTTTAAAATGCAATCTCTTATTAATATTATATTTGAATATGATGGATATTTTTTTACGGGTTGTTGTATTCGTTATCAAGTTTTCTTACTAAGAATACAAAACATTTAAATAAACTCATATTAAGATCCATGAAATTAGATTAATATGTTTTATTTTATTTTCTTTACTTTAATGACTTTACTATTGTTTACATTAGAATATAAACTCCTGAAAAAGATACAAGTACTTTCCAATTAATATATAAATGATATTTAATATTTCTGCTTTCAAGACAAACACATACTTTATAGTATGTTGTATTTTTACGTATTTTAACTAAAAAATTAAGTAAAATTAAATTGAAGAATAATTTAACTTGCGACATAGCCATCCTATGATGACTATGTCTTTCCGATCCGCGTAAGCTAGAGGTGTGGGATTTCAAAAATGATGAGACATATTGGTTCTTAATACAACTTTATTAAGAATAACTTATATTACTTAATTCTAATTGACAACTTTCTTTAAAGTGAGAGTTAACACCCAATTAAACCTTGTATTCAAGTCAGATCACGCAACTAGATCATTTATCTTAATTATAATAAATAAACCGATTCATCTAACTTCCTATACCAAATATTACCTTTTGCAGATCTCCTTCCTTCAGTGATTGAGTGATATCTATAATGTAACTGAATATGTGAGGTTTCCAACTTCTTTATAATGAACTTCTATTTCTTCCAAAGCTATAGGACAGCTAACTCTTGATCCGAATGATTCCACACTAAGTTATCTCTAAACTTGCCGCTCATTATCATCAAAGCTTCTATCCTTTTAAAGTATATCTCATTTACATATTGATCTGTTTATCTTCTTGGTATTGGGTTGGAAAGGTTTTGCCATTAATCGTGGCCGTCAAAGAACATAGGAGTTATGTTAGCAGAAGGACGCGAGAGACGTCACAACCCCCTCCAAGAAGAAAAACGTGATTTACTTAAGGGTTCTCAATGCCCTAATAAATTACGTGTCTAAATCTATATTTCTGAATTTCTTCGCTTTCTGAGTTTTATTTAAATTTTAATCTTAAATCCTCATTTTAACTTTTATAATTTCCAATATTTATCTTGACTTTAATTTTCATTACTCATCTTAGAATTAAATTTAATATTCAATTTAAATTTAAATTTAAACTCGTGACAATAAATTTTACTCCAATAACTAGGCCAACATTAATAATTACTGTTTAATTCATGCCCACTCTCACTTTTAACATTTATACTTAAAGTAACTATACACTTAAATTTTCTAAAAAAAATTTTTCTGGGTGCGCAGACCCAAACTTTGCATCTTTATCATCACTGCCTATGGAGCTGGATTTTCCGCTCCATTTCTTGTTGAAGTTATAATTTTCAGGGTCTGTCTCCCTGAAATGAAAACTTTCTGAGTCATCGTTTCCAATCTATGTTTACATAATATCAATTAATTTCACAATTTTTATTCATTATATATTATTTGTATATCACAATAAATTTTCATCTCCATCCCCACATCTGGTTCCAAAACTCCCAATGAGCGCAGCGCCGTTATTATTATTGTTAGTGCCCTGACTACGCCGCGCCTCCCTGAACCAGATGCCTCATAATACGTAACAATACAACAACATATATATATACACATATTATACAATTACAAACATTTTTCAATAAACTATTATAACAAATAACCAAAGGAATTTTCGCATCTCACGAAGTCATACATCGAATCAAACAAATGTGCAATTACAATTGTTTTCTCCAGAAAAAATTTTAACAAGTCAAAAGTTCCAAAAATAAATAAACACTCATTGTAGTGTTTGACTTTTGCTTGGCTTATAACTTTAAGCACCGCCGAGACTTCTTTCTTTTGCATAATTCTTCCGACCACTTGTTGGAAGATCATAAAAAATGAAACAATACAACCTGATTTTTATATGTGTTCTCCCACCATTACGTCCAACGATGAGGTGCTACCACTTTTCTTTCCTCGGTTGCACTGGAATTTCTTTTTTTGCTTGTTGTAGGGCTTGTAATCTCCTTGTCGTCCCTTTCTTGATTTCCCTGTTGTCTCCTTGGCTGGTCGGTATTCCTGTTCTGTTCTCCGGCGTGGCCTCAGATTATACTTTGGTTCATCTGGAACTTCAGTTGATTCTCTTCTGTTCTTTTTCCTACTTCTAGAAATTGTACTGGATGAAATTTGTCTTTTATTTATATTATTGGGTCCCTTTCTCTGCCACTTTCTTTGTGGTCCACTTGCCCCTGACATTCCTGATCTCTTAATACCCCTATTATACCTTGTCCTTTTGGCTTTACTTTCACTCCCAAATGAACTGAAAGGGCGACCCTACGTTTTTTGGGCCCGTAAT